>OY804582.1:28665934-29142242 GCA_963680875.1 Bathymodiolus brooksi
TAAACATAACCCTTTTTGGCCCCTTGTCTTTAAATAAGTACAGTTTTGAAAGGTTACAATTAGATACATATCATGTATTGACTAATTATTCCATGTTTTTGTGTCCTGAAAGATGTTACAATGCATGTATGACCAAATACAATACATGTACATGGTACATGTATCTCTGTATTTCAAATATTGATGAACATTTATTAGACAGTATATAAAGGGCAGGCTAGAGATTTGCTATGATTCCTGCTCATTATTAACTTTCTTATGAATATGAATCAGGTACAGTCAAACCTGTATTAATAGGTCACCTTTGGAACAAAGAAAAAGTGGTCTTGTAAGACAGTTGACCTCTTAAAAAGAGGTTCAATTCATTAAAAATTTCTGACAGGACAAGAAAAAGGTGACCTTTTAATACAGGTGACTGCTTAATAGAGGTGACCACATGGGTAGATTTGACTGTACATGAATTTTATTAAAGGTTTAAAAAATTCAGTAATTCTTGTCAGGCCAGCGTTTTGTTTTTTTTCATGGTTGAGTGATTTATTTAGTACACATTTTCCTGCCCTTGAGGCATTTTGTCCATAATTTTAAACTTGGCTGTTTGAAGTCGTATTGAACATTAAATATTTCCCCCTCAAGAAATCCCCATACACATCCTTGCATTTTTTTCTACTTAAAAATAAATAAATACACCAATGCATGTACAGTGTATGATAGATACTTTTATTTACCAATTATGGGCCCACGAGGGGCATGAATATTCACATATATATATATAATTATTTAAAACAACATATGTTTAACAAAGACAAAGATACAATAACATATATTTATAACATGTCATCTATATGCTCAGTGTGGTTGATATGTTTTAATACATCCAGCTATGATATATGCATCATATAAATACGATGAAAAATAAATAGATAGAGCCGACTATTTGTATCCTAACTGTGTCTGAGAGGCAAACACAATGATAACCTTTCTGCAGGAGACACTAGGTGACGGTGCTAAAAGGATGATAGTCAACCATGAATTTTGAGGTATGAGCCATTTACATCCTCCCTGTGTCTAAAGCAGAAAGGCAAGCACATAGGTTGCCCTTCAGCAGAAGACACCAGGGGACGATGTTAAAAGGATGTTTATAGCTCATACCCAAATATTTAATTGTATGAATTGATTATCCTTCCAGTGTTTAAAGCAAACAAGTTAGCGAATAGGGTAGCTTGAATGCAGTAAACACCAGGGGACGGTGCCTCAAGGATATGTTAATTTACTCATACAGTTGATTTTGTGTTATAATTAAAAGACAAGATGTATCAACTTTTAAGGAAGATGCTTCAAACTAAATTTACATAATGTTTTCAATAATTCAATATTTTCAGAGTTAAAAAACCAAATCAGTTTGTTTTGACTGTTCGAATTTCTAAAGTTACTACATACAGTTGTAATTTCAAACAACATTGAATTCTCGGTCTTCATCGTATTTTGAGCATTCAAATAAAAAATGTAATTCATCTTCAATAACATGTGTATTTTGGTATTTGGCATGTGTGTGCATTTTGGCATGTATGTACATTGTACAGGGATACAATGTACTTCTAGTAATGTATTCTGACGAGTCCAGAAGAAGTTTCTGAAAATTTTGGTGAGTCCCATCATCTTAAAAATCAAAAATTTGAAGAAAAAAATTGTAAGTCCCAACTGAAAATGGTGAGCCCAGGACTCATCTAGGCGAGTTGCAAATATCTCTGTATGTGTATTTCGTACCAGCAGGTTTTCATAATAATAAATTTTGATTTTGCTATAGCAACATAACATACCCAATTTTCTATTTGTCGGTACATTTATATCACAAAAAAATAAAATTTTAATATAAAGCCATATTTTTTCCATTACTATCCAAAATTGAAATAAGGTAACAAATACTGTACATGTGTAGAGGTGTATACATGTATTAAAAATAATTTTCTGGTCATGTAGAATGTAACATGCAAATAATCAGTCCTCCAAATTCAGTGGAGTCAATCAGATTCCAATAATTCGAATAATTCATGAATACAAGGATTTCTCTGTCAGTTGACCCACAGGTGATGAGTGGAGAATATCAGAGGGTAATCAGCCCTGGATTACAATGTGAAGAATGAGGAAATGCCAGTACATGTATTGACTTACACAAGTATTTGCCAGTTTGTGAACTAAAATGTCTGTTAATCCCTCCTTTTCAATATTTATGTCATTATATATCTGCAGGCCATTTTCTACATAATATGCAAAAAACCAACATGAGAAATGAATTTTCTCAGGAGAATTAACTTTACAAAGATATCAAGTTCCAATGCCCTCTGTCAAAAATGGCCCTAATTTGGTAAATAAAATATCCTATACTTTTTGGGTTGGGGGTTAAGTATGGCGATTAATGCCACTTTCAACAATATTTCGGTTATATCATGGCAGTCAGTTTTATAAATGGAGGAAACCAGAGTACCCGGAGAAAACCACAGACCTGTCGCAAGTCACTGATAATCTATATCAAATAATGTTGTATCGAATACACCTCGTCTTAGTGGGATTCAAACTCTTAATGTTAATGGTGATAGGCACTGATAGGCATAGGTACAATGTATGTTATAAATCCAACTACCATATGATCACCACCATGATCCCCCTTTATACTTTAAACATTTATAACATTATCTATGTTATACTGCTCAATAAACTACTGTCTGTAATGAGAACTCAGTGAAACGAAAATATGAAATATTGAATTCAATATACCGATAAATTTAGTAAAAGTAGGGTAACTTCTTGAACTTAACTACAAACTAAGTCATTTCCTTCAAAATAAAATAAGATCTGCTAGCAGTCTGTGCCAAAAACATTTTGACAAACTAGCCTGAACAGCATTTTAGAAGGATTTATTCTGTTTGATTAAGCAAATTTTATGCTATTTTTACTAGCCCAGATCAATTTTTACTAGCCTGAACCAATTTTTACTAGACAGGGGCATAGGGCTAGTGGTTTTTGACACAGACTGTGCTAGTTGAATTTTTTAAGGTACCCTCATTTAACTAGAGTATATCTATAAGTTGAAAACGGTACGTGGGGTTGACTTTGACACAATAAGGTTCAGATGTCTTCTTTAAATTTCAAAGAACGAGTCGAAACGTTATCCTTTCATACTACATTGTAAAAAATGGCTGTCATAACTGGGAAAAGGTACAGTAACAGATAAAATTTCAAGTTTTGCTAAGGGAACGACCATTTAACTTGAAGGGGGGAAATAATCTGATTCAGAGTTTTTGCCATATAACCCAATGTTGAATTCTGGAAAAAAAAATTGCGCTTTGCGCGACTAATAAAATTAATATTCTATCTCTCGTGTTGTCCGAAAAAAAAGATTCTGAATGAAACAAATAACCATAACCCCCCCCCCTGCAAGTTAAATGGTCGGTCCCTAATTTGAAGAGATACAGGATCAAAGTTATTTTAATTGTAAAATTCATATTAACAACATCGATTAATGATTTAAAAAAAATTAAATTGAAATGCGTGAAGAACTATTACGATACAAAACACATGAAGCCATTCAAAATAAATTATCAATATTTTATTGTGAACATGTTCCGTATTTCTTGGCCAAATACCCACCTCACCAGCGACACATGTAACTAGCTATTCCCTCCTCCCCTCCCCCCCCCCCCCCCTTTTTTTTATTATCTCATAAAAAAATTCAGCTCTTTTGGGCAATTTTTGAAATTAACTAAAATATTTTCGATTGTAGGAGCTGTTTCTGATTGATCTGTGCACACTAAATAATTTCAAACAAAAACTTATTGAACAAAAAATAAACACAACCCTGACTGTGGATATGGGAAGCTAAATCTGTAAAACATTGCAAATAAATAAATAAATATAATTTTATTTGCTAATTCTAAACATGAAGATTCCTACAAATTTCCAAAATATAAACAAATATTATTTTCCTTTTTTAATCTCCCCGTTGTAACGTATCTAAATACCTTGTCGAAAATTAGTTGGTCTGTTTTTATCATTGTCAAGTAAATAACGAAATATCTTCACTTTTATGTTTAAATTTCCAATTTACACTTTAACCCACTCCGCCTGAGCCTCGCTAATCAATAATCAATCACACGCGCACCTAATTATCTTTAATCTGTCGATAAAAAACAATAGATGTTTCTTTCTTACCTTGTTTAAATCGTATGTGCACGTTATCGATTTGTATCTAAAAATAGACACTCTTCATATTTGCAACTTTACCTATTGAATGCACTCAACCATAAATATAACTTTGGTTCCTAAACTTTGACCTCTGTCATTAGCATATCTACTACACACTAATATTTAGCATTTTTGTATATAATTTAGCCCCAAGATATCGTTTGTTTAAGAAATTATAACCCCCTCAAGTCCAGACCCACTCAATCAGATCCCCATACAAAACTGTGTCACACTTCGTCAAGATCCAATAACTTATTAAAAACAATCTATTGCATAAACATCTAGAAATACATTCAAATTTTTGATTTTATTCTTGTTTCCAGATATTTTATTTGCCGTCAACGATTTTCTATAAGCTAACACACACTGTTGGAAAAAGTCGTTGTCCAAGTAAATATGTGTCATGCATGCCAAATATGGTATCTAGACGAACGATAAAAACACACAGATAATAGACCGTAATTAATCCCTGTTATTTTCAATATTTCCCCCAAAATTATTTCCTTTTTACGAAAAGAAATTTTCTACAAGAAAACTTTATTTTCAATGTTTTGACGGACAACCAGTATGAAGGTTCTTCAAAGGCCACACAGTCCATTTTTTCGGACAAGAGTTGAAAGTTATTTAACAGAAAATTGCAAATATTACAAGATGGCGTACATTTGGGTCTGGATATTTTGTTAAGCTGTATAGAATGTTATGTACAACGAACATCGACATGAAGCAGTTTTTACACGTAGAAAATTTCTCATGGCTTGATCAAAACTGACACAAATTCACGAATAGGACTGAGGATTCCCCTCTCCAAACATGATAAAATGAATTGAAAAAATAATGAACTTTGGTATTAATTTGTAGATAAAGGATAGTTTTAGCTATTTTCTCAGTTAATCTGATTTTTTTGCACTCACCAATGACTTTTTCAATAAATCTGTATAAGAGAATTCTGAACACTGCTGGCCGTTTGACCCATCGAGGGACAGCTTGAAACGAACAGTCGGAGGGTCTTTATTCGCTAATGTATCCTTTTCGGAACTATTTATGGTGGTGAATGGAAGTCTCTTGGGTTCCGTCATAATGTCCATTTCAAAGATAGTTGGTCTAAACACTTTTCTCCGGCAAGATCCTGCATCACTATCACAAAACTAGCAAATCTACCGCCATTTTGTTGTATTTGACGTCAGTCGACTTTTGACCCTTGTCATTGGAAGAGTCCAATATATCATGGATAAGATCAGGAATATTTAATGAAATTGTTAATCGTGAAATAACATAATAATTCAGTTGCACACTAAGAATACAAAATAATATTAATTAATCAATATATTATTTCAGAAAATAGAAGAATAATGTATGAACAAATTAAACCGGGAATGCAGGAAAGATATATCAACCTCTTTCTGGTGGTATTACCCGATGGTCATGAGGAAACCCGTGCTAAAAATACACACGATTTCTATTATATCTCATTGTAACGGGTTTTTTCGCACATTATAAATTGTATTTTTAGGGGAATTAAGTGAGTTTTATAGTGACCAATAAAATTTTATTATTTCATATGCACATTTTTGTAGAAAAACAGTCGATAATGTTTAAAAAAAAACAAACAGAATCCTCTGGATATGACCGGGCAAAAAACAAACGACCCAGTGTGCTATGTACGGGGTTGACATGGCACCCACTCTCGACTCTTGTTTTGTGTGTTAAAACACCAGTTGTGATAAAAAATATTCTGCCAAAATACCATTTTTAAGAATTCGAGCAGGAACTACCACTCGAACGTATTTGCGTACGGAGATTATTAAATTATAATTCCCAATTCCCAATTATGATGACGATTATAAAGTCATACAAGCCACCAACTGTACATGAATTTGCCCTATTTGCGACACAGCAAACTTATCAACATCATTTTCAAGCAGTTCATCTGGCATTGAAACTAGTAATCCATACCAAATACTCGTGGAAAATAGAATACCAGAAAATGACAGAAGCGCCCAAGACAAACTGCAGCATACATGTAGAAACACCAACAAGATCACGATGTTTTCAATTAATATCAATGGAATCCGAGGGAAAAAGCTTGAGCTACAAGCCTATTTGTCAACCGAAAATTCTGATATAGTTGCTCTACAGGAGACTAAGATTGACTCTAGTCAAATGAACTGGTACCAGGGTGTTTAGACTAATACGACATATGTAAAGTAATGACAGAACTGTGAATGGCGGAGGAACAATGCTGCTGGTAAAAACCTATCTTAAATCAGCACCTCTCAGGAAAGTAGAAAACGGATCAGAATCAACATGGTGCAAGATCAACCTACAAATAAGGGTAATAACAAAATTACCGAACACCGAGCAATCTTCCAAAGCAAAAGGCAAAACTCACAAGTCAATAAACAGACAAAATCAGTCAACAAAGCAAACATGATTACATAGGAAGCTGGTACAGACCACCAGATGCCCCAGCTGATAACACCTTCTTACTCAAGGACCAATTTGACAAAGTCAAGCAGCTTGGTAAGACACATCAACAGCCATGCATACATGTACTATACAGGCGACTTCAACTACCGCAAAATAAACTGGCTGACAATGCTAAGCAAGGACTCAAACTCGAGTTTGGTGGATAGTGATGGTCAGTCTCTTATTGACATCATGAGTGAGGCCAGTGCCGAACAGCTAGTACTATTTCCAACGAGAGAAAGAAACACACTAGATCTCCTGATAACAATCTTACCTGGACAATTCACTGACATCAAATCACCGGATAGCTTAAGCGACCATGACATAGTTATGGGAACACTGAAGTGCAAAGCGCCAAGGAAAACTAGACCAACAAGAGCATACTATCAGTACTCAAAGGGAAACTACAACCAAATGAGGGAAGACACACATAATTTCACAAAAGATAAATACTTCAATGGTCATCATCACACCAGGACCGTAGAAGAAAACTGGAAAATGATCAAAAACTTCATCATGGAAACAACCGAGAAGAACATACCATCACTGAAATACATCAAAAGGAAAACAATCATTACCATGGATAAACAACCATATTAAATCCCTGATCAGAAGACGTAATCGAACCCATGCAAATTACAAGAAGACCAACAGCAGTAGAATTAAGAGAAAATGGCAAGAACTATGAAAATCAGTAAATAAGGAAGTGAATGAAGCGCACAACACCTATGTAAACAACCTTATAGGTGATATTAAAAAGGACTCAAAGCCATTTTGGAAATATATAAACAACCAAAAGGCTGACAAACAGGGAATTCCACCTCTCCTAACAAAAGACAACAAATCTGCAGAAACCGACAAAGACAAAGCCGAAACCCTCAATCAGCAGTTTACCAGCGTCTTCACACGTTCAGAGCATGATTCAATACCATACCAGCAACCAACAACAGAAAGTATGAGTAAGATCATAGTAAGATCATAGTAAGATCATAGTCACCAAAAAAGGAGTAGAAACAATACTAAAAGGATATAATATTACCAAAGTAATGGGTCCAGACAACATCCATCCAAGAGTGTGAAGAAAACAACTGGCTGCTGAACTCTCTGAAGTTATGGCTCATTTTTTCCAGCAGTCCATTGACATGGGATCCATACCTAGCGAATGGAAAAAGGCCAACATATGTCCACTGTTTACGAAGAACGATCGGTCTGTCCCAATTAACTACAGGCCGATGTCACTCACGTGCATTTCATGTAAACTTTTGGAACATATCATCTGATGTAGCACTTTGAAAAAAAACAACATTCTCAACAGCAACCTTTAGGAAAAATCATGGCTGCGAGACTCAACTTGTAAACATAATCCATGATTGGGCTACAGCCATCGACAACAGGCAACAGGTTGGCATATTCATCTTAGACTTCGAAAAGACATTGGATACAGTCCCACATGATCTACTGAAAAGCAAACGTCACAGATACGGTGTACCAAAAAACATGATGAACTGGATCGATTCCTTCCTGTCCAACAGACAACAATGTGTCGTTGTAAATGGATGTAAATCTGAAGAGTCGGTCGTAGTTTCAGGAGTCCCTCAAGGAACAGTGCTGGGGCCAATACTATTCCTCATCCACATCAACGACATAGCAGATAATGTTACATCTGAAATTAGACTATTTGCAGATGATTGTGGCTGCTACAGGGAAATCAACAACTCCAATGACTGTGCAGAGCTCCAAAAAAGATATAGACACCTTAGGAAAATGGGCGGAATCATGGGGAATGAGGTTTCAACCTGTCAAATGCAACATGATGACATTAAGCCGCAAAAAGAAGACCATAGAATATAAATATACTCTGAAAGGCACAGAACTGGAATTCCTAACATCAATAAAATATCTTGGAGTGAACATCACGAACGACTTACATTGGGGGAAACTCATAGAGGAAATATGTAACAAATCCTATAGAACCTTGGGATTATTAAAAAGGAACCTGTCATCATGCCCCATGGAAGTTAAGCTACAGGCATATAAAGGACTCATTCGACCTGTCTTGGAATATGCCAGCACAGCCTGGGACCCACATCAATCTTACCTACAAGAAAAACTGGAAAAAGTTAAGAAAAGGGCTGCTAGATTTATTATATCAAACTACAACTATGAACCAGGCAGTATGACAACTATACTTAAACAGACAAAATTAGAACCACTAAAAGAAAGAAGAAAACAGAACAGGTTAATATTATTTTGTAATGGCGTACATCATCTAGTAATATGTAAACCTTGACGCACCCTACATATACTAGTAACCAAGAATCATCGCCTAACATAACCCAAAACCCTATATTTACTAGTAGCCATGAATCATCACCTGAAATGACCCAAAACCCTATATTTACTGATAACCATGAATCATCTTATGACATGACCCAAAACCCTATATATATTGGTAACCATGAATCATTGCCTGAAATGACACAAAACCCTATATATACTAGTAACCATGAATCATCACCTGAAATGACCCAAAACCCTATATATACTGGTAACCATGAATCATCACCTGAAATGACACAAAACCCTATTTATACTAGTCACCATGAATCATCACCTGAAATGACCCAAAACCCTATATATACTGGTAACCATGAATCTTTGACACCCTGAAATGACCCAATACCCTATATATACTGGTAACCATGAATCATCGCCATAAATGACCCAAAACCCTATATATACTGGTAACCATGAATCATCCCCTGAAATGATCCAAAACCCTATAAATATACTGGTAACCATGAATCATCACCTGACATGACTCAAAGCCTTATATATACTGGCAACCATGAATTATCGCCTGACATGACCCAAAACCCTATATATACTGGTTATCATGAAGCATCCCCTGACATAACCCAAAGCCGTAAATATACTGGTAACCATGAATCATCACCTGACATGACCCAAAACCTTATATGTAGTATTTAACCAAATAGTTAAGTAAAAAAAATTATAGCTTTGTAAATATTTTGTCCTCCAGAATGTAGCAAGTCTGGAAATGTCAAAGGTTGCCTCCATCACAACACACTTGAAGTGTAGACAGGTTTGAAGATACCAAAGGGGGTAATCAGAAGCAGTAAATTGATGGATAGACAAAACAATGGCCAAAGGAAAAAAATGACAAACATTGGTCAACAAAACACTATACACGGAAAACAGTTACTACTAACACAAACCCCATTAAAAAAGGGGTAAGCTCAGGTGCTCTAGAAGGGTACATGAAAATTGACTGATTGGGGCTCAATTGAACAATTTATTTCAGCTACTACATGTATAAGTATAAATATTAATGATAAGAAATATGTAAAAGGTGACACTAGAATGGGTCATTGGGCAGAAGTATAAATTGCCAGAAGAGGTCAAGAGTGTATGCTAGTATTTGGTTTTCCAATCTTTCAATTTTGTCATTTTTTCCTTTGGCCATTGTATTGTGTTATTTTACTACTTCTAATTACTCCTTTGGGTGTTCAAACCTGTCTTAATCTTCCAAGACCTTGTATAAGCTGAACACAATTCATTTTAAAAAGGTGTTGTTGCTATGGAGACAACCTTTGACATTTCCAGATTTGTTATATTCTGGAGGAAAAAAATATTTTACAAAGTCTATAATTTGCCAAACAGTTAATTCTTCAAGATAGGTTTTTTTTTCTCTAAAATACAGATAATTTGATGGTAGAACTATTAGTTCTATCTTACAGCAAAGTATATTTCAATGTTGTTTCAAGGCGGTCGTGGTCATGATCATATGGTAGTTGGATTTACAACTACCTGTACAATTAGTGCTTATCACCACTAAAGTTGTGAGTTCGAACCCTGTTCATGGTGAGGTGTACTTGATACAACATTATGTGATAAAGTTTGTCAGTGACTTACGGTCGGTCGGTGGTTTTCTCCGGTTTCCTCCACCAATAAAACTGACTGCCACAAAATAACTGAAATATTGTTGAAAGTGACATTAAACACCATAAACCTAAACCACCTATCTAGAATATCTTAAAGTTTGATCTACCAGGACTTAGAACCAAATATACATTTTGATACACTATTGAATTTTCATATATCACAATGCTGTTTCAGGCCAAATACAACTAGTTCTTAAGATGATATTTAAAATTGTTTCTCCGTTGAACCACATTTTAGATTTTGGGCCCCACACACCCTGGGACCTACAATTGTGCAAACTTGAACCTACATCCCAAAATTTTGATTCTTTAAACAATGATTCCTAATATTTACAATTGTATTTCCATGCCCGATTCTTTATTGTCCATGACCTACGCCTGGTCACAAGTGGAGAGAAATCGGAACATGATCAGCGTTTTCACCCATTGCAGCCTGTGTTAAACTTTAGACACTGGGGCCTTCAATGGTGCAAGAGTTAATTTCTGCATTAAAATTGGATGAAAAGTTAAATATTTGAAATTTCCCTTTTATTGACCCCTTTTATGTCAAAAACGGTAATAGTTAGTTACATACAACACTGTGCATTTTTCTGAAAGGGATTTTCCTGAGCAATTTATTACAAAATACCCCATCTAAATCACATGAAAATTAAACCCTCAGTATACAAATAATAGAAACATCTATTATTGAAACTGGCAGATATTGCAAACCCACAATACCAGCTAATGAGAGATTCTGTAAAGCACGTAAAGATAAGGTTGAAGATGAACATCACTTTTTAATAGAGTGTCCCATATATAATTCAGTGAGAGATAAATTCTTTACACTGTTTAATAGGAAATTTAATGAAACTACAGAAGTGACAATCAACCGTCTCCTCAATCCTAGTTCAGTTCAAGATTTAAATAACATTTGCTTATATTTAAAAGAATCCTACTCACTCAGAGATTCAACTTTTAAAAATATTTAACTTTCCTCAAGTAACTGGCAAAAACTTCCAAATGATAATAATAATTTTAATCTTATTTAATTATTATACTCCCAAAATGATAATAAACATTATGATATTATTATCTGACAGATGTGTTCATCCCTAAAGATTATAGTCTTATATGAAGACTTAATATTATGATATTATGTGTTATCTCTATGTTTATATATATGTTTGTGAATGTATTGGATTACGCAACATTGTGATTATGATGTACATGTACTTAACTATGCTTTATCCAATAAATGATTTGATTTGATTTGATTTGATTTGATGTTTGTACCTTGGGGCATTTTGTTAGAAAATGTGTCAGGTAATTTTTACCCAAAATCAATACAAACCTTTATTCAGTGCCAAGGATCATTGTGTTCAAAATTCATAATAATCTGTTAACTACAATGGGAGCCATTCTGTCTACAGAAGGACAACAACAACATAACATAATATGACCGCAAAAATGTTTGCAGTCGTATAAAAGTGTGTGTTTGATGGTGCTTAACGCCACTTTCAACAATATTTCAGTAATATTGTGGCGGTCAGTTTTATTGGTTGAGGAAACTGGAGGACCTGGAGAAAACCACAGACCTGTCGCAAGTCACTGACAAACTTTATCACATAATTTTGTACACCTCTCCCTGATCGAGATTCGAACTCACAACATTAGTGGTGATAGGTACTGATTGCATATGTAGTTATAAATCCAACTACCATACGATCACAGCCATGATCGTATAAAAATGTGATGTTATTTTTTTGGAAATTTTCTTGTTGTCACTTAAGTGACTGAACAGTACACAAGTTTTCATTGATCAACAAAAAATTATTCTGCCAATGCAAAAATATATTTGTGAAGACAAAATGTGTGTGATGGCATAAAAAAATGTAATTATAACACAAGAACTGCTTATCCTTCGCGAACACCTAGGTTCACCCCGGTTTTTGGTGGTGTCCGTGTTGCTCGTCTTCTTAGTTTTCTGTGTTTTGTTTGTCTTCATCCTGTGTCTTATGTACACAATGTTGCCGGTGTCTCTGGATTGTCCATTCATGTTTGCTCCTTCGATTTTCTCTAATGTTTATTTTCTAGTGCATTACTCTTCTTCTACCAAATACTGACCACTTTCAACAAGTTGAAGATTATATCAGAGGTAAAAATATAGCTGAAATACTGCTTAGATTGACATTAAGCAACAATCAATCAATCAATATTTTTAAAGTAGCAACGACCAGTATAAACATGTTAAGTAATATCATTTATGTTCTTCAAATGTCCTGACGGGACAGTCGTTAAAGAGTGACTTTCAAGAAACCATAAATTATTGTTTATTGTCATAATAAACAAAAATCAGCGAAGTCACAAATTGCATATACATGTAAAAAAGATACAGAAAATATGTATACAAGATTTCAAGATTTTTGGATGGAAAATGAAAACAACAATTGAACAAACAAATACTGTGAATTCCTTATTATTCATTGCATACCAATTTTCGTGCATTTCGTGGGTTATACCAAAACTAAAAATCCCTCTAATATATGTACTGACTATGACGACGTACATAGTATTTGGGTACAATATAATTCACATGTTACTATGTAAATCATATCAGACATTGTTTTTGTTCTGTGAATTTTATTGTGACGTAGATGATGAAGAACCATGCATTTATGTATCAACAAATCCATGATTTCATACAAATTCACAATTATATTAAAAATATGCAGAAAAAAAACATTTTTGGTGATTTTTCAGACCGATATTTAAGAGTTTGAGTCAGTACCCAAGCTTGTGATAGTTTCCTTATAAGATGAAAATAGCAAATCTTGGCAAAATAATACCGTAGAAATTTATACAAAGCATACAAGCATAAAATTACATAACACAAATAAAAACTTAGATATGTTTTAGTGTGTAGGGTGCGTTTCTTGGATAACCATCATCAGCTACGCTCCTGGCTAAAATATTGGAAAGCTATATAATGTAAGTCTTTGTGAGCAAGTAAAGGGTCTAAACAGGATAGCCAAAACCAGCTAAGGTTACCTATGTCTCAGGTAGATTGGTCTTTGCTTAAATAAATTACATTACTTAGGAACTGTAAAATTCAAACATTAATATATCTAATAAACCATGTCAGTGATAAACTACTGACCACTGGGCACAGGTGACACCCTTCAGGGACTAATAGTTCACCAGCATAAACTGTTATAAAGTAAATTTCCAAATATAGCATGAAATTATGTACTAAAAATCCTTTTTGTAGAAAAACTATGTTATCATATAGATATGTGTGAATTATGGGGATTTATCCGTGAAATAAATTCCGGTATTTTCACATATGAAAATATCAGTTTTTTCCTGCCGGAACTACTTTTACATGACTATAATTGTAGTGGTTACATCCCTTGTTGTGTTACAGTGAATACACATACGATCGTAAACTGAAAAAATTCTGCGAAATGTCATTGACGACTTTGGCACATAACCAACATGACGTCATTAACGTCATATGAAGACTTCCAGTTTGAAACGTAAAGATTATACATTATTTGGCTTCGTGTACGCTTCAATTTTGATCAAATTTAACTTAAATAAGTTTTCAAGGTAAGCATTTTAATTATTTTTGTGCATTGTTGTAAATATGACATGTAGAATTTCACATTTTCAAGATGGCAGACCCTTCCAGCTGAACCCCTTAGTATCATTGCTCGTAGATTCACACACATGGAATGAAATATACAAATAACAAAAATAATATATCAGAAATTTTGAAAGTCTATATAATAAACAGTATAACTAAATCATACATTTTGAATATCAAAATAAGACCACTCGTGACCGAATACGCATTAATGATTAAACTCGTGGGCAAGTTCCGCCCACTCGTTTAATCCCTATGCGTACTTCGGTCACTCATGGTCTTATTTTGATATTCAAAATCTACGATTAGTTATACTGTATTTCATTCTTTTTTTTTTAACAAAACTTGACATTTGCACATTATTTTCAAATAATTAGATGCAGTGATATAAATTTCGAAAAAACACACTTAAAAAGTACAAGTAATGAATTTGTAAAAATAATACAAGAATTGTACATTGCACATGAATTGCCAAAAATGACCATTATACCACCACACGAAATACACATCTTGATTTGATGAAATTTATGAATGTCATTTTGGAGCATTTTAAAATAGCATTAGATGACTTGACTGATAAGAAAAGGTTGATTTTCGAATACTGGACATTTCAGTCAACAAATTTAATCTCCTGAAAATCTCAATCATCTATGACCAGCAAAAATTGATAATTACATACCATCATTAGGGTTGCATAAGGTGCATTGGTGCATAATGCGCAACCCCTCTTGGCCTTGAAAATCTCTAGAAAAAAAGGTTATTCTAAATTATTGAAAACTGGTACCACATCATGAAGTGAGATCAAACATTGTCATACACTTCCTGGTTTGTAATTTTTTATGTATAAAGCACATGATCATAATAGACATAATTCTTGAAAGTCATGATTTTTTTTTATTACTAATGAGTTTTGATTAAATTTGAGAAAAAAAAAAGACATCTCCATGTGGTTTAATCACACATGGAAATAATAATCTATTTAAAATTAAAATATTGCCAAGAAATTATTTATATGGAGTTTACTATTATGAAGGGCCCCCCTCCCAACTAAAAAAAAAAACAATGACAAAAAATTCAACCCTAAACCTTTTGATATGCCAGCCAAATTAATATTGTTGATGTCAATAATTTAACATAACAAAAATTTAGAGTAGAAAACACTGTAGATGCAAAATCTAAATTGCTCTTTACAACCCTTAATCTTATTGGATGAAATAGTTGATGCTAATTCGCATAAATCTTTTTCCACAGATTCTAACAAAACGTGTAAAGAAGTTACTGGTATATATTTACAACATCATAAGAAAGTTACATCCCTCAATTAATCTTTGTTTTAACTGAACCGAGACATAATTTATTTGATTCTCTCAAGTGAGATATCATTGAGTGCATTGTGTACTGGTATATTTCTGAACAATATCATGTAGTTTTTATTATTGTAAATTTAAGACATTTTAGTTTTAATTTTTCAATAAAATAAAAATAATAGTTACTTATGAAGACAAAAATATCAAAATTTATAGGCTCACAGTAGACCAGCATATGTACATTGACATCCTTGTATACTTGATATTTCAATCTACATATTGACTAGTGACCAGGGCTCACTACACTTTAAAAAATAGAAAGACTTGACTTCTCCCTCAGAGAACATGAGGGAGAAGTGAAGGCATGACAGGGAGACTTCCAACAGATCATTGAGACATGTTTCCACAAACAATGTATTGTTTCTTCGAATCAATTGTTTTTTGCATTTGAAGTGTGCTTTTGCCAATATTGTGTTAATATCCTTCATATTTAACTTTAAATTCATGTTTTGTAAATTGTATTATTGCTATTGATCTTATAGTTGTTGATTTTAGATTTTATTCTTTTTGCCTTAAAATATGTAAGATATATATGAATTAGCATCAAAATGTTTGTTTACTTCCCCTATTTATATAAAAATTGCTGCCACGTTTAAAACATGACAGGATGATTGTTTAACTTTGAAAATAACGACAGGTGAGAAGGTCGATACCATACATTATTGCTCGTATCGCAGCGAGTCCGATAGGACGAGCTGTGATACTAGTGATATTGTATGTCAAGACCTTCAAAACTGACTTTATTGTTTATATTGGTAATGTATTTGACGTCACATCGACCGATAATTTTCAAAATTAAAAGTCAGTTCATTGTTACTGACATTGTCACACTGTGAGATCAAAGGAATAAAATATCCAAATCATCGATAATGTATAAATATATGGCAACGCATATATGGGCCTGCACGACCGTCTGCCTTTTATCAAAAACATTGTCATAAAGACTCGTAACTTGGACTAAAAGTTACGTCTGAATGAATGTTACTGTACAAAGACTGGAGTTCCCATAAAGTCTCAAAATGAAACATCATTGGTGGTAATAAATGAGCGAAAAAACAGAAAAGTTACAATATTAATACCATCATACAAATACACATGTATATGACAAATAAATGTTGATAAATGCCTTTAAATATTCAGCTGCCCTTAAAAAGTTATTGTTCTCATACTTATACAACCATTATAGATGCATCCTTCCAAATTATTGCACAGAAAGTAAATAAACCCACAATTCATGATAGTTTCTGCTTTGCAAACTCTTTACTTAAAACTTTCATGACTTCACCATGCTTCATTGCTGTGTCCCGGCTTTTGACCATTTTGTAATTTTCTTTCACGAACATTGCAAATTTGTTTGGTGTCCTTGGAGTGTCACAGCCATTTTCACTTGTTGATTGCAGAGGTTTGCCTGATCTGTTGAGCAAGATAAACTCTCCACGACAATGTCCACAAACTTTCCTTTTTGTATCCAATGATTTTGAGTGTCTTCCAATTCTGCAAGAATACAAACAAAGTACATTGTACAATGAAACTAGGATGAACTGTTTTAGATACCTAAAACTTATGTCTCCCCTTAATGCGGCCATCTGTACAACAACCTATCTCGAAAGACAAAAATGCAAGAAAATACTATTTAAAAAACATTTATTTGACCTTGAGGTTAAAGGTCAAGGTCCCACGAAGGTCATTACGGTACGCGACTGGGAGACATAATTAACAAAGATTTACGAAATTGGGACTTTAGATAAGGTTAGATAAGGTTAGGCTTATTCAAGATTTGGTTTTATTCAGGCTCTTCAGATTTCAGTTTAGACAGGTTGCACTGTATTGTTTTCATCTTAGAATCAGGCCTTTTGCATAAAAAAAATGACTATCACATTACTTCAAGTTCACATTTTTGGTTTCTCATACATGTTAAAAATACAAATTACTGTGTGAATTTACACTACATAAAAAATTAAACATTGATACACACATCCTTTCTATGGTCCATTGAATTATTATTTAGAAGCAACTAACTTTACAGATTTCTTGTGTCTAGTACACTCTAATTTTGATAAATCATTATTCAAGTAAAATAGTGATAATTATTTTATTATACATAAATGTTTCAACTAAAATTCATTCTCATGTGGCAGACATTTTTTTTAATGAAAAAAAAAAAAGATTTATGGCTACTGATTACCCTTTTGATATCTTAAAACATTTCTTATTAGATTTGAAGGATACTGTAAACTGTATCTATTATTTTAATTTGGTCACACGATTTTGTCCAAAGTGAACATGCGACAACTCACCTGATGCTGGCCCTTATTGAAATCCATGCTCCTTTTAGGATATGAATCAAGTTCATCATGAAAGACCCAACATTAACCAGAGCTTCCCTATTTTAATAACTAGGAAATTAATGAAGTGTGACTTACCGATATTTACACTTGCTGCATTCATATATGTACTTTGTTTCTATACTGTAACTATGGCAACGCTTTACAATTGGTAGCTCAGGATACACCATATTTGCTTTCTTTGCCCTTAAATAAAGAAGCATTATTTTTATATTTACATTTCATAAAAACATTTACAATTAAAAAAAAAAATTGTTTGTAAAAGGGGGAATATCACTATGATTCCACGTGAGAAATGTTTCAGATATATCATGATGAGATTATAATGATGTCCACTTTATTCTAGACCAAACATGGTTTGTTGGATTTTTATAGTGGCAGCTCACTGAAACAATAATCTGTGGGTAGACATGTCGCTCCACTCTGACACATTATCTTCATTCCAAGCCAACCAGTCTTTGCTCTTTCTCCTGAAAAATGCGTGCTTATCAAAGAAGCAACAAACACCAATTTTATAGTCTTTGGTTTGACCCGACTTGGCTTGCACACATGAATCTAAAATGAAACTGCTGTGAATACTTGACCATGTTTTATCTTTGCTTTGCCATTACAGATGATTCAAACTTGAGACAAACATGTATTATTTCTACATAAGCCCAGACTACATGACGACTACAAACATCACACTATAATGTGTTTATTACTCAAATAAATCATTTACAAGGTTTATTATATCGACTATCAGATCAATTTAATGCCACTTTCAATATTTCAGTTATATCGCGGCGGTCAGTTTTATTGGTGGAGGAAACCGGAGTACCCAAAGATCTGCCGCAAGTCACTGACAAACTTTATCAGATAATGTTGTATCGAGTACACTTTGCCTGAGCTGGATTCGAACTCACAACGTTAGTGGTGATAGGCACTGATTCCATAGGTAGTTGTAAATCCAACTACCATATGACCATGACGATCCCATTTAATTATGAAAGACAAGATGATAACAGTTCAACATAAAATTAACACATTACACGTTTTGGTTCATATTTTTTTTTCTTGGACTTTACAACTGCACAAATTTAGATTAAGTCGGAAGACTGCGATAATTTCCCCCTTTATAGTAGTGTTAAATAATAATATTTTTACTTGTCAGTTTTTCCAAAAAGGACAATTATAACCACTGACTATTATGCTCATTTAGTTTTTTTCTCACCAATATTTCCAGTAAAAATCATAACAACCACTGACTGACAATTATGCCCATATTTTTTTTTACTCACCAATATTTCCAGTAAGGACCATGACCACCATTTGTACCATTGATTAACCACACAGCAGCATGACATAACTCGTGTATCAATGTGTCCCTGGTTCTCTCTGTAATATACATAGAACAGATTGGGACCCCATTATATGGTTTAACATTGAGTAGTGTTACAACATGTAAGACAGAACAAACATGATACATGATTAGAATGAGTGAGTGATTGTTGCTTAATGCCAATTCAGCAATTTTTCAGCTATATGATGGCGAGAACAAGTTAATTTTCAATGAGATGATGATGAGGTTCGCTTTGTACCAGACCAACATGCTTAGTTGGATTTGATTGCTCACTGAAACAACTGTCTGCGGATAGACATGTCGTCCCACACGGACACATTATCCTGATTCCGTGCCATCCAGTTTTTGCTCTTTCTCCTTAATGCTGTGTGCTTAGCAGAGAAGCAACATATAGTCTTTGGATTGACCCCATCAAACCCACGATCTACCACACTCGAGGCGAGCATGCTAACCATTACACCACCGATGCAGCTTACATAATTAGAAGTCACTTGTTGGAGTCTGTACGCCATAATTGCTTTCATCAGCAACATATTATGAAGGAAAAAGCCATCTTATTTGGTTGATAAGCTTAGCCACCAAAATATCATTCGTCCACAATTTTACTTTTTTTTTTACTTCCTTTCAACCAGTAGATGTATTTTTGTGTTGCTTGTTTGTTTGATACCAGTAGAGTTTGAGAAGCTTTTGTTGCCAATTACTTCAAAAAGTAAGTTTTACAATGGGCTTAATCCACACTATTAATAAGAACAGACAAAGACCTTTATATTAGAGGTTCACTGGGACAAAGCAGTCATATTCATTAAGGTTAGGTTGGTTGGTTGGTTTAAGGTATTCAACGCCACTTTCAACAATATTTCATTTATATCATGGCGGTCAGTTTCATTGGTGGAGGAAACCGGAGTACCCGGAGAAAACCACCGACCTGTCGCAAGTCACTGACAAACTTTATCACGTAATGTTGTATCGAGTACACCTCGCCATGAACGGGGTTAGAACTCACAACTTTAGTGGTGATTGGCACAGATTGCACAGGTAGTTGTAAATCAAACTACCATATGATCATGACCACGACAGCCCCATTAAGGTTAGGAATTTGGTTTACATTCTAACATGAAGAAAAAGACAGCATTGTATCTTTATCTACTTTGTGGGAACTAAAACCAGAGGCTCACTTGAACAAACCTTTCTTTAACAAAAGATGAAAATTGTACATTTCATTATTAATTTGACAAAGGACCAGCTATTATGCTCCTACAGTTAAACAGTTTTGACAAAGGACCAGCTATTATGCTCCTACAGTTAAACAGTTTTGACCAAGGACCAGCTATTATGCTCCTACAGTTAAACAGTTTTGACAAAGAACCAGCTATTATGCTCCTACAGTTAAACAGTTTTGACAAAAGACCAGCTATTATGCTCCTACAGTTAAACAGTTTTGACAAAGGACCAGCTATTATGCTCCTACAGTTAAACAGTTTTGACAAAGGACCAGCTATTATGCTCCTACAGTTAAACAGTTTTGACAAAGGACCAGCTATTATGCTCATACAGTTAAACAGTTTTGACAAAGGACCAGCTATTATGCTCCTACAGTTAAACAGTTTTGACAAAGGACCAGCTATTATGCTCCTACAGTTAAACAGTTTTGACAAAGGACCAGCTATTATGCTCCTACAGTTAAACAGTTTTGACAAAGGACCAGCTCCCAATTATGCTCTTATAGTTAATATTTAAGCAGATCCTGGCTTGAAATAAAGCAAGCTTGGTCAATATAAGAATTTTTTAATTTTAGTAATGGTGGCCATCTTGAATTTAATTTGGGCCAATTGGATATACTTTTGAATGGGGTCCACACAAGGACTATTCCTGCCAAGCTTGCTTCAAATGGGCAGGGCAATCTCAGAAAAGAAGATTTTTTTAATGATTTTTTGCTTAAATACTACTCATTTTCGTAATCAGCAAAAGCGTAAACTTGACGAAGAAAACCCAGAATTTATGTTATAAGCTCCTAATTATGCCCTTACAACTGAGCTAGTTATGGCATCAAATCAAGCTGCATTGGCCCATTAATAAATGCTGCAAGATGGGAAAAGTTCACCCTGACTTAAAAAAAATAACAAACAAATAACTATAGTATATACCTGCAGAATCACAAACTTTTGTAGACAATTCTATGCTAACTGACATCTTAACATTGCCATCTTTAGTTTTTTTCTTGTACACACAATATCCAGCTGTTTTCAACAGTCTCTTGTTCCATATAATAGGTAGATCCACAGGAAGCTGAAAATAAAAATAGGTACAAATTATTTGAAGCACTGTTAAAACCTAGATAGTGTGAATAGACCTACTGAAACTTTTCTAAATCAAATATAACCTTGGGACCAACATTGTTTTAGATTAGACAAGGATTTCAGATATCAAGACTAGTTTTGATATTGGTTTTACACCTGTTTCTGGTTATTATGGTTTGGTTTAGCCAGGTTTGACTGTATATGGTAAAAAACCAACATAATACTAGATACATCCTTTTTACACTATTTGTACCCTATATATCAAGTGGGGGGCCATTGTGGTCGTGATCGTATGGTAGTTGGATTTACAACTTCATTTGCAATCAGTGCCTATCACCACTAACGTTGTGAGTTCAAATCCCGCAAAGACGAGGTGTACTCGATACAATATTATGTGATGAAGTTTGCAATGACTCACAGCAAGTCGGTGATTTTCTCCGGGTACTCTAGTTTCCTCAACCAATAGAACTGACTGCCAGGATATAACTGAAATATTGTTGAAAGTGGTGTTAAACACCATAACCCTAACCATATATATCAAGCAATACTAAAATTATTGATTGGGGTTATTAAAAAATCGTCACTTGACCATAACTTTGGTATAAATGGGATACAAAGCACAATTTTCCTGTCAAAATAGGGATATGGTGTTTAACGTCACTTTCAACAATATTTCAGTTATATCGTGGCGGAGGAAACCAGAGTACCCAGAGAAAATCACTGACAAACTTTATCACTTAACGTCGTATCGAGTACACCCAGCCTGAGCAGGATTTGAACTTGTAATGCTAGTGGCGATAGGCACTAATTGCCTAGGTAGCTGCAAATCCAACAATCATACTTTCATGACCATGACGCCCCCAAAATAGGTTGGTTTGTATTATTGGTGTTTATCGTCACTTTCAGCGTTGTCATGAGTACTAGATTGAATGACCGAATGGCTTTAACGAACTGTCCAGTGAACAATCCCAGCAAATGGTAGTTGTCTGGAAACCCTAACAGTTGAGCTTGGTAGACATTTCACTCCACTCTGACACATTATCTTGAATCAGGGTCAACCAGTTTTTGCTCTTACAACTTAATACTGCTTTCCTAGCGGAGAAGCAACAAATACCAATTTTATTGTCTGGTTTGACCCAACCAGAGTTCCAACCCACGATCTGCAGACATTAGGTAAGCATGCTAACTATTACACCACCAGACATTAGGTAAGCATGCTAACTATTACACCACCAGACATTAGGTAAGCATGCTAACTATTACACCACCAGACATTAGGTAAGCATGTTAACTATTACACCACCAGACATTAGGTAAGCATGCTAACTATTACACCACCAGACATTAGGTAAGCATGCTAACTATTACACCACCAGACATTAGGTAAGCATGCTAACAATTACACCACCAGACATTAGTTAAGCATGCTAACTATTACACCACCAGACATTAGGTAAGCATGCTAACTATTACACCACCAGACATTAGATAAGCATGTTAACTATTGCACCACCAGACATTAGGTAAGCATGCTAACTATTACACCACCAGACATTAGGTAAGCATGCTAACTATTACACCACCAGACATTAGGTAAGCATGCTAACTATTACACCACCAGACATTAGGTAAGCATGCTAACTATTACACCACCAGACATTAGGTAAGCATGCTAACTATTGCACCACCAGACATTAGGTAAGCATGCTAACTATTGCACCACCAGACATTAGGTAAGCATGCTAACTATCACACCACCAGACATTAGGTAAGCATGCTAACTATTGCACCACCAGACATTAGGTAAGCATGCTAACTATTACACCACCAGACATTAGGTAAGTATGCTAACTATTACACCACCAGATATTAGGTAAGCATGCTAACTATTACACCACCAGACATTAGGTAAGCATGCTAACTATTACACCACCAGACATTAGGTAAGCATGCTAACTATTACACCACCAGACATTAGGTAAGCATGCTAACTATTACAGCACCTATGCAGTTTCCCAAAAATGAGACAGAGCATAAACCCAAATTGCACTAGTAAAAAAACCAGTTTATATAGAAAATAGTTCATATAAGACAGAAAAAATATATCCTAATCCTATTTTTTCAAAGATCTACTTACCTTACAATCAAAAACAGTTTCATTATACAGCTTGAATAACATTGCCGTTAGATCTTCTTTGGTTTTTGAAAAGTTGTTTAAATATCTGCAAGAATAAATTTTCACTAAGAAAATTGTTGTAGTATAGAACAACTAAATCAACAAATAATATGAAATATTTTGGATTTATCACTATTATCCTTTGTAATGGTTTGATACTAAACAAATTATGATCTACACCATTATTAGTAATCCCAATAAACAAAATAAATACTATTTTGGGGACAATGAAATGCTTATAAGGTCATTTCAATTGTAGGTGGAACAAGAGTTCAAAGGTCAAGTGTTTGGTTTGGGTTTTTATGGCTACAAATATTGTGACATTGTAAGTATTGTTTCTTGTGATTCATTATTTATTTTGTTTATTGGATAGTCTCTCATGTTCCTTTACATCCAACCACATAGGTGGTGTAATAGTCAGCCTGCTCGCCTCGAGTGCAGTAGATCATGTGTTCAGGTCAAACCAAAGACTATAAAATTGGTATTTGTTGCTTCTTCGCTAAGCACGCAGCATTAAGGAATAAGAGCAAAGACAGGATAACCGTGAACTGTTGCTTCAGTGATCTAGCACAATTAAAATCTAACTAAACGTGTTGGTCTAGTACAAGCACACAGCATTAAGGAGAAAGAGCAAAGACTGATAGGCTCGGAATCAGAATAATGTGTCCGAGTGGAGCAACATGTCTATCCACAGACTGTTGTTTCAGTGAGCTAGCACTATGAAAATCCAACTCAGCGTGCTGGTCTAGTACAAAGCGGACCTCATCATCATTTCATTGGAAATTAACTTGTTCTCGCCACGATACAGCTGAAAAATTGCTGAGTTGATGTTAAACAACAATCACTCGCTCATTTACATCCATTTCCTTTCTTACTATATATACCTAAGTGCAGCTGGATCACACAAGTCTCTTGATAAAGTTTGACTCAGTGACTTCAAGAAAGAATACTGCTTGACTCTCGCAGGAATGTGTTTTGGTGCATGATCGTTGCTTGAGTTCCTAGCAGCACTATAATCTGTGTTGGGTTTCTTACTATCATCATTATCTGTAACACAGCCTTTCCTTGGAGTTGCTCTGGGTTTAGGTTTAAGAATAACTATAGAAAATACACAATATAAATATAGAATATATAAGTACATAGGGACTGTCGTGGTCATGATCATATGGTAGTTAGATTTATGGAATCAGTGCTTATCATCACTAACGTTTTGAATTCGAATCCCACTCAGGTGAGGTGTACTCGATACAACTTTATGTGATAAAGTTCATCAGTGAATTGTGTCAGGTCAGTGATTTTCTCCAGTTACTCTGGTTTCCTTCACCAATAAAACTGACCGCCAGGATAAAACTGAAATATTGTTGAAAGTGGCATTAAACACCATAAAACCAACCAAACCAACTGAATAAATTGAAAGTGTATTTGTATTGAGTCTCAAGAAGAGGTAGGAATGCAAGGCTTGTCAAGAGTTTCTCACCTGTTCCATGCCGAGTACAAACTAGAGGCTCAGTGGGCTGAGCCTGTGTCGCTCACCTTTCATTCTACTTTGAGGAAACTTAATACAGAACCTTCCATACATGTAGATGCTTCCTACCAAGTTTCGGTTCATATGGCTAAGCAGTTTCAAAGGAGATTTTTTAGAAATCGACCAATCAGAAACAAGAATTGCATGTGGTGGCCATGTTTGTTAACTGATCGGGACGAAATGAGCAATATTCATAGAGGACATTCCATAGATGATTCCTACCAAGTTTCGGTGGTAGCCATGTTTGCTAACCGATCAAGACGAAATGAGCAATCTACATAGAGGACATTCCATAGATGCTTCCTACCAAGTTTCGGTTCACTTGGCCATGCGGTTTCAGAGGAGAAGATATTTAAAAATCGGCCAATCAGAAACAAGAATTGCCTGTGGCGGCCATGTTTGGTAATGGATCATAACAAAATGTGTACTCTTTAGAGAGGACCTTCCATAGATGCTTCCTACTAAGTTTCAGTTCATTTGACTGAGGTTTTTCAGAGGAGAAGATTAAAATGTGAAAAGTAAACGGATGACAGACGACAGACGATGGACACCAAGTGATGGCAAAAGCTCATATTGCCTTTGGCAAGGTTTGCTTAAAAGAATATTAAAATGTGAATACCTACTTGTAATGTATAGAATAAACATGTTACACTATATCAGCATTAGTTAATTTCTAAGGGAGATAATGGCAAAAATTATCTTTCTTTTAACAGTTTAGGCAAGAGTTATCTTTCTTTTAACAGAGAAGAAGATTTTTTAGAAATCAACCAATCAGAAACAAGAATTGCCTGTAGCGGCCATGTTTGTTAACCGATCGGGACAAAATGAGCAATCTTTATAGAGGACCTTCAATAGATGCTTCCTACCAAGTTTCGGTTCATTTGGCCAAGTGATTTCAGAGGAGAATAATTCTAAAAATCAGCCAATCAGAAACAAGAGTCGTCTGTGGTGGCCATGTTTGTTTAACGGATCGGGACGAAATGAGCAATCTTTACAGAGGACCTTCCATAGATGCTTCCTACCAAGTTTCAGTTCATTTGGCTGAGGGGTTTCAGAGGAGAAGATTAAAATCTGAAAAGTTAACGGACGACGGATGCCAATTGAAGGCAAAAGCTCACATTGCCTTTGGCAAGGCGAGCTAAAAAATAAAATTCATATTCAGAGTATAATAAATATGTAAGACTCAGATCAACATCCAGCCTCTAATCGATGTCCAATGCAAAAAATCCATGCCCGATTTATACGTCATAGACATCTGTACCTCACATCTATGTTTTTCAAATTCTCAAGTCTATGGCCCTTTCTCACTTTCTCAAATCTACGCCAATGACGTTACTTAAGAAATAATTCATGGCAGGCATAGAGTTGTGCAAATTTACACATGGGCTGGGCCTTTATATTCGAATTTTACATCACCGTCTAGTTATCAATGTATACGTAGGAAAACAAGGTTAGTGTATTTTGTTATTCATGGCCGACACATATCAATGGAATGTATGTGACTGTGCCGTGTGCATACTGGGGATCCCCAAATGTAAATTTTCAAAACAAATGATAAAAAAATACTTAGTTACAGAATATTTATTTATAACTGACAGGGAATTTTTATTCTAAGGACTTTAAAAACACGTTATATGCCGGTGTTTTGTTTGTTTACACTCGGTCGTCATGGTAATTTCACAGCGGGAGTCACAATGGAACAGCCAGATTTGTTGTGTACTGCACTTGCGCTAAATATAGAGTTGTTGAGTATCATTATTGTGTGCCGTTTTATAGACGTTATATTAGAATGACTTATGCCATAACCCTAACCAATAAATCGGCCATAGATCTGAGAATTTGGAAAGGACGCCGATTTGGGAATACCCTGATTTCGGACCGTGATTTGAGATAATGACGTCAGTGGTTGCCGATTTGAGTGTGGACGCTGATCTGAATCTATCAAATATACAGTCAGTGACTATATATCACCAAAATTTATATAGTCAATGCAATTTGTCTGCTCAAATAAAACGATTGTAGGATAAATGTCATAAAAGTAATGTCATCTGATGTGGTCAAACAGCTTCAATATGTTACATTTTGTATTTCTTTATTTATCCTAATTTTCTAGCTGTTTGACACATATTATTTCCAAATATTTTGTTAAAAAAATGAAATCAGCTGATCAGAAGAAAACTTCTATCTCTGTTGTACATGTATTTTTTTTATTCTAAAGAGTGTCGTTCATGTTGAATGTTATTGTAATTGGGTGATGTTCACGTTGCATGTTACCGTATTTGGTGATGTATATTACACAATGGATACTACACACCCTTAGAAATACTTGAAACTCGCCCAGATGAATCCTGGACTTGCCATTTTCAGTTGGTACTTGTTCAAATGTTCCATTTTCAGACTCTTACAATGGTGGGACTCACACAAAATTTCAGAAATATATTCTGGACTCGTCAAATCAAATTGCTGCAAGTATCCTTATCCCCGGGTTGATAAAAATGGCGGCTTTTGATTGGTCGATGACCCGTTGGTACAAAACCCATGCTACCGGCTGGTAGTTACGTAACGTCACTGGATGTCTTTACGTTGCTATACATGATGTAAAGATGGTGTAAAGCGTAAACAATCTCAAAGCGCTTTGCATTCAACATGGAACGGAGGACATATTTCTTGAGAGAGAAAAAATCAAGTGCCTCAATAAACGCAGAAAATACAAACAATGCACCAAATAATGTTGAGAGATTTAAAGTTCCTACAGTATTGATGGTCATGTTTAACAGTGTAACATCTTGTTGATTCGCGCTACATGAAACGTTGATTTTGTTGTCATGTGTCTTTATAGAAATGGTCAATTGTTTGAATACAATCATTTTAAAATCGTTTTCACATCAATTCTTCATTTGTTTTATCGTACTATAATACCACCCACAATATGTACTACGCATATTTTTTTTATCAATAGAATTCTCGATCCTATTACTAGTGACGTCATGAATAATGTAACGCTATCCACGTGACAATACGCGCCAAATACAAGAAATTAAATTACAACAAAATAAGACCAAAAAAACGTTAAAAATGATTAGCTCCCTACACTTTATCGAAATTCACCCAAATTTTCCCATGAGCTATGGCATTTTACTCCACAAGTACAAAAACGTCATGATTACGTTATAAAAAGAACAAGAAAATCCATTAAAAATCAGTTTTTGTTTTCAAACCGGGGATAAAATCGTTATCTACGTGTCTACCCATGGGCATTGAGATTGTACCACCCTTCAGCACCACTGTACAGCCTTCGGCTTCGCCTCAAGCTATACAGAAGTGCTTCAGGGTGGTACAATCTCAATGCCCACGGGTCGACACGTAGATAACTTATAATGCACCCTTACTTTTGACCTTTAAAACATATACGGCTGTAACAAATAGCAGTATCACACCTTTTTTGATTTTTTGTGTATCGTAAAAAGCCTTGTATTATCCGCAGAAATTTACTTTTAAAGAGATTATCGGGTATGGGGGTGCGGATTATATACTACAATAGGTTCTGAGAAACTTTTTTCCAAGATGTCGGGTATGACGGTACAGATATTTCAGAAGATATTGACTTGGAAGTTCGAGTGCATATCCAATCTGTTGTTCCTACTTTAGAACAATTTCATTGTTATACCTATGTATGAACGTCTTTGTTTTGTTGTTATTGTTATATCTATGTATGAACGTCTTTGTTTTGTTGTTATTGTTATAAGTATGTATGAACGTCTTTGTTTTGTTGTTATTGTTATACCTATGTATGAACGTCTTTGTTTTGTTGTTATTGTTATATCTATGTATGAACGTCTTTGTTTTGTTGTTATTGTTATAAGTATGTATGAACGTCTTTGTTTTGTTGTTATTGTTATACCTATGTATGAACGTCTTTGTTTTGTTGTTATTGTTATATCTATGTATGAACGTCTTTGTTTTGTTGTTATTGTTATATCTAGGTATGAACGTCTTTGTTTTGTTGTTATTGTTATATCTATGTATGAACGTCTTTGTTTTGTTGTTATTGTTAAACCTATGTATGAATGTCTTTGTTTTGTTGTTATTGTTATATCTATGTATGAACGTTTTTGTTTTGTTGTTATTGTTATATCTATGTATGAACGTCTTTGTTTTGTTGTTATTGTTATATCTATGTATGAACGTCTTTGTTTTGTTGTTATTGTTATATCTATGTATGAACGTCTTTGTTTTGTTGTTATTGTTATATCTATGTATGAACGTCTTTGTTTTGTTGTTATTGTTATATCTATGTATGAACGTTTTTGTTTTGTTGTTATTATTATATCTATGTATGAACGTCTTTGTTTTGTTATTGCTATATCTATGTATGAATGTTTTTGTTTTGTTGTTATTATTATATCTAGGTATGAATGTCTTTGTTATATCTATGTATGAACGTCTTTGTTTTGTTGTTATTGTTATATCTATGTATGAACGTTTTTGTTTGGTTGTTATTGTTATATCTATGTATGAACGTCTTTGTTTTGTTGTTATTGTTATATCTATGTATGAATGTTTTTGTTTTGTTGTTATTGTTATATCTATGTATGAACGTTTTTGTTTGGTTGTTATTGTTATATCTATGTATGAACGTCTTTGTTTTGTTGTTATTGTTATATCTATGTATGAATGTTTTTGTTTTGTTGTTATTGTTATATCTATGTATGAATGTTTTTGTTTTGTTGTTATTGTTATATCTATGTATGAATGTCTTTGTTTTGTTGTTATTGTTATACCTATGTATGAACGTCTTTGTTTTGTTGTTATTGTTATACCTATGTATGAACGTTTTTGTTTTGTTGTTATTGTTATATCTATGTATGAACGTCTTTGTTTTGTTGTTATTGTTATATCTATGTATGAACATCTTTGTTTTGTTGTTATTGTTATATTTATGTATGAATGTCTTTGTTTTGTTGTTATTGTTATATCTATGTATGAATGTTTTTGTTTTGTTGTTATTGTTATATCTATGTATGAATGTCTTTGTTTTGTTGTTATTGTTATATCTATGTATGAACGTCTTTGTTTTGTTGTTATTGTTATATCTATGTATGAATGTCTTTGTTTTGTTGTTATTGTTATATCTATGTATGAATGTTTTTGTTTTGTTGTTATTGTTATATCTATGTATGAACGTCTTTGTTTTGTTGTTATTGTTATATCTATGTATAAACGTCTTTGTTTTGTTGTTATTGTTATATCTATGTATGAATGTTTTTGTTTTGTTGTTATTGTTATATCTATGTATGAACGTCTTTGTTTTGTTGTTATTGTTATATCTATGTATAAACGTCTTTGTTTTGTTGTTATTGTTATATCTATGTATGAACGTCTTTGTTTTGTTGTTATTGTTATATCTATGTATGAACGTTTTTGTTTTGTTGTTATATCTATGTATGAACGTCTTTGTTTTGTTGTTATTGTTATATCTATGTATGAACGTTTTTGTTTTGTTGTTATTGTTATATCTATGTATGAATGTTTTTGTTTTGTTGTCATAGTTATATCTATGTATGAATGTCTTTGTTTTGTTGTCATTGTTATATCTATGTATGAACGTCTTTGTTTTGTGGTTATTGTTATATCTATGTATGAACGTTTTTGTTTTGTTGTTATTGTTATATCTATGTATGAATGTTTTTGTTTTGTTGTCATTGTTATATCTATGTATGAATGTCTTTGTTTTGTTGTTATTGTTATATCTATGTATGAATGTTTTTGTTTTGTTGTCATTGTTATATCTATGCATGAACGTTTTTGTTTTGTTGTTATTGTTATATCTATGTATGAATGTCTTTGTTTTGTTGTTATTGTTATATCTATATATGAACGTCTTTGTTTTGTTGTTATTGTTATATCTATGTATGAACGTCTTTGTTTTGTTGTTATTGTTATATCTATGTATGAACGTTTTTGTTTTGTTGTTATTGTTATATCTATGTATGAATGTTTTTGTTTTGTTGTTATTGTTATACCTATGTATGAACGTCTTTGTTTTGTTGTTATTGTTATATCTATGTATGAACGTCTTTGTTTTGTTGTTATTGTTATATCTAGGTATGAACGTCTTTGTTTTGTTGTTATTGTTATATCTATGTATGAACGTTTTTGTTTTGTTGTTATTGTTATATCTATGTATGAACGTCTTTGTTTTGTTGTTATTGTTATATCTATGTATTAATGTTTTTGTTTTGTTGTTATTGTTATATCTATGTATGAACGTTTTTGTTTTGTTGTTATTGTTATATCTATGTATGAATGTTTTTGTTTTGTTGTTATTGTTATATCTATGTATGAACGTCTTTGTTTTGTTGTTATTGTTATATCTATGTATGAATGTCTTTGTTTTGTTGTTATTGTTATATCTATGTATGAATGTTTTTGTTTTGTTGTTATTGTTATATCTATGTATGAACGTCTTTGTTTTGTTGTTATTGTTATATCTATGTATAAACGTCTTTGTTTTGTTGTTATTGTTATATCTATGTATGAATGTTTTTGTTTTGTTGTTATTGTTATATCTATGTATGAACGTCTTTGTTTTGTTATTGTTATATCTATGTATAAACGTCTTTGTTTTGTTGTTATTGTTATATCTATGTATGAACGTCTTTGTTTTGTTGTTATTGTTATATCTATGTATGAACGTTTTTGTTTTGTTGTTATATCTATGTATGAACGTCTTTGTTTTGTTGTTATTGTTATATCTATGTATGAACGTTTTTGTTTTGTTGTTATTGTTATATCTATGTATGAATGTTTTTGTTTTGTTGTCATTGTTATATCTATGTATGAATGTCTTTGTTTTGTTGTCATTGTTATATCTATGTATGAACGTCTTTGTTTTGTTGTTATTGTTATATCTATGTATGAACGTTTTTGTTTTGTTGTTATTGTTATATCTATGTATGAATGTTTTTGTTTTGTTGTCATTGTTATATCTATGTATGAATGTCTTTGTTTTGTTGTTATTGTTATATCTATGTATGAATGTTTTTGTTTTGTTGTCATTGTTATATCTATGCATGAACGTTTTTGTTTTGTTGTTATTGTTATATCTATGTATGAATGTCTTTGTTTTGTTGTTATTGTTATATCTATGTATGAACGTCTTTGTTTTGTTGTTATTGTTATATCTATGTATGAACGTCTTTGTTTTGTTGTTATTGTTATATCTATGTATGAACGTTTTTGTTTTGTTGTTATTGTTACATCTATGTATGAATGTTTTTGTTTTGTTGTTATTGTTATACCTATGTATGAACGTCTTTGTTTTGTTGTTATTGTTATATCTATGTATGAACGTTTTTGTTTTGTTGTTATTGTTATATCTATGTATGAATGTTTTTGTTTTGTTGTTATTGTTATATCTATGTATGAATGTTTTTGTTTTGTTGTTATTGTTATATCTATGTATGAACGTCTTTGTTTTGTTGTTATTGTTATATCTATGTATGAATGTTTTTGTTTTGTTGTTATTGTTATATCTATGTATGAACGTCTTTGTTTTGTTGTTATTGTTATATCTATGTATGAACGTCTTTGTTTTGTTGTTATTGTTATATCTATGTATGAACGTCTTTGTTTTGTTGTTATTGTTATATCTATGTATGAACGTCTTTGTTTTGTTGTTATTGTTATATCTATGTATGAACGTCTTTGTTTTGTTGTTATTGTTATATCTATGTATGAACGTCTTTGTTTTGTTGTTATTGTTATATCTATGTATGAATGTCTTTGTTTTGTTGTTATTGTTATATCTATGTATGAACGTCTTTGTTTTGTTGTTATTGTTATATCTATGTATGAATGTCTTTGTTTTGTTGTTATTGTTATATCTATGTATGAATGTCTTTGTTTTGTTGTTATTGTTATATCTATGTATGAACGTCTTTGTTTTGTTGTTATTGTTATATCTATGTATGAACGTCTTTGTTTTGTTGTTATTGTTATATCTATGTATGAACGTTTTTGTTTTGTTGTTATTGTTATATCTATGTATGAATGTTTTTGTTTTGTTGTTATTGTTATACCTATGTATGAACGTCTTTGTTTTGTTGTTATTGTTATATCTATGTATGAACGTTTTTGTTTTGTTGTTATTGTTATATCTATGTATGAATGTTTTTGTTTTGTTGTTATTGTTATATCTATGTATGAATGTTTTTGTTTTGTTGTTATTGTTATATCTATGTATGAACGTCTTTGTTTTGTTGTTATTGTTATATCTATGTATGAATGTTTTTGTTTTGTTGTTATTGTTATATCTATGTATGAACGTCTTTGTTTTGTTGTTATTGTTATATCTATGTATGAACGTCTTTGTTTTGTTGTTATTGTTATATCTATGTATGAACGTCTTTGTTTTGTTGTTATTGTTATATCTATGTATGAACGTCTTTGTTTTGTTGTTATTGTTATATCTATGTATGAACGTCTTTGTTTTGTTGTTATTGTTATATCTATGTATGAACGTCTTTGTTTTGTTGTTATTGTTATATCTATGTATGAATGTCTTTGTTTTGTTGTTATTGTTATATCTATGTATGAACGTCTTTGTTTTGTTGTTATTGTTATATCTATGTATGAATGTCTTTGTTTTGTTGTTATTGTTATATCTATGTATGAATGTCTTTGTTTTGTTGTTATTGTTATATCTATGTATGAACGTCTTTGTTTTGTTGTTATTGTTATATCTATGTATGAATGTTTTTGTTTTGTTGTTATTGTTATATCTATGTATGAATATTTTTGTTTTGTTGTTATTGTTATATCTATGTATGAACGTCTTTGTTTTGTTGTTATTGTTATATCTATGTATGAATATTTTTGTTTTGTTGTTATTGTTATATCTATGTATGAATGTCTTTGTTTTGTTGTTATTGTTATATCTATGTATGAACGTCTTTGTTTTGTTGTTATTGTTATATCTATGTATGAATGTTTTTGTTTTGTTGTTATTGTTATATCTATGTATGAATGTCTTTGTTTTGTTGTTATTGTTATATCTATGTATGAATGTTTTTGTTTTGTTGTCATTGTTATATCTATGTATGAACGTCTTTGTTTTGTTGTTATTGTTATATCTATGTATGAATGTTTTTGTTTTGTTGTTATTGTTATATCTATGTATGAACGTCTTTGTTTTGTTGTTATTGTTATATCTATGTATGAACGTCTTTGTTTTGTTGTTATTGTTATATCTATGCATGAACGTTTTTGTTTTGTTGTTATTGTTATATCTATGTATGAATGTTTTTGTTTTGTTGTTATTGTTATATCTATGTATGAACGTCTTTGTTTTGTTGTTATTGTTATATCTATGTATGAACGTCTTTGTTTTGTTGTTATTGTTATATCTATGTATGAATGTTTTTGTTTTGTTGTTATTGTTATATCTATGTATGAACGTCTTTGTTTTGTTGTTATTGTTATACCTATGTATGAACGTCTTTGTTTTGTTGTTATTGTTATATCTATGTATGAACGTCTTTGTTTTGTTGTTATATCTATGTATGAACGTCTTTGTTTTGTTGTTATTGTTATATCTATGTATGAACGTCTTTGTTTTGTTGTTATTGTTATATCTATGTATGAACGTCTTTGTTTTGTTGTTATTGTTATATCTATGTATGAACGTCTTTGTTTTGTTGTTATTGTTATATCTATGTATGAACGTCTTTGTTTTGTTGTTATTGTTATATCTATGTATGAATGTTTTTGCTTTGTTGTTATTGTTATATCTATGTATGAACGTCTTTGTTTTGTTGTTATTGTTATATCTATGTATGAACGTCTTTGTTTTGTTGTTATTGTTATATCTATGTATGAACGTCTTTGTTTTGTTGTTATTGTTATATCTATGTATGAACGTCTTTGTTTTGTTGTTATTGTTATATCTATGTATGAACGTCTTTGTTTTGTTGTTATTGTTATATCTATGTATGAACGTCTTTGTTTTGTTGTTATTGTTATATCTATGTATGAATGTCTTTGTTTTGTTGTTATTGTTATATCTATGTATGAACGTCTTTGTTTTGTTGTTATTGTTATATCTATGTATGAACATTTTTGTTTTGTTGTTTTATATATTTGCATGTATTAACAACTGGCATGAGATGTTCTTAAGAATTAATGTAAGAATTATAGAATAACTGACAATAATACCTGGTAATTCCTCATCTTCTGTTTCACTGTCTGATTCTGAACTAGAAAAGTCCACTGGGAAATCTTGCCTGAAGCATAGTAATATATTTCACCATTATTAAATGTTACATTAGCACTGGCTTAGATACTTAGATACTGGCGCAATAAGCCGCCATCAAAACCCAAATTTAAAAAAAATTACCTTAGTACTAAAAATCATAACGCACATGCAAATAGCTTCTCCGATTTAACATGTAGGGAGATCAAAACAAAGAACGGGAAATGAATTGGAGAGTAACTGTATACATAATTTTATCCTGCACTTGTTCTATTTGAGCAAGCATATTGCATCGACTGGATACATTTCTGTTATATACTGTCACTGACCGAAACATAGCTTTTTCTGGTACCCCTTCCACATGTTACCTGTTGAGCTTTGGGAACCTAATTGTAAATCCAGTTCACTTCCTGTTGACAGAAAATATCAAAAGGGGCAATCAAGGGATAATCAAATAATTTTACAATTTAATTCAAAATATAAATGTCAATGGATTAATGTGATTTTTTGCAGGATAAACACAATATTAATATAGTATATTAAAATATACAGTTTATATGTATTCGGCACACAACTGGAGAAAGGCTTGGTGAATCTCGTCTTAAGCCTTATACACATAAACTTTATATTTCAAGACACTGCCCTAATATTGTCCATATATTATTGAGCATCGGACAATGAAAAACAAATTCTTTTTTGAAACATCTTGTTAATGCAAACAAAAGTGTACAATCTATATAATAAGCATATATAACTACTCTTGTATTCCAAATATTGAAAATAAATCACTTGTAACCGAACAACGATGATAATTCACTCATACGCTAACATGCATTCATGAATTACTGTTTTGTTTGGTTACTTGTGATTTATTTTCTATATTCAGAATGCAATAGTAGCTATTTTATAAATCTTCCAATCAGAATTTGTCTTGTGAAAACCATTATGTTGATAGTATGTCAAAATTTTGTCTATCAATTAAATCCCATAATAGAGTATAAACTGTTCTGTTGATGTTAATCTGGTTAACGACCATCATCAATTTCAATGGGAATAGTGAAACAGAGCATCAAGACAAAACATTTGGAAAAAACACAATTTGAACAATTCACAGATCATTCACTCCAGTAGTTTATGGCATTTTAATTTGTCAATATATGTGCATAATTTACATAATCTGTAAATAGTTTTAATCTATTTGATTTGTGATGTACAAGCTATTATCTGGTTTGGTTTTATAGTGTTTTAACGCCACTTTCAACAATATTTCAGTTATATCGTGGTGGTCAGTTTTATTGGTGGAGGAAACCGGAGGACCCGGAGAAAACCACTGACATGTCGCAAGTCACTGACAAAGTTCATCACATAATGTTGTACACCTCGCCCTGTTCGAGATTCGAACTCACAACATCAGTGGTGATAGGCACTGATTGCATAGGTAGTTGTAAATCCAACTACCATACAATCATGACCATGACGACCTCCACTTATTATCTAATATTATCTTAAACTAGTTGAAGCTGCTCAGTATTTGTAAGAGTAGTTTTGAAAAAATAAATAAAAAAAAATAGAAATATGTGAACACAGAAAATAAGCTTTGACTATTAATTTCTGGGAACAAGACAAAATATCCCTGCATTAAATAAGGGTTCTGTATAAAGATATGTTCCACTCTGGTAGCCGTCAGTTATTTCGAATCATCACCAAAATGACAAATATTATGGTGAAGTATGATCTCATCATTCATGTATAATATCATTTCAATTAGTGAAATGTTTTAAACTATGAAAAGTTTAAAGATACAAAAGGGGTAACCAGAAGCCACAAATCTAAGAAGACGATACAATGGCCAGTAGATGTGCGGTAAACCTGGAAAGGGGAGACACGGTACAAGTCACCATGCCAAAGCCATATATCAAATATAAAATCATTTCTTCCAGTAGAAGCTGAGATAACTGTTACGAAAGTTTTCATTATGGCAAACATGAAAAATTCTAAGTCGCACTGTAAACAGGTAGTAGATGTGCGGTAAACCTGGAAAGGGGAGACACGGTACAAGTCATCATGCCAAAGCCATATATCAAATATAAAATCATTTCTTCCAGTAGAAGCTGAGATATCTGTTACGAAAGTGTGAACAGACGGACAAACGGACAAGGTGATTGCAATATAGCCCCCACTCTATGAGTGAGGTTATAACAATGATATACAAAACACCACACAGAAAACAAAAGATTGAGCAACACAAACTCCACTAAAGTCATGAATGAGGAAAGGACCGAATTGTAATTATGACAAAGCTGTTTGCAGATATACCCCAAAGGCCTTACATGTAAAACTAGTCCACCAGATGATTATTCTTGTCAATAACATTCTATTATGTGAGTTAAAAACAGGTTAATTAAAATTTCTAGCCATACCTTTTGTTTTCACTAGAGTCCAATAAGTGTGTTGTAGTAATATAGAAAGCCTCGTCATCTTCACTGCTTTCTTCTTCATCATCTTCTACTATAAAATCATCCTCACTGAAATAAAATGTGCTTAGGACTCATCAAATTTGACAATTCCACTACTTTTATCATAATTATTGCAGGTTAACAAATTGTTTGAGCTATTTAAGGTACATTTTTTCCTATCTAAAATACAAATAAATTTTTGTAGGTAAAATTCCACCATGTTTCAAAATTCTTGATTCATTTCACATGCAAGGTTGGTTTCAGTTTATTGTGTTAAAAGCCACTTTAACAATATTTAAGCTTTATCGTCGTGATCAGCTTTACTGGTAGAGGAAACCGGAGTACCAGGAGAAAACCACCGATCTGTCCCAAGTCAATGACAAACTTTATCACATAATGTTGTATTGAGTACACATGCAAGGTGCTTACCCTCCAAAAAAAATATGCATAGAATTGGTGAAAATTTTTCACTTTTGCAATCTTGCATTCATGAAGAGTATATTTAAATATTGATCAGAAAATTTACTTAATATTAAAAAAAACAAAAAAAACCATAGATATCTACATATAATTTAGAATGTACAACACATTTCTGGAATAACCTTCACCAGATATGTTCAGTCAAATGATTAGAAAGCCAAATAATTTAAAAGAAAACTAAAGGGTCTAAAGAATCAGCTTAGGTTACCTATGCCTGAGAGAAATTGACCTCAGTTTCAATAAATTATGTATACATATCATTAGATAATATAAAACAAATAGCCCCTCTTGGTTTTCAAGCAGAACCCCCCCTCCCCTTATTGGCGTAGAAATTGTCATTACCCATCATCGACTTCCTCTTCTCTCGGAACCTTCTTTGCAGTTTTCATCTTCTGCAAGACTGTAATAAAGAAATGGAACAGTGTAGTGACTATAAAAAAAATACATATAGGCCATGAAAATTCAGTGACCATAACCAATAAACAGAGATAAAGTTTGTCAGTTACTTGCAACAGGTTGGTGGTTTTCTCCAGTTTCTTACACCAATAAAACTGACCGCCACAATAAACTGAAATATTGTTGCAAGTGGCATTAAACACCATAAACCAAACGATAAACATTTTTTTCTATATTTCAGCCATTAGAATTCATTATTTTCGATAGTGGCAATAATTAATGTTGAATAGATCATTTGCATATTCCCGATTTGATTCTAAAATTATATGTTTTATTAAGTTCTTTACATGAGTTATTTCCCTTATGACAGGAAAAAAGGTACCCATTTGATGCAAGAGAAACAGAAAGGACAAAGAAATTTGAGTTCAGAGTATAATTTTCTTATAATGCATAAATATTTGAATATTATAAAAAATAAGAGGAAAATTTTATAGCAACCAGAAAATTTACATTAAAATTTTGTATCTATTTTTGGAAAAATGTTACTTTCATTTAACTTTGCATGTAAGGGGACTTCTTAGACTGCATCTATATAACTTCTATAAAATTGTAAAAAAAACAATTAATAATTAAGTAGGAAATGTGCGAATGGAATGAATTTCAAAAGACATTTTACTTTATGACTATTTTTGTTACAAATGTACATATAGTCAGTTACAATTCAATTACTAGTCAAGTGGGGGCCATCGTGGTTGTTGGATTTATAACTACATGTACCTATGTTATCACTACTAACGTTGTGAGCTTGAACCCAGCTCAGGCGATGTGTACTCGATACAACCATGTGTGATAAAGTTTGTCAGTGGTTATCTCCGTGTACTCCGGCTTCCTCCACCAATAAAACTGACTGCCACAATATAACTGAAATATTGTTGAAAGTGGTGTTAAACACCATAAACAAACAAACCAGGTCAATTTGTTTCTGAGAAGATTCCTTCATATTTTAGTCAACAGAAATTACTATTATATTTAATGGTAGCCATATTGAGTGCTAGAAATTGGCAGACGACCAGATGTCTGGTCAATATTTAACATTACAATGCCAAAGGAAAGCTATTTTTTTTTAAAACATGAGCAGATTTTAGGGAAGAGTTTTAATTTGTTAAACAAAGAACATGACAAGATTTTTTTAATTGGAAAACAGACCTAACAATATGACTTACAGTTCTGGAAAACAGACCTAACAATATGACTTACAGTTCTGGAAAACAGACCTAACAATATGACTTACAGTTCTGGAAAACAGACCTAACAATATGACTTACAGTTCTGGAAAACAGACCTAACAATATGACTTACAGTTCTGGAAAACAGACCTAACAATATGACTTACAGTTCTGGAAAACAGACCTAACAATATGACTTACAGTTCTGGAAAACAGACCTAACAATATGACTTACAGTTCTGGAAAACAGACCAAACAATATGACTTACAGTTCTGGAAAACAGACCTAACAATATGAATTACAGTTCTGGAAAACAGACCTAACAATATGACTTACAGTTCTGGAAAAAACAGACCTAACAATATGACTTACAGTTCTGGAAAACAGACCTAACAATATGACTTACAGTTCTGGAAAACAGACCTAACAATATGACTTACAGTTCTGGAAAACAGACCTAACAATATGACTTACAGTTCTGGAAAACAGACCTAACAATATGACTTACAGTTCTGGAAAACAGACCTAACAATATGACTTACAGTTCTCTAATTGGTCGTCATCATCACTTGTATCACTGTCAAATTTCTTCTTACAATTTCTGCAAAAATAAATGTTTCAACCAATTAATTTATTACCATATTCAATTGGGTATGTGAGCATTTTCTATTGAAATGTGTTAAAATTTGGAATAAGATGTTAATTTAGTCTGTATAAACCAAACACCTATCTATTCTGAACACAACAGCTGGTCCCAAGGAGGTTTGGCTTAAGAAGATTTCAATGTATATCATAGGGTTAGGGTTCAGTTAACATGCTTAACATGAACTTTCAATAACTATTCAGTCATATAAATGCTGTCAGTTTTATTGGTGGATGAGACAAGGAGAAAACCAGTCTTGTCACTGTCAAATTACACTGTACATGTATCACATAAATTTGTATTGAGTACAACTCACCACAAGTAGGTATTGTATTCACTACTTTACTAGTGGAGCAGGAACTACTTACCCTTCTGGAACACCTGAGTTCACCCACCAGTTTTTAGTGGGGTTGGTGTTACTCAATATTTAGTTTAGTAGATCGTTGTTTGTCCTTTTGTACTTAATCTTTTGTCCATTGTGTTGTCTGTTCTTCTTCGTAATATGGTTTCTTATTACCCCTTTTGTATCTTCAAACAATTCTTAATGGTGATACATGTAGGCATAGATGATAGACTGCTTAGGTATATATAAATCCAAAACTGTATGATTGAGACCCCAAAAAAATAAAATAAACTGTGAATGAACCATTGAGTTTCAACATCTGCCTTTTCGTAGCTATCTAAAGCAAGAGCTTAAATTTTTAACAGATTACAGGGATACTTGTAGCAATTTAATTTGATGAGTCCAGAAAACATTCCAGTCTTTGCCTTAATCTTTTTCACCTACTTGCCTGAAAGCGAAATTTAGAAAAAAATTATATTTATTCAAACAAATTCTTTTATAATTTTCACTTGTCCAAATCCAGTTTTACTTGTCCTAGACTTCAGGCAAGTGGGTTAGTGCAAAGACTGCATTGTGAAAATCTAAAATTGGAAAATTTTGGTGAGTCTGGCCTACTGAAAATAGAGAGTCCAGGACTCATCTAGACAAGTTCTTGAATTTGCAAGAATCCCTGCAGATTGTAACGAATCTTTTATTTTGTAAAATTTTGTTGTAACTTGGATGACTTACCTACAACTATAAAGATCTTTGGCCAATACCAAATACAATAGCCTCTACATTTATTTCAACTTGTCCATCGGGTAAGTGATATGGAATTTATGTTGGTACAAAATATTTTGTTACTTGTTCCAATAGTAAAGAAAACAAGATGAACTGTGAGCTAATGCTCACTTAGTTATGATTCCCCTGCATATATGTTCAATGTGTATAAAAACCAACTAAGTCAGCAAACAGGAAGTAGGAATCTGACGGGTTCAAAAACGCTTCCCACAATATGGCATACCTATAGTATATGAAGCTTGTGACCAAATATCAGATTTCTGCCATCAATAGTTGCTGAGAAAAATGTGACGAAAAAGATCTTGGACGGATGGACAGAGGTACTAAAACAGTATACCCACCCTCCGGTGGAGCGGGATATAATAATTTTATCTCAACTATCTACTTATTCCTTAATTTGAACAGGCATTTCTTTCTTTTTACCAGGAACAATTCAACCAAGCCTTAATGTAGAGCCCTGAATTAATTTTACCGTACATTTTATTTTTACATCTAAAGAAGGGAAATATACATTTATACAGGTACTACCTCCAGTTAAGTTTACTGTCATTTTCAACAGCATCTTTAAATGATTCTTCTTCATAGTCACTTGAAACGATTTCCTCCAAAACACTTCTTTTTTGCTGATTATCTCCCTTGGTATTTCCATCTCTACCATTTAATTTTCTTTGAAGGTGGTTTTCTCCCTTGAATCCATTGTCTTCCACTTTCACATTCCCACATGGAACATTTTCATCAGAAGAATTAGTTGTATTGTATTTATCAGTTACTAGTGTTTTGATTTTTCCTATTTTCATTACTGATTTTGGAGTTTTAAAGGAAAACGGTTCACTATCGTCTGAACTTGAATCAAATCCGTCTGGAATATTATATCTTTCTTTTTTATTTTCGTCCTCGTCGGAACTAAAACTAATAGATATTGAATTACCAGGAAGTTGTTTCTGATCTTTAGTTGTTGCATTTTTTCTAGGAAGAAATATTACCTGATTGTTTTTTGTTTCAATATCATCTAATTTTAATTTCTCTGCATTTAAATTCATTTCATTGATTTCACTTTCTGCATCAAAGAAAATGGTTTTATTATTAGAATGAGAAGTTGATGCACTTTGTAATGAATTTAGATTGTCTCCCCTTGCCCCAGTGTTTTTCTGCACTTCAGCTTGTGTGGAAGTGTCTTGAACATCAACATAAGAAGAATGATTGCTGCTACTACTAACAGAATTACCTCCCTTTGAGAAATTCTCCTCTTCTTTCATGGAAGAGGTATTTCCATTAGTCAACGGACATGTCTGTAGACATGCATCTTCTACTTCAATATACGAAAATTCTGAATTGTAACTATCTGCATTATCGCCCGAGTTCTTACTTTTTCTGTCTTGAATATTTTCATCAGTTTGAATTGAAATGTCTTCAACTTCATATGTAGATGAATTGTCAGATAAATTCTCAACAGAATAATTTTTTGTCGTAGATTTTGGTTTTTGAAACAAGTTTTTCACATTTGGAAATTTCTGATCAGGGGAATGTAACTCTCCTATGCTATTTGAGCTTTCAGATGATGAATGTCCACTTTTACCATCAAAATAAAATGTGTCAGATTTCCTTGACGTGTTGGCTGATTTCAAGTTGGAATCTTCCGGACATTTCATAATTTCAATGGCATCTGAATTATCTAAAGCAGTGGTATATAAATTTGTAGCATTGATATTAGAGCAATTCTCCATAGATCTAGAGTTACCACTGTTTGTCAAGTCTAAATTCTGTAATTTATATTCGATTCGTTGGAAGTTTCCTATAGATACCCTTTTCTTTCCAACTTTTTGTATATTTAGTTGTTTATAAGATGTGTTTTGTGAAACATCGGCTGGATTCCCTGATAGATTCAGTTCTTTTCCAGACCCTGTTGAAATAGTTGTAATGTCCAGTATAGTGTCAATACTAGCCCTGCTATATATACGTGTAGACTCCTGGATTGGTACTCCAAAGTCAAAATTATCAGACTCAGGAGACGTTGAGCTGCAACTTTGATTTCTGTATTTCTGAAAATCCTTTTCATGTTGAGAACTTATTTCACTACAACGAGAATTATGTGATAATGACTTAACGGTTTTGGAATCATTTTCGACATTTTCCCTTCCTTTATTACTTTTAACAGAGAGTGATTTTTTACTTGTTTTCTTTGCCAGATTAGTAGATGCAGGCGTCCTCCTTAATGGAATTTTAAAGTCATCCAAGGAGTCTGACTGAGGAACAAATTCAGAACAATTCTGACTATCAGTAATTTCTTGCAGTGGAGATTCAGAGTTGAATAATAATTGAGATTTTGTATTAACTTTTGTATTCTTCTTCCTGGTGACACTTCCGACTCTTTTTGTATGTGAAGAATTATGGTCAACTGGAAAACAAATGAAAGGATAATGTAAACAGAGTACAAAATACAAACAAAACAAGGGAGGAGTGAATGTGGTAATACTAACTCAGACACATCTACTCCCAACCATCATCACTAAGAGCATTTCAATGTATCTCAATTACAAGGAGTCTGACTCCCTGTGTAATTTTTCTCTTCATCTTCTTTACAACAACGATGCTCACTCAGTTATATGTGAGGGTTTGTATTTTACTCATATGAGGAAAGCACTTGCATTACTACATCACTTCACTAAGAGGGGAGGTTTGGGTCTGTAAAACTAGCTTAACCCCACCTCTATTTATTGAAGTGCCTGTACTAAGCCATAAAAGTGAGCGGTCATGTATGTGTGGTAGAGGTATTGATTTAGCCTGTTTCAATACAGTGAGCGGTCATGTATGTGTGGTAGAGGTATTGATTTAGCCTCTGTTTCAATACAGTGAGCGGTCATGTACCGGTATGTGTGGTAGAGGTATTGATTTAGCCTCTGTTTCAATACAGTGAGCGGTCATGTACCGGTATGTGTGGTAGAGGTATTGATTTAGCCTCTGTTTCAATGATTTATTTGGTTAGATTTTGGAATCGTTCTTGTGGTGCTGTATTTTTTTGTTTATCACATCTTGTTACTTCAACTTTTTAAATATTTCATTGTTTTTTTCATTGTAATATTCCAATCTATGATTTATTTTTATTTCTTGTAGATATATATTTGTTCTTAGTTCTAGTCCAAATCATATACAGTGCTCCCTCGTTAAACTGCCACCTTCTGTGCAGTCGGTAGTTTGGCGATAAATAAATTAGAATAATTATATTCACATCGGAAATGTCCTGTACAGTTTGCAGATCTTTGTCAATGTTGACAAATACTTGAACCGTCATTTGTAGCTCGGGACATCAAGGTCATTATAAACACATGACAGCAACAGTTCATCTTCATTTGTGGGGTTATTGGAAGATCCCATTTAATTGTCAAATTATTGGCAATTTGTTGTTATGTTAATTTTGGATTTTCCTTTGCATAACTTATAATTGCACATTTTTGCTTGTCGTCTAATTAATTATGCTTTCTCTTCAAGCAGAACATCTTTAGCTATATGTAATGCATTAATTTGATATGATCCCATACGTCCTACTTTGTATCAATGCAATTATTTTACTTACAGAGGGCTGAATAAATTTGCCCGTCTTATATGTAGTGGCTCACACCTTATATGTAGATATCTAGTGGCTCACACCTTATATGTAGATTATGTGGTGGCTCACACCTTATATGTAGATTATGTGGTGGCTCACACCTTATATGTAGATTATGTGGTGGCTCACACCTTATATGTAGATTATGTAGTGGCTCACACCTTATATGTAGATTATGTAGTGGCTCACACCTTATATTTAGATTATGTAGTGGCTCACACCTTATATGTAGATTATGTGGTGGCTCACACCTTATATGTAGAGGCTCACACCTTATATTTAGATTATGTAGTGGCTCACACCTTATATGTAGATTATGTAGTGGCTCACACCTTATATGTAGAGGCTCATATCTTTTATGTCGATGCTCACACTTTCTTATATGTCAAAAGGTAGTTGTGGGCGGTACTAACGGGGGAATTTAAATTGGTTTTACGACTATTGTGTCTGAAAACCTGTGGCAGGTGGCGGTAGCTGAGTTTGGCAGTATAACGGGGTGTTTTTAATGGGGGAAATCGGGACAGACGAGAATTTTGGCGATAGGCGAGGTTGGCGATAAACCGAGGGAGCACTGTAGTAATAATGTTGTAGTTCATTATATCGTCTACTATTATTATTTAATTTCTGATGTTCAATTAAATTAACCGTTAAAATTTTAATGTGTACCTCCTTAACTAAAACAACAATAGAATATCTATTAAAAGAAAGTTTATTCTTCTTGTGTTTTATTTTTTACAAGTTTGCAATGCGATTATTTTTCACTCATGCACTATGATGCTTTTTGAAGTACTGTTTTGCTTGATTACTCCTGACTTATTATCGATATTCGGAATGCAAGAATAGTTATACTATAAATATTGTTGAATGTGGTGTCTAAGATTTTCTCGTCACGTTTTTCCAATTGTTTTAAGTGTAAATACATTGATATCACGATATTTTAAAAAGTTGGCAGTCAATACAAACCATAGTGAAAGTGAATCTAAGCAGGTTTTTTTATTGTTCGTTTATATTTGTATTGTCGTTTATCCAATTATTAGAGGCGGACAGTTAGGATCCCATTAATTGGTCTAACTCTGCCACATTTTTGTGTCTGTCCTAAGCCTTACCTAGATTTCCAACACCATATGTCGTGGTATTTTTTTGTTTTTATTGGTTTGAGGCGAGAGATGGCTATTCTTCATTTTGTTGATATTTGTGGAATATTACAGATTAAACTTTCTTTCATTGTATGTATTTACCTTCTTGATCCTCTGTAGAATCTTTTTTCTTTCTTCTTGGTTTTGATGATTTTTTTTTCTTAGAACTATTTGATAGCTGTAAAAAAAGATCATACATGTCACGATATCATATCTTATGGTTGACAATTATCTCACTAATTTTCTAGCTAGAGTTCTACTACTGCTACCAATAATGACCACCTTCAAGTTGTAGATTATATCAGAGGCTGTGCATGACAATTGAAAATATCTTTACAGGTTTAAAAATTAGTATTTGATTGAGGAGACAGCAGCCTTGACATGGTAGCAACTGGTTCCCGTTAGATATCATATGAGGGAAAAACGATTCTTGTCTTTGTTGAGTCTTACAATAATGAAAGCAGAGGAATGCATGTGTCATGATTGTCACCTTTTAAGCATCTTTACATCTGTCTTCAAGACTGTACCAATTTGTTTGTTGTAACATGTCACTAATGTTAAACGTGTTTCACTGTCTCTTGGTGACCCCTCTGGCAGCCTTGCGTTGGGCCATCTGGAGTTTGCATTTATATGTAGAGGGGTTATGGTGTTTAATGCCACTTTCAATGGTCGAGGAAACCGAGTACCCGGAGAAAACCACCGACCTGCTGTAAGTCACTGACAAATTTTATCACATAATGTTGCATCGAGTAACCCTTGCCATCAACATGATTCGAAGTCACAACTTAAGTGGTGAAAGGCATTGATTGCATAGGTAGTTGAAAATACAACTACCATATTATCATGATCACGATGGCCCCTTTATATGTAGAAAATAACCACTATTAGATACAGTATTTATCAGTCAACCTCTGTTTAAACAGTTTTCCAAATATAGAAAATAAAGTTTAAAGGTCAACAAATGATTCTAGTTTATCTAATGCTTATTTTACACAGGTTTTACTGTTTTATTTTGAATTTGTGCACTATTTTTTGTATGGTATATATTTTGTGGAAGTGCCATTCATATTTTTAGAAAACAAATGTTATACATGTACAATTAAATCTGTAACATTTATCAAGTAGCAATAACAAATGTGGCTCTCTTAAAGTTGTTCGATTCAACATTCTCCAAAAGTGACTTATAATTTAAAGTGGCAAATCGGATGCCTTCAATTTCTGCTGCTATTTTTGTTTATGTCAACAATGCAGTTTGTTGAATTTCCATACAAGAATTCAAACAAAAACTAGCAAGTTGGTTAGTGCAAAGACTGTGTTCTTACTGAATTTAGGGCTGAATCGAGGTCTTTGTATTCAAACCATCCCAACTTGGATCCCATTTTCTTGAACAAATCTGACACATGCTGCTTTCCATCTGGTTCCAGAGGGGTGCTGCACATAGATGCAGTTGGACAAACAAAACCATCTATTTCTTTCTCTGGGTCAGGAGTACTTTTACTACTCATGAAGTTTGCCTACAAAACAATTCAAACTTAAATTAATAAGCTAAACAGGATGTAACAAAATCTGTAACGATTTTGATCGTGTGGTGTAGTTCACGAGTTCACTAAAATGGTGGACAGTTCAAAGTGGACATTGGATTATTTTATCTGCTAGACGCTGTAAAAGGTAAGGAAATATCAATATTTTTGCAGATTTGAACTAAAAAATATGTCTATATATGAAATCTTACCTGCAATTGATCTGACCAAGGATTTTTATAGTAGAGAGGATATGAATCTCGCGAGATTTAACATAGATTGTATGTAAATATGTTGCATGGCGAGAACAAGTGAGATTACCCATAGTGCAATTCGTTGACGATGCGCATGCCTTGATTAATGGTGGAAATTTTTGATCGCTTCAACATTTTAAACCAGTATTTGTAAATATATAAAACCATGATTATAGGTATAAAGTGAAAATATTTGCCCTCAATACCAATCATTAATAAAATATCGAATTTTTGTAGATGTATCATCCATATTTCATCAATAATTGACATTAATCGATTTGCCCTTTTGACCTTCATAATCCCGCCTATTATGGGCGGTCAAGACTCGAATATAAATTTCAAACTCCCCTCTTCTCTCATCATACCGAATATTGAAGCGGAGCCATCATTTTTGTGATAATATAAATATTTTTAAATGTATAGAAGGAGTTTTATTGAAAACAGTGCTCCCGATTTGTATTTATCTGTGCGGAAATGCAGGGGTCCAAATTAGCGACCGCCCATGGCAACCAAAATGTCACCTGGGCGACTTGAAAACGTAGAAAGATAGCCCAGCTGGATATTAAAAATTCCAGTAGCCCTGTATCCCTAAACTATCGTTTGTCCGTTTGTATCGTGATCGTTTTTCTGTTACCTGTTCAACTGAAATGTTTCTAACTCAAAAGAATGCGTAGTTTATAGAATAATCCTCCGGCTAAGGAGCACTCTAAATTTCGGTAAATTTCCAAAGTTCAAAACATACCAGTGCGGTCATAAATCTTACGGAAGGATTATTTTGTAATTAATTAATTGTTATTGCTTAGATTATAGTATGTCGTTAATGTATTAAAATGTACCAAAACACAGAATTAAATCGAGACAATTCCGGAATTGTTTTTTATCTTATCTTTTATCAACATCCGTGTTAAGTCTATCGAAAATTAAAGTTAGCAATTAGTGATGTGGATTTATTTATTTTTTTACAACTTCAACTAAATCTGAGGGACGAAAAGTTCCTTGGGACAAAAAGAAAGTATATTGACATGCGCAGTCACTGCATACTGGTTTACGGTTCATGTTAAATCAGTTTAATATTTTGTAAACAAAAATCGGAGATTGCAAACAACGACAAGTTTGAGAAGCGAAAGTAAGTAATGATGCCGGTCATCTTCAAGCGTTTTGTCGGTCCCAAGTTACTAAAAAATTGCTCCGGACATCGGGTCTGACACGAAGTAGTATAAATCGGACCTAGTCAATATTTTGTCCGACGATTTTCGACAGCTCTGGTATGTCTGTCTACAGGTGGTTCTGTTGATGCCAAATTTATAGGGGTTGCCTCAATAGAAAAGGCTTAAGCAGTTGGTATTGTTGATGGACTTCAACACTTTCAAAAATGTGTGTAAAATGCAGGATTTGGCTTAAAAAATACAAAAATTTCAGGGGGGGGGGAATAATCCCCAATTCCCCCTAGCGGCCCTTGTCATTTTCACCTGGGCTACTGCTTTTTAATCTGGGCTAGCAGTCTAAAAATTTCAGTAGCCCTGTTGGCTATTATGCACAAAAAGTTCATCTGGGACCCTGAAATGGGGGTGGCCTATTTAAAAATCAATAAACTTCTTTGTTTACATGAAATTGACATAACAAAGTGTATAAATGTGTAGTTTTAGAGTGTAATCGATATATAGAACAAAACTTGGCGTGATTGGTTGTTTTGTTTTATCATTTTTAATATGTTTTAGATGCATAAAACTCTACTGTACTTTTTTTTATTTTACGTGTATGAGGGGTGATACAGAAAAAATCAAAAAAACTTTTCCATTGAACCTACCGGTATATCGGCAAATCCAAGGATTATTTTGTGTAGTGTAGTATATAGACGATGCATAGCACGAACTTTGGTGTAATTGGTTGATTTTCCTACAAATTCTCAAGGCATTACATTGCCGGAAAGTAAACATCAGTACGTTGATGGTTTTCCGTAACCAAAGAAGAAAATGAATGAATTAATTTTTGCTCTGTTGTAGCATAGAATAGAATAGAATAGAATATATTTATTTGTCAATTAAAGACGCCCATGATAGGCAGTATAATTACATGAAAATCACAATATTTACATTAATTGGATTTAACATACAAGACATACAAATACATGTAAATATACAATTTTGTAATCAATAATTTTGACAAGCATAGTGATCCCTGTAATAGATTAAGAGACAGTGCATCATCCACAGTTGTATATCTAACACAGATATATAATTATTATTATTAATATTGTATAACATAAAATATTACTATTATTAATTTTGAATTATATCATTTCTAGATGAATGTAACTTTAGTATCATATCAGAAAGTTGATTTATAACTGAACCTTGCCATGCGAGATAAAGCGAGAAAATACCAGATTCGTATCCTTTCTACTATGCAAATCCTTGATCTGACACAATCCGTCCATGCCAAAATATCCATCGGAATGCACCAGGGGGTAAAAATTTTAATTTCCAGAATACCTTTGATAGGTCTTGAAACGAGATTAGGATGAAAATACAAACAGAAATTTCTCAATGAGATTAAGTGTACAATTATGCAACAGGAGTATGGTACAATGATAATTCTGGTTTATTCGACCCTCTGCATTCTTCGTCTTGGCCTCTTTTTCATTACAATATTTAACAGACACTTTGCAGCTGCATGTGATGTCTGACACTGATGCGGTATCAAACTACAACTTTGGGACTTTGATTCAAGTTACAAGGAAACTTTGTCATGACATAACCATAAAGAATGGGAAATATACACAGATACCTAACCCATATCACGATAAATATATTTTAACAATTTTGGAATCATTACCATCCATTCGGTTATACTTTTGCCAAAATAACTACTTTTTGTAGTTATTTGACATATGATGATGATCAACCTATTTCAACCGGAAATAATTTAAAATTGCCGCCATAATCTCTGCTGCCAGAAAGAAAAAAGCAAAATACATCACTGGAGTTTTTCCATCATATTATATTATATTTTCAATTGGTTTTGATAATTTCTAAAGAGAATGTAAGAATAAACAACACTGATTTGAGAATTTACCTAAATATAATCTTTAATAGAATGACCACCGGAAGTAAACATTATAAATTCAGACACTCCAATATTTTTGACGGTGAGTTTGAATATTATTATTTTGACTAAATTTGCACATTTCGCCGAATATATGTACTCGTAAAAATAATGGTTTGAGTTGCAATCTCATTATAAGTTAATTTATGGTTTTTGAAAACATAAATGAAATTTTGGACAACAAAAATTATGCTGATGAAGTCAGTAAGCACTAAGTGACTCACTGCACAGCAACGGGAGTCTGGAATTATATACATTTGGTTTTAATGTAAGATCACTGGGCAGTGTTTTTATTCCCATTGCTCAGTGATCTTCTATTTCCTGCAATTGCTCAACCTAACGGATATGATTTCAGACTCCTGGCTTTGCTCTCAACTCGCATGTATCATGTCGTGACATCTGCTCGGCCTAGCCTGCAATAAATGAATAATGTAGCTCCTGTGACAAACTTGTGTCTCGGCGGAGCTACAAAGCGGTCCCATTCGTCACAATGGAGCAAAAAATAGATTGCAGTTGAAACATAAAAACTCACTATTTACGCTTCAAACATTTCATTATAAATATTATTACTGATGATCCCAGTCCTTGTTAAATCGGTTTGGCTGAGAAATGTATGCTTTTCAAAGGTAGCAACAACCTTGTTCAAATTTATCGATCATTCGCCATAACTGGAAACTATGGAAGGCGGAGCTTTTCTAAATATGGTATTTCTTACTACACGTTTACTACGGCTGATGTAAACATTCACACCTCAAATCGCCAAATATGGTATCGACATCCAAATAGTGAGGCCGGAAATGACGAAATGTTCAGAGAGAAAGTAAACATGGATTTTTATTTTGTGGGAATTACATTCTAAAATACTGGTAGGTGATAAAAACTTGTTATAATAGTGGACAAAAGAAAAGGTTATAATGTCTTATTATTGATAAATGCAGGCGTCAGAAACTCTGTAAGCAAGTGCAAAAAATCTCGGCGGCTGCTCCATTACGTGTAATGGCATCCCGTTAAAACCCTTGCGAGTAAGCGAGCATTTAGGGTTTTATTATTAGAACTATGCTCGGCCATACAATAAAGTCGGTCATTTGTTTTGATTTACAATTCTTGCGCAGCTCGATACCGATGACGTCATTCTGTACATTCATAGCGTACATAAACACAGAGGGAATTCTTTTAAACTTCAAAATTACAAGATGAGATTAAAACAGATAAGATTGAATTCCATGCAAGTAAAAAACATCCTTTTTACTAATGTCTTTTTTTCCTGATCATTATGCTTGTTAATTATGCTTTAAGCGATGGTATTTCCCAAGCATTTTTACCTTTCCGGTTTGTTGATGTAATCGTCATCACAGATCATGACCTTTTCTGGAATGTAGACCAAGCAAATTGTATTTTAAAATACTTTGAAAATATGATGATTGATCATTCAGATTCCACCATTTTCTAGAAAATGGCTGATTTTACTGGGAAAATACATACAAGTGCTCTCCATTAGTCACAAAATGGCAGATTATTACCCCTTACTTCTTGGTGTAATGAAATGATATTCACAGGGAATATAGAAAAAGAATTAATTTAACAGAAATAATAAAAATTTATACAATGTAGCATAATTTGAACAGAGAATTGGTGGGTTTTTTCCTTAAAAAGTTGTTAATTATGCGGCGGTAGTAATAGTTTTTTCTTTTGATTATTTCTTGTACGTTATTTCCACCCTAATGATTTCTAGTGAAATCTACTCACTCTAGAGTCTGAGTAGTAAATGTAGTCATTATTTAGAAATTGTTAGAGCGATTAGACGCAAAAATGTCATTAATTGTTTTACAAAAATATGGTAGTATGTAGACTAGCCAGTCTAATATATTGCATTAACAAAAAATAGAAACACCAAATTCACTGGATTAAATATCTTATTATATGGGTAAGCAAGTTCAATGTTTGCATCAAATAATTAATTTTTAATACTTCAATTTCAAACTATTTAAAAAAAAACATCTTTTGAAATTCTTCAGACAAAGCAATTACACAGAAAAAGCTAAAAATGTCCGTCATCATTGGAAAGAAATTGAAAAAAGTGAAACACTGGCTAAGTTGTTCCCTGAACCACCCGTTGTAGCGTTCCGGCGACCTAAAAGCATTAAGGATACACTGGTCAGAGCTGCTGTATCTAGACCTTCATCGACGGTCGGCTAGTGTAAACCATGTGGTGACAAGTTGTTGCAAGTGCTGTCTCCAATTGCAACACACACAAGTGCTCCATAGCAAGACGACAGGAAAGGAGTATAAGATATTTTGCAATGTCAATTGCAAAGCACCTAATGTGGTTTACCTCCTTGACTCACGTCTGCGGGTCGCAATACATAGGAGAAAGTGTCCAACCATTCAACAAAAGAATGAATGGACACAGAAGTGACCTTACGAAAAAGACGCTCTTGCCCGTGAGTCAACACTTTGTGTTGCCGGGGCACTCATTGGATGACTTTGGCAGATCCAAAATTTATATCATTGACCACAATCCAAGTTGGAAAGAAAATCAAAGACAGAAAAGAGAGAGTTTTTGGATCCGCGAGTTACAAACATTACACCCGGAAGGCATAAACAAAAAGGCCTAAATCTTTTGTTTTTTAACTTTTTAACCAGTGCCTGGTCCTTAGCTAGTTGGTAAACTTCATCATTACATTTTCTCATTCTTTTCATATTGTTTATAAATTAGTGTACAATATACTTGAAAAATATAAAGTATAAAGTTCAAGATTATGATTTTTAGTAATTTACGTCACGATAACTGATGGTCTCGTGACAATTTTTCAAATCAGATTACAGACGCTGATAAACTTGTCGGTCAAGCGAAATATCCGTCGATTTAATTATAATTACCCGGTATAGTCTTTTTGTAGACTTATAGTTATTTTTGTTACATTTTAACATCTTTTTTTTATATCGTTGTGCTAACATTTTAGACGTTTATTTATCATTTTTGTTTGTTTGCACAGTATCGTTAACACTTGTTTCCGATCCGACATCTCGTAGGTTCATACGTTGGCTACTTTTTCAGATGTTTAATGTTTATATATATATATATATATATATACATTTTATTGTAAATAGAAAATGTTTAAATTTTATTACAATACATGGTGTCTCCATTATTGTACATGTATCCACTCCTTGCTACTTAGAAACTACATGTGTAAGTATGCAAACAGCTTATCCCATTGAAATATATACAATGTACATACACAAAGAACGTGGTGAAAAGTTTTTTCTCTCTCTCTCTCTTTCTCTCACTCTCAAAATATGAAATACAGAATGTATGTTAAATATTTGTTGTATCGCAGAACATGCTAGAGGACTCAAGGAGAATTTTTAAAAATATGTAATGCATTTTCTTCAAAATTATAAATCACAAATAACATGGATGGATGATCAATGAATGATTCTTCATGTACAATTTTAAGTTTTATATTTTTTTTAATATGTATGGAATGTTGATTACGTTTGTACATGTAATAATGAATTTCATTTATGAATACACTATGTACATGTGAAATTATAAATTGTTTTGTTTCAGTACTTCTAGATACAATATACAATGTACATGTAAACATGCCAGCAGGTTTTTAACGTAATGTTACATTAAAAAACAAATTCCTGTGGACTGTTTCAGTTTTTATTGCCTTTGGAAATCCAGTTATAATTATCAAGAGGGTGGGTTGGGATCCCACTAAATGGTTTAGCCCCACCACATTTTTGTGCCTGTCCCAAGCCAGGCTCTGGATTTCCAACGTCATATATATTTCATGTGTATCGTCATTTTTGTGTTCAGTGGGTTAAGATAAGAGATGGTTGTTTGTTTTGTTAATATTGGTGGAATTGTTGACCATCACTGTTTAAACTTTCTTTTCATAATACAGTGGAACCTGTGTGATCCGACACCTGAGTTTTCCGACATCCTGTGACTTCCGACAAGAAATTCAGGTCCCGAAATATTTCTGTAACATTCTTTGTTAAAAAACCTTGAGTATTCCGTAACCTGTCACTTCCGACATCCGACACTGTTTTACGGTCCCAGTGTTATTGATTATACTTAATTAATCCTGTATTATCCGACCCTTTGATCTGCTCATTAATAAATGACCACCTTTCCATGTGTGTCATTAAATATAAACCATTAACAAATTGACAGGCTTGGCTCACAAATAAATTGTGATTTTAACTAATTGATTGGCAGGTAATTTGAGAGGCTCATTAGTAAATGTTAAAAGGAAGTTTACAAAAATATATATGTAATAACTAAATTTTTACAGTTAACTGTTTTCACTTTCTTTGTAAAGGAAATGGCTACAACCATTATCTGATATATTATGGAATCGTTCTATCTAGGCTTGTGTACACAAATAAGTTATGATTTGAATTTATTGATTAGCAGGTGATTAGAGATTTATTAATAATGGTTACAGTCAGTTTACCAAGAATATAGTAATTAAAATTTTACAGATAACTGTTTTCACTTTCTTTGTAAAGGACATGGCTACAACCAACATTTATCTGATCAGATTATGAAATTATTAAGTCTCCCAAACAACGTTTGGAGACTTATTGTTTTTGCTCCGTTTCTTCTTCTTATTATTATTATTCTTCTTTCTTTCTGTGGACAATGAACTTGTCCACGGCAGATCTCAGGAACTACTGGACAGAATTTCATGAAACTTGGTGGAGTTATAGATATATGTTTCTAGTTGATCCTAAAGTTTTCAGATTTGTGGTAAAGGGGGTCAAAGCCATATTTTTGGGGGTTCAAAGGGGGTGGAGGTTACTATAGAATCCTATGGGAAACTTGAAATTTCGTACATTAATGTTGATAACTTCTAACTGGATAATGATAGAGACATAAAATTTGACATAGTGATAGGTCACCATTAGAGGAGCAATTCTGCATTTTCAAAATTTTCAAGATGTCTGCCATTTTCAAAATGGCTGCCAAAACACGGCATAAAAATGGGGGGTAAAAATTCAACATTGTCCTATATCATCAAAATTTGATATGTGGGTAGATAGTGTCAGTGGCCGGTTTGGGAGACTTCATAATCGTTAGATTATAATCATATCTTGTTCTAAGTATATTAATTGTGTATAAATTAAATATTAAATGTATTTTCATCAACATTGTATAAAATCCCTTTACTTTAGTAGTTCCAATTACTTAAACAATCCTACACAATTTCTTCTCTTGTTAAATTTGTGCAAATTTCTGTTAACTAAAAAGAAAACCTGAATTTTTTGACATCCTGTACAATCCGATACATTTCCCTGGTCCCTTGGTGTGTTGGATTAGACAGGTTCCACTGTATCTATATTTGAGATTTAAAACCATTGTTTTTCCTATGTTAACTATTAGACATGCCAGAGCTTGTTATTAATTTACAGTACACACATATATATATCTATACACCAGTATTTAACATTTTGCAAAAACTTTTTTGTGAGAATTTGATTGAAAATTGACAAAATTAAATTTTTATTTGACATCCAATGTCTGTATTGTATTTTTACATGTAACTGTGCAAATAATATACAGGTCTACATTATTTTATGTGAAATCCCAAGATACCAATTTTGAACATGTTTGAAAGGTATAGAGGGGAGTGGGGGTGTTTAGGAGGTAATTAATGTCAATTTGTACAATATAATCTTTAGAATTAGACAAACAGAAAACAGGAACCCTGTAGCAATTCTAGAGATATTTGTAGTGTTTGTGCATGATATCTATAAATAGCTAGTAATTCAATCAGAATATATATAAGATTAAAATATTATGAGGCATCTAGATTAATTTGGTGCATCATGACATGATATACAAATACATATATATGCTGCAAATTACAATACCATGGTAATATCTTGTACATTGTACCACAAATGAAAAGTAAGATTAGGAATAGACTTATCTATTAAACAATTAATTACCAATCAACCTTTAATCCACATACATAAATCAGGATGTAATGTAACCACATGGTTATTAGAGATCATATACTATAGGCAGATTGCATTGTATTTAAAATTACCTATAATTAATTCTGTGTATAAATGGTGAGGGTATGTAATTTATATTGCATGTCCATTTCTTTGACCTTTCACCTTTTTCAACAGATTATGATAACAGGCCTTTCAATAAGGGGTGGTACCAGGTACTTTTACCCATTTCAATTGGTATTTGGTACGTGTTTTATAAGGTATTCATGAAAATGTTCAAATTTTAATACAAAGTACCACCTGTAAATAGTGAAGTACTGGTACATTTGAAAATATTGAAAGCCCAGTAATTCAGGTACTAGGGTAATGATGAACATGTATCTTAAGCCTTGATCCAATGAAGAAAGTAGGAAAAGAAAGTTTAAACAATGATGGTCTACAATTCAATCAATATCAACAAAACAAACTATCACTGCCACCTCAACTATTTGAACATAAAAAAACAGACCACAACATATGATGTTGGTAATCCTGGTCCTGGCTTGGGACATGCACAAACATGTGGCAGAGTTAAACCGGGTGTATACATACCAAAATATATTCTTCAATTTTATTGGGGCCCGGGTGGCTCAATGAGTTAGGTAGTTGGATTACCTAACAACTCATACAAGCCTATAACCAATATGGCGTGGATTCGCGCCCGGCTTTGTAAATTACAATAAAGGGTGCATTCGCAACCGCTAGTGATAAAGTTTACCAGTTGCTTGCCCATGGTCGGTGGTTCTCTCTGGGTACTCTGGCTTCTTCCACAACTAAAACTGATCGCCATGATATAGCTGAAATATTGCTGAAAGTGCCAAGTGGTGTAAAAACACCAAAAATCTAAATCAATCAATCATCAATTTTATTGTAAATTGATTTACATACATGAATTTTTTTCATCCGAACATTAACATGCATCATATATTAGCCACAGTACAATGTAAGTTTTTATTGATTCGAAACGTACATTCTTAAGAAATTGACAATATTTAGTTGATTATTTTTCTTCAGAATCAGAAGGTTGGACATACAATGTACATGGATTTTTTTCTTCTAAAAATCCTTTTTATTCCTATGTTAACATGCGTCGTATATTAGCCATGGTCCAATGTAAGTATTTATTGATCCGAAACTTACATTCTTAAGAAATTGACATTATTCAGTTTGATTTTTTTCTTCTTCAGAATCAGAAAGTTGGACATTGTATTGATCTACTATTACTAACTAAAGTCATCCTTCAGAGATACAGCAGTGTTTGTTACAACCTAGAACCATAGGAGGTAATACTATTACAGATATATTTGTTTATTGATTTCAGATCTACCTTCTATGATAATCAGACCAATTGGTTTTCATGTTTTTCAGATTCCAATTATCCATTAAAGAAAAAAAATTCATTGTGACGTCAATGTAAACGATGGATTAAGCAGGAAGAAATGTTTAAAATGTACATCGTGTAGGATACGAAAAAATAATTATGGCGTCAATCAAATATTGAATGATAATTAATTATACATGTCCAATGCAAAATAGGGATTGCACATTAGATCTACGAGCTTTGAGTCATGGTGAATCAATTTGTATAGAGAGTTTTGAGTTCATTCGATTCACATAGAGATCCCATGATACATTGTACATAGCTGCTGTTGACGTCAGCAACATGTTTGAATATTTAATACATGTATATAATGGGTTGTAAATATGGTATGTCATTGCGTTTAATTTAATACATTGTTTATTATTTACATGCTTATTCTAAGTGTTTTATTAATGTATATGAAATTACTGTGTAATCAGGTGTATTAATTCCAAACATGATAAAGGGCCTCCGTGATCGTGATCTTATGGTAGTTGAATTTACAACTACCTGTGCAATCAGTGCCTATCACCACTAAATTTGTGAGTTTGAACCCTGTTAATGGCGAGGTGTACTCGATACAACATTATGTGATAAAGTTTGTTAGTGACTTGCGACAGGTCGGTGGTTTTCTCTGGGTACTCTGGTTACCTCCACCAATAAAACTGACCTTCACGGTATAACTGAAATATTGTTGAAAATGGCGTTAAACACCATAACCCTAACCCTGTTTATCAATTCCAAACATGATAATTTTTGTATCTTTTTTATTAAACATCCATGGTTTTTAAAAAGAGTGTTACCGGTAATAAATTTTCGAAATTTGAGAGATCAATTATACGTTTGACAAATTTTCTGTTTATTTAACAATCAGGGATGTTACTTAAATGCCAAAAAATATAAGTTATAAAAGCAGAGAGACTTGTAACTCATCTAGACAAGTCCTGGACTCATCACTTGTGTTTGGACTCATCTAGACGAGTCCTGGACTCATCACTTGTGTTTGGACTCATCTAGACAAGTTCTGGACTCATCACTTGTGTTTGGACTCATCTAGACGAGTTCTGGACTCATCACTTGTGTTTGGACTCATCTAAATGAGTCCTGGACTCATCACTTGTGTTTGGACTCATCTAGACGAGTTCTGGACTCATCACTTGTGTTTGGACTCATCTAGACGAGTTCTGGACTCATCACTTGTTTGGACTCATCTAAATGAGTCCTGGACTCATCACTTGTGTTTGGACTCATCTAGACGAGTCCTGGGCTCATCACTTGTGTTTGGACTCATCTAGACGAGTTCTGGACTCATCACTTGTGTTTGGACTCATCTAGACGAGCCCTGGACTCATCACTTATGTTTGGACTCATCACTTGTGTTTGGACTCATCTAGATGAGTCCTGAACTCATCACTTGTGTTTGGACTCATCTAGATGAGTTCTGGACTCATCACTTGTGTTTGGACTCATCTAGATGAGTTCTGGACTCATCACTTGTGTTTGGACTCATCTAGATTAGTCCTGGACTCATCACTTGTGTTTGGACTCATCTAGATGAGTTCTGGACTCATCACTTGTGTTTGGACTCATCTAGACGAGTCCTGGTCTCATCACTTGTGTTTGGACTCATCTAGATGAGTTCTGGACTCATCACTTGTGTTTGGACTCATCTAGATTAGTCCTGGACTCATCACTTGTGTTTAGACTCATCTAGATGAGTTCTGGACTCATCACTTGTGTTTGGACTCATCTAGATGAGTTCTGGACTCATCACTTGTGTTTGGACTCATCTAGATGAGTCCTGGACTCATCACTTGTGTTTGGACTCATCTAAACGAGTTCTGGACTCATCACTTGTGTTTGGATTCATCTAGACGAGTTCTGGACTCATCACTTGTGTTTGGACTCATCTAGACGAGTTCTGGACTCATCACTTGTGTTTGGACTCATCTAGACGAGTCCTGGGCTCATCACTTGTGTTTGGACTCATCTAGACGAGTCCTGGACTCATCACTTGTGTTTGGACTCATCTAGATGAGTCCTGGACTCATCTAGACGAGCCCTGGACTCATCACTTGTGTTTGGACTTATCTAGACGAGTCCTGAACTCATCACTTGTGTTTGGACTCATCTAGATGAGTTCTGGACTCATCACTTGTGTTTGGACTCATCTAGATGAGTTCTGGACTCATCACTCGTGTTTGGACTGATCTAGATGAGTTTTGGACTCATCACTTGTGTTTGGACTCATCTAGATTAGTCCTGGACTCATCACTTGTGTTTGGACTCATCTAGATTAGTCCTGGACTCATCACTTGTGTTTGGACTCATCACTTGTGTTTGGACTCATCTAGACGAGTTGTGGACTCATCACTTGTGTTTGGACTCATCACTTGTGTTTGGACTCATCTAGATGAGTCCTGGACTCATCACTTGTGTTTGGACTCATCTAGATGAGTCCTGGACTCATCACTTGTGTTTGGACTCATCTAGATGAGTTCTGGACTCATCACTTGTGTTTGGACTCATCACTTGTGTTTGGACTCATCTAGATGAGTCCTGGACTCATCACTTGTGTTTGGACTCATCTAGACGAGTTCTGGACTCATCTAGACGAGTTCTGGACTCATCACCTGTGTTTGGACTCATCTAGACGAGTTCTGGACTCATCACTTGTGTTTGGACTCATCTAGACGAGTCCTGGGCTCATCACTTGTGTTTGGACTCATCTAGACGAGTCCTGGACTCATCACTTGTGTTTGGACTCATCTAGATGAGTCCTGGACTCATAACTTGTGTTTGGACTCATCTAGACGAGCCCTGGACTCATCACTTATGTTTGGACTCATCACTTGTGTTTGGACTTATCTAGACGAGTCCTGAACTCATCACTTGTGTTTGGACTCATCTAGACAAGTCCTGGACTCATCACTTGTGTTTGGACTCATCTAGACGAGTCCTGGACTCATCACTTGTGTTTGGACTCATCTAGACAAGTTATGGACTCATCACTTGTGTTTGGACTCATCTAGACAAGTTCTGGACTCATCACTTGTGTTTGGACTCATCTAAATGAATCCTGGACTCATCACTTGTGTTTGGACTCATCTAGACGAGTTCTGGACTCATCACTTGTGTTTGGACTCATCTAGACGAGTTCTGCACACATCACTTGTTTGGACTCATCTAAATGAGTCCTGGACTCATCACTTGTGTTTGGACTCGTCTAGACGAGTCCTGGGCTCATCACTTGTGTTTGGACTCATCTAGACGAGTTCTGGACTCATCACTTGTGTTTGGACTCATCTAGACGAGCCCTGGACTCATCATTTATGTTTGGACTCATCACTTGTGTTTGGACTCATCTAGACGAGTCCTGAACTCATCACTTGTGTTTGGACTCATCTAGATGAGTTCTGGACTCATCTAGATGAGTTCTGGACTCATCACTTGTGTTTGGACTCATCTAGATGAGTTCTGGACTCATCACTTGTGTTTGGACTCATCTAGATTAGTCCTGGACTCATCACTTGTGTTTGGACTCATCTAGATGAGTTCTGGACTCATCACTTGTGTTTGGACTCATCTAGACGAGTCCTGGTCTCATCACTTGTGTTTGGACTCATCTAGATGAGTTCTGGACTCATCACTTGTGTTTGGACTCATCTAGATTAGTCCTGGACTCATCACTTGTGTTTGGACTCATCTAGACGAGTTCTGGACTCATCACTTGTGTTTGGACTCATTTAGACGAGTTCTGGACTCATCACTTGTGTTTGGACTCATCTAGACGAGTCCTGGACTCATCACTTGTGTTTGGACTCATCTAGACGAGTTCTGAACTCATCACTTGTGTTTGGACTCATCTAGATGAGTTCTGGACTCATCACTTGTGTTTGGACTCATCTAGACGAGTTGTGGACTCATCACTTGTGTTTGGACTCATCACTTGTGTTTGGACTCATCTAGATGAGTCCTGGACTCATCACTTGTGTTTGGACTCATCTAGATGAGTCCTGGACTCATCACTTGTGTTTGGACTCATCTAGATGAGTTGTGGACTCATCACTTGTGTTTGGACTCATCACTTGTGTTTGGACTCATCTAGATGAGTCCTGGACTCATCACTTGTGTTTGGACTCATCTAGACGAGTTCTAGACTCATCTAGACGAGTTCTGGACTCATCACCTGTGTTTGGACTCATCTAGACGAGTTCTGGACTCATCACTTGTGTTTGGACTCATCTAGACGAGTCCTGGGCTCATCACTTGTGTTTGGACTCATCTAGACGAGTCCTGGACTCATCACTTGTGTTTGGACTCATCTAGATGAGTCCTGGACTCATAACTTGTGTTTGGACTCATCTAGACGAGCCCTGGACTCATCACTTATGTTTGGACTCATCACTTGTGTTTGGACTTATCTAGACGAGTCCTGAACTCATCACTTGTGTTTGGACTCATCTAGACAAGTCCTGGACTCATCACTTGTGTTTGGACTCATCTAGACGAGTCCTGGACTCATCACTTGTGTTTGGACTCATCTAGATGAGTTCTGGACTCATCACTTGTGTTTGGACTCATCTAGACGAGTTCTGGACTCATCACTTGTGTTTGGACTCATTTAGACGAGTTCTGGACTCATCACTTGTGTTTGGACTCATCTAGACGAGTCCTGGACTCATCACTTGTGTTTGGACTCATCTAGACAAGTTCTGAACTCATCACTTGTGTTTGGACTCATCTAGATGAGTTGTGGACTCATCACTTGTGTTTGGACTCATCTAGATGAGTCCTGGACTCATCACTTGTGTTTGAACTCATCTAGACAAGTTCTGAACTCATCACTTGTGTTTGGACTCATCTAGATGAGTTGTGGACTCATCACTTGTGTTTGGACTCATCACTTGTGTTTGGACTCATCTAGATGAGTTCTGGACTCATCACTTGTGTTTGGACTCATCTAGATGAGTTCTGGACTCATCACTTGTGTTTGGACTCATCTAGATGAGTCCTGGACTCATCACTTGTGTTTGGACTCATCTAAACGAGTTCTGGACTCATCACTTGTGTTTGGATTCATCTAGACGAGTTCTGGACTCATCACTTGTGTTTGGACTCATCTAGACGAGTTCTGGACTCATCACTTGTGTTTGGACTCATCACTTGTGTTTGGACTCATCTAGATGAGTCCTGGACTCATCTAGACGAGCCCTGGACTCATCACTTGTGTTTGGACTTATCTAGACGAGTCCTGAACTCATCACTTGTGTTTGGACTCATCTAGATGAGTTCTGGACTCATCACTTGTGTTTGGACTCATCTAGATGAGTTCTGGACTCATCACTCGTGTTTGGACTGATCTAGATGAGTTTTGGACTCATCACTTGTGTTTGGACTCATCTAGATTAGTCCTGGACTCATCACTTGTGTTTGGACTCATCACTTGTGTTTGGATTCATCTAGATGAGTTCTGGACTCATCACTTGTGTTTGGACTCATCTAGACGAGTTGTGGACTCATCACTTGTGTTTGGACTCATCTAGATGAGTCCTGGACTCATCACTTGTGTTTGGACTCATCTAGATGAGTTCTGGACTCATCACTTGTGTTTGGACTCATCACTTGTGTTTGGACTCATCTAGATGAGTCCTGGACTCATCACTTGTGTTTGGACTCATCTAGACGAGTTCTGGACTCATCTAGACGAGTTCTGGACTCATCACCTGTGTTTGGACTCATCTAGACGAGTTCTGGACTCATCACTTGTGTTTGGACTCATCTAGACGAGTCCTGGGCTCATCACTTGTGTTTGGACTCATCTAGACGAGTCCTGGACTCATCACTTGTGTTTGGACTCATCTAGATGAGTCCTGGACTCATAACTTGTGTTTGGACTCATCTAGACGAGCCCTGGACTCATCACTTATGTTTGGACTCATCACTTGTGTTTGGACTTATCTAGACGAGTCCTGAACTCATCACTTGTGTTTGGACTCATCTAGACAAGTCCTGGACTCATCTAGACGAGTCCTGGACTTATCACTTGTGTTTGGACTCATCTAGACAAGTTATGGACTCATCACTTGTGTTTGGACTCATCTAGACGAGTTCTGGACTCATCACTTGTGTTTGGACTCATCTAAATGAGTCCTGGACTCATCACTTGTGTTTGGACTCATCTAGACGAGTTCTGGACTCATCACTTGTGTTTGGACTCATCTAGACGAGTTCTGCACACATCACTTGTTTGGACTCATCTAAATGAGTCCTGGACTCATCACTTGTGTTTGGACTCGTCTAGACGAGTCCTGGGCTCATCACTTGTGTTTGGACTCATCTAGACGAGTTCTGGACTCATCACTTGTGTTTGGACTCATCTAGACGAGCCCTGGACTCATCATTTATGTTTGGACTCATCACTTGTGTTTGGACTCATCTAGACGAGTCCTGAACTCATCACTTGTGTTTGGACTCATCTAGATGAGTTCTGGACTCATCACTTGTGTTTGGACTCATCTAGATGAGTTCTGGACTCATCACTTGTGTTTGGACTCATCTAGATTAGTCCTGGACTCATCACTTGTGTTTGGACTCATCTAGATGAGTTCTGGACTCATCACTTGTGTTTGGACTCATCTAGACGAGTCCTGGTCTCATCACTTGTGTTTGGACTCATCTAGATGAGTTCTGGACTCATCACTTGTGTTTGGACTCATCTAGATTAGTCCTGGACTCATCACTTGTGTTTGGACTCATCTAGACGAGTTCTGGACTCATCACTTGTGTTTGGACTCATTTAGACGAGTTCTGGACTCATCACTTGTGTTTGGACTCATCTAGACGAGTCCTGGACTCATCACTTGTGTTTGGACTCATCTAGACGAGTTCTGAACTCATCACTTGTGTTTGGACTCATCTAGATGAGTTGTGGACTCATCACTTGTGTTTGGACTCATCTAGATGAGTCCTGGACGCATCACTTGTGTTTGAACTCATCTAGACAAGTTCTGAACTCATCACTTGTGTTTGGACTCATCTAGATGAGTTGTGGACTCATCACTTGTGTTTGGACTCATCACTTGTGTTTGGACTCATCTAGATGAGTTCTGGACTCATCACTTGTGTTTGGACTCATCTAGATGAGTCCTGGACTCATCACTTGTGTTTGGACTCATCTAGATGAGTCCTGGACTCATCACTTGTGTTTGGACTCATCTAGACGAGTTCTGGACTCATCACTTGTGTTTGGACTCATCTAGACGAGTTCTGGACTCATCACTTGTGTTTGGACTCATCTAGACGAGTCCTGGGCTCATCACTTGTGTTTGGACTCATCTAGACGAGTCCTGGACTCATCACTTGTGTTTGGACTCATCTAGATGAGTCCTGGACTCATCTAGACGAGCCCTGGACTCATCACTTATGTTTGGACTCATCACTTGTGTTTGGACTTATCTAGACGAGTCCTGAACTCATCACTTGTGTTTGGACTCATCTAGATGAGTTCTGGACTCATCACTTGTGTTTGGACTCATCTAGATGAGTTTTGGACTCATCACTCGTATTTGGACTCATCTAGATGAGTTTTGGACTCATCACTTGTGTTTGGACTCATCTAGATTAGTCCTGGACTCATCACTTGTGTTTGGACTCATCTAGACGAGTCCTGGACTCATCACTTGTGTTTGGACTCATCTAGATGAGTTCTGGACTCATCACTTGTGTTTGGACTCATCTAGACGAGTTCTGGACTCATCACTTGTGTTTGGACTCATTTAGACGAGTTCTGGACTCATCACTTGTGTTTGGACTCATCTAGATGAGTTCTGGACTCATCACTTGTGTTTGGACTCATCTAGACAAGTTCTGAACTCATCACTTGTGTTTGGACTCATCTAGATGAGTTCTGGACTCATCACTTGTGTTTGGACTCATCTAGATGAGTCTTGGACTCATCACTTGTGTTTGGACTCATCTAGACGAGTCCTGGACTCATCACTTGTGTTTGGACTCATCTAGATGAGTCCTGGACTCATAACTTGTGTTTGGACTCATCTAGACGAGCCCTGGACTCATCACTTATGTTTGGACTCATCACTTGTGTTTGGACTTATCTAGACAAGTCCTGAACTCATCACTTGTGTTTGGACTCATCTAGACAAGTCCTGGACTCATCACTTGTGTTTGGACTCATCTAGACGAGTCCTGGACTCATCACTTGTGTTTGGACTCATCTAGACAAGGTCTGGACTCATCACTTGTGTTTGGACTCATCTAGACGAGTTCTGGACTCATCACTTGTGTTTGGACTCATCTAAATGAGTCCTGGACTCATCACTTGTGTTTGGACTCATCTAGACGAGTTCTGGACTCATCACTTGTGTTTGGACTCATCTAGACGAGTTCTGGACGCATCACTTGTTTGGACTCATCTAAATGAGTCCTGGACTCATCACTTGTGTTTGGACTCATCTAGACGAGTCCTGGGCTCATCACTTGTGTTTGGACTCATCTAGACGAGTTCTGGACTCATCACTTGTGTTTGGACTCATCTAGACGAGCCCTGGACTCATCACTTATGTTTGGACTCATCACTTGTGTTTGGACTCATCTAGACGAGTCCTGAACTCATCACTTGTGTTTGGACTCATCTAGATGAGTTCTGGACTCATCACTTGTGTTTGGACTCATCTAGATGAGTTCTGGACTCATCACTTGTGTTTGGACTCATCTAGATGAGTTCTGGACTCATCACTTGTGTTTGGACTCATCTAGATCAGTTCTGGACTCTGAGTTCTGGACTCATCACTTGTGTTTGGACTCATCTAGATGAGTTCTGGACTCATCACTTGTGTTTGGACTCATCTAGACGAGTCCTGGTCTCATCACTTGTGTTTGGACTCATCTAGATGAGTTCTGGACTCATCACTTGTGTTTGGACTCATCTAGACGAGTCCTGGTCTCATCACTTGTGTTTGGACTCATCTAGATGAGTTCTGGACTCATCACTTGTGTTTGGACTCATCTAGACGAGCCCTGGACTCATCACTTATGTTTGGACTCATCACTTGTGTTTGGACTCATCTAGACGAGTCCTGAACTCATCACTTGTGTTTGGACTCATCTAGATGAGTTCTGGACTCATCACTTGTGTTTGGACTCATCTAGATGAGTTCTGGACTCATCACTTGTGTTTGGACTCATCTAGATGAGTTCTGGACTCATCACTTGTGTTTGGACTCATCTAGATGAGTTCTGGACTCATCACTTGTGTTTGGACTCATCTAGATGAGTTCTGGACTCATCACTTGTGTTTGGACTCATCTAGACGAGTCCTGGTCTCATCACTTGTGTTTGGACTCATCTAGATTAGTCCTGGACTCATCACTTGTGTTTGGACTCATCTAGATGAGTTCTGGACTCATCACTTGTGTTTGGACTCATCTAGATGAGTCCTGGACTCATCACTTGTGTTTGGACTCATCTAGATGAGTTCTGGACTCATCACTTGTGTTTGGACTCATCTAGACGAGTTCTGGACTCATCACTTGTGTTTGGACTCATCTAGACGAGTCCTGGACTCATCACTTGTGTTTGGACTCATCTAGACGAGTCCTGGACTCATCACTTGTGTTTGGACTCATCTAGATGAGTTCTGAACTCATCACTTGTGTTTGGACTCATCTAGATGAGTTGTGGACTCATCACTTGTGTTTGGACTCATCTAGATGAGTCCTGGACTCATCACTTGTGTTTGAACTCATCTAGACAAGTTCTGAACTCATCACTTGTGTTTGGACTCATCTAGATGAATTGTGGACTCATCACTTGTGTTTGGACTCATCTAGATGAGTTCTGGACTCATCACTTGTGTTTGGACTCATCTAGATGAGTCCTGGACTCATCACTTGTGTTTGGACTCATCTAGATGAGTTTTGGACTCATCACTTGTGTTTGGACTCATCTAGATGAGTCCTGGACTCATCACTTGTGTTTGGACTCATCTAGACGAGTTCTGGACTCATCACTTGTGTTTGGACTCATCTAGACGAGTTCTGGACTCATCACTTGTGTTTGGACTCATCTAGACGAGTCCTGGGCTCATCACTTGTGTTTGGACTCATCTAGACGAGTCCTGGACTCATCACTTGTGTTTGGACTCATCTAGATGAGTCCTGGACTCATCTAGACGAGCCCTGGACTCATCACTTATGTTTGGACTCATCACTTGTGTTTGGACTTCTCTAGACGAGTCCTGAACTCATCACTTGTGTTTGGACTCATCTAGATGAGTTCTGGACTCATCACTTGTGTTTGGACTCATCTAGATGAGTTCTGGACTCATCACTCGTGTTTGGACTCATCTAGATGAGTTTTGGACTCATCACTTGTGTTTGGACTCATCTAGATTAGTCCTGGACTCATCACTTGTGTTTGGACTCATCTAGACGAGTCCTGGACTCATCACTTGTGTTTGGACTCATCTAGATGAGTTCTGGACTCATCACTTGTGTTTGGACTCATCTAGACGAGTTCTGGACTCATCACTTGTGTTTGGACTCATTTAGACGAGTTCTGGACTCATCACTTGTGTTTGGACTCATCTAGATGAGTTCTGGACTCATCACTTGTGTTTGGACTCATCTAGACGAGTCCTGGACTCATCACTTGTGTTTGGACTCATCTAGACAAGTTCTGAACTCATCACTTGTGTTTGGACTCATCTAGATGAGTTCTGGACTCATCACTTGTGTTTGGACTCATCTAGATGAGTCCTGGACTCATCACTTGTGTTTGGACTCATCTAGATGAGTCCTGGACTAATTACTTGTGTTTGAACTCATCTAGACAAGTTCGGAACTCATCACTTGTGTTTGGACTCATCTAGATGAGTCCTGGACTCATCACTTGTGTTTGGACTCATCTAGATGAGTTCTGTACTCATCACTTGTGTTTGGACTCATCTAGATGAGTTCTGGACTCATCACTTGTGTTTGGACTCATCTAGACGAGTTCTGGACTCATCACTTGTGTTTGGACTCATCTAGACGAGTTCTGGACTCATCACTTGTGTTTGGACTCATCTAGACGAGTTCTGGACTCATCACTTGTGTTTGGACTCATCTAGATGAGTTCTGGACTCATCACTTGTGTTTGGACTCATCTAGACGAGTCCTGGACTCATCACTTGTGTTTGGACTCATCTAGACGAGTTCTGGACTCATCACTTGTGTTTGGACTCATCTAGACGAGTTCTGGACTCATCACTTGTGTTTGGACTCATCTAGACGAGTTCTAGACTCATCACTTGTGTTTGGGACTCATCTAGACAAGTTTTGGACTCATCACTTGTGTTTGGACTCATCTAGATGAGTCCTGGACTCATCACTTGTGTTTGGACTCATCTAGACGAGTCCTGGACTCATCACTTGTGTTTGGACTCATCTAGACGAGTTCTGGACTCATCACTTGTGTTTGGACTCATCTAGACGAGTTCTGGACTCATCACTTGTGTTTGGACTCATCTAGACGAGTTCTGGACTCATCACTTGTGTTTGGACTCATCTAGACGAGTTCTAGACTCATCACTTGTGTTTGGACTCATCTAGACGAGTTCTGAACTCATCACTTGTGGTTGGGACTCATCTAGACGAGTTCTAGACTCATCACTTGTGTTTGGACTCATCTAAATGAGTTCTAGACTCATCACTTGTGTGATCAAAAATAGGACTCTGATTGTCAGAACATCACCATGTATATAGGAAGTTTTTCCCCACACAACAGTCATTTTCATTTCGTCATTCAGGACAGTATAGCTGGAATATCACTGATGTGCCACAGTGGTGTTTAGCAGTCAACAATCGATAAATCAATCATTTCGTCATTGCTAGATGAAGAACGATTTTTTTTTATATAACCTGGAAAACAATGAACTATCTTTTTCTATGCTTAAATGATACTTTCTCTATTTTTTTCATTTAATTTTTGTCTTGTCTTTCCCCAAGAAATTATTTCGTTAAAATAGGTTTTATTTCATTTTGTATTATACCGTTTTGTTTCAGTCAATTTCGTTTCGATTTATTTCGTTTCGCATCGATTTCGTTTCGTTTCGTTTCGTTTCGGTATATTTTGTTTCGCGTTTCGTTTCGCATTTTACAGGTACCCTGATGTTGGATAGTCTCTCATGTACATTACATCCACAACCTACTTTAATAAACATGAATCCTCTATAAACCAAACTTTAAATACAATATAAGTCCAAATGTAGGAACTCGATACAACATTATGTGATAAAGTTTGTCAGTGACTTTTGACAGGTCGGTGGTTTTCTCCAGGCATTCCGGTTTCATTCAACAATAAAACTGATGCCATGATATACATGTAACTGAAATATTGCTGAAAGTAGCATTAAACAGCATAACCCTAACCCTAAACTCGAATATAGGAAATCTTTGTAATTTTAACCAGAAAAATGTATTTAACCTTATATGAAATTAAAGCTTGTTATTTGTTTCTGTTAAGTCAGTGCTACTTTGATCCCATTTCCTCCATCAATAAAACTGACTATGAGTGGCTGTTCATGTCATTGGCATGATAATGTACGCGTATATTATCAACATATACACGTATATTGTTGCTATATACACGTATATTGTTGTAATATACGCGTATATTATTGTAATATATGTATATATTGTTAAAATATACGTGTTAATATATGCATATTTGGTTAAAATATATGCGTTTATACTTTATTCAAATTTATTGGTTATATATGCATAAATATACACAATAGCAACAATATACACATATATAGCAACAATATACTCATATATATATGCGTATATAGCAGCAATATACGCGTATATATCAACATTATATGCGTATATGTTGATAATATACGTGTATATATACGCATATGAGCAAGAATATGGTATTTGAACCGTTTCTGATAACGATAGAAAACTGATAAAATTGGATATTTCTTTGATATATGTTGTAATTCTATGGCCAAATGGTTGGTTGGTGTGTTAGATGAATGGTGACCATTGATATATTGTAACTATTTTATGAATACAAATTATTTTTAATGTCCATCTTCGTACTTTTATGCGTCGTTTCTTATCGTTATTTTCGTCTCCGAACTGCGTAACGGTGTTGGATTTCCACACAACTGTGACATACAAAAATGTAAGCTAGCCGTTAAAATATTGACAAACATTGATAATGAAGAATGGAGAGAAGAAAATTTTGAGCAGAGTAAGTATTTCTGTTACAGGTGTCATATATTGCGCGTTACATTGGTTTCCGATTTCGTAACGCTATTTTAAGTTGTGTTATCTCCTTTTTGTAACAGTCGCCATAACAACGATTAGCATAAATAAACTCTCGTGAGATGTTTAAATATATTAATCACGGATGTTTACATTTAAGCTTTTCATTTTCTATTTTTTTTATTCAATCATCCACCTGTTACGTTATGCGTTACATGTCATCCAAAAAGAAACGTTAATTTAAAGATTAAATATATTAGTCTGATTTACAATTTCCGCCCAATTGAACTTCTGGTCACAAGTGAACCACGTGTAATGGAAGTGTGATTTTCGGAACATTTATACAATTTTTGTATGATAATATTATAACTCTGATACAGTGCTTGTGGTATCCTGTCGCGTTAAAAAATAAAAAAAAATATGCTACTTTAATATTTAAAATGGTATATACATGCATTAAATAACCAAGAAAAAACCAAATGGTCTTAGATGGTGCCGTTTCATACATTTTTATCGCGACAGGAAACCAAATGTTTATTACCATAACTTGTAATAAGCATTTGGTTTCCTGTCACGATAAACATGTTTAAAAAGATGGGTAAATATTTTCCCTTTATATCACTTGTTTCTTTTGTACAGTATTGATATAATCATATTCCACGTGTGAAATATTTAAGTTTTAGTATTTAACCATTTGGATACCAAAAGAAACCAAAAGTTCAAATACCATATTCTTGCTCATATATTCCATTGATGCATCAACTGAAAAAACTCAAAAGATCTATGACTTGTAGTTGCTTAGATCTGGACCTTAACCCAAACTTTAACTTCGGGTCAGGTGAGCTAAAAAAAGTATTCTTTTATCCTTTATAAATCATATTTCAGGGATGGAAACTCTATTATAATCAAATGTATATGTACTATGCACATGAAATTGAAAATTGTGTACCAAACTGTAGTGATTTTTAAACAATGAATGTGCAACAGTGTTCATTATACAGTTTTATGATAACCATAGAAAGAAACATGCATAAATCAGTTTTTTTTCTCATAGAAAGATTTATCAGTAAAGCGTACGATTTCAACATCATTGTCAAATCTTTAAATCCAGATTTTTCTGGTATAAATATTAAACCTCTTGTCGAATCCTTAAATATAAAATAAATTTTTGCCTTCTTTTTTGGCATCATACAACACATGATTTACCTATTTAGTGTCCATGGTGTATGGCATTGCTACAATAATGTCGGCTAGGTGAAAGTGTGGTGACCGAGTTAATGTTGGTTTACTTGATGCTTCAGTCATTCTATCTTGTATCCTGAGCTTGCTTTCAGTAACTGAGCATTCATTTTTGGTATTAAAACTTTGAGTTCACCATATATTGATTTAACATTGTGCTCTGACTTGGGTTAATCTCTTCAACATTTAATCGAGGCCATTGAGAGCCCACTTGTTGATGACCTCAGGGTGACCTCTCAATGTGTTTTTCTTAACTTTGTTACCTTGGTTGATTTTGTGCTGTATTCATGGTATTTTCCATATCCGTTCTTTTCCCATAATTCACTCCTGCAATGTTTGGTTTTATTCTGCTCAGTGGATGCAGAGAAGATTAAAATGTGATTAGTTAACCAGCCAAGTGATGGCAAAAGCTCACATGGCCCTAGGCATTGGCCAGGTGAGCTGTAAATCTTAAATCTTAAAATAATGTCAATATATCAGACATGTACCTGTTCATCCGGTAAAACATAGATCTTTGACCTGTGGTACTCTGCCTTTAAATCTCCCACAGATGTTCCTTCTAACTTTCAAGTTATAATTAGGGCTATTTTCTTCTTTTACTGCTCTCATTAATTTGCAGTTGCAGGTTACATTGAACGTAGTAACAAGGGCAGTTTTGATTGCTTTTGAATAATTGACAACCTTTGGCAAAAGTAACGTTATATACAAATAAAGTAACACGTATATATACACGTAAAGTAACGTGTATATACACATGTAAAGTAACGCGTATATACACATGTAAAGTAACGCGTATATATACATGTAAAGTAACGCATATATACACATGTAAAGTAACGCATATATATACATGTAAAGTAACGCGTATATACACATGTAAAGTAACACGTATATACACATGTAAAGTAACGTGTATATACACATGTAAAGTAACGCATATATATACATGTAAAGTAACACGTATATATGCACGTATATATACATGTAAAGTAACGCGTATATACACATGTAAAGTAACGCGTATATACACATGTAAAGTAACGCGTATATATACATGTAAAGTAACGCGTATATATACATGTAAAGTAACGCGTATATACACATGTAAAGTAACGCGTATATACACATGTAAAGTAACGCGTATATATACATGTAAAGTAACGTGTATATACACATGTAAAGTAACGCATATGTACACATGTAAAGTAACACATATATATACATGTAAAGTAACACGTATATATACATGTAAAGTAACGCGTATATACACATGTAAAGTAACGCGTATATATACATGTAAAGTAACGCGTATATATACACGTAAAGTAACGCGTATATACACATGTAAAGTAACGCGTATATACACATGTAAAGTAACGCGTATATACACATGTAAAGTAACGCGTATATACACTTGTAAAGTAACGCGTATATATACATGTAAAGTAACGCGTATATACACATGTAAAGTAACACGTATATACACATGTAAAGTAACCTGTATATATACATGTAAAGTAATGCGTATATGCACATGTAAAGTAACGCGTATATACACATGTAAAGTAACGCGTATATATACATGTAAAGTAACGCGTATATACACATGTAAAGTAACACGTATATATACATGTAAAGTAACGCGTATATACACATATATATATACATGTAAAGTAACGCGTATATACACATATATATATACATGTAAAGTAACGCGTATATACACATGTAAAGTAACGCATATATACACATGTAAAGTAACGCGTATATACACATGTAAAGTAACGCGTATATATACATGTAAAGTAACGCATATATATACATGTAAAGTAACACGTATATACACATGTAAAGTAACACGTATATACACATGTAAAGTAACACGTATATACACATGTAAAGTAATGCGTATATACACATGTAAAGTAACGCGTATATACACATGTAAAGTAATGCGTATATATACATGTAAAGTAACGCGTATATACACATGTAAAGTAACACGTATATATACATGTAAAGTAACGTGTATATACACATGTAAAGTAACACGTATATATACATGTAAAGTAACACGTATATATACATGTAAAGTAACACGTATATACACATGTAAAGTAACGCGTATATACACATGTAAAGTAACACGTATATATACATGTAAAGTAATGCGTATATACACATGTAAAGTAACACGTATATACACATATAAAGTAACACGTATATACACATGTAAAGTAACGCGTATATACACATGTAAAGTAACACGTATATATACATGTAAAGTAACACGTATATATACATGTAAAGTAATGCATATATATACATGTAAAGTAACGCGTATATATACATGTAAAGTAACGCGTATATATACATGTAAAGTAACGCGTATATATACATGTAAAGTAACACGTATATATACATGTAAAGTAACGCGTATATACACATGTAAAGTAACACGTATATACACATGTAAAGTAACACGTATATACACATGTAAAGTAACGCGTATATACACATGTAAAGTAACACGTATATATACATGTAAAGTAACGCGTATATATACATGTAAAGTAACACGTATATATACATGTAAAGTAACACGTATATACACATGTAAAGTAACACGTATATACACATGTAAAGTAACACGTATATACACATGTAAAGTAACACGTATATATACGCGTATATTACGAATTTAGTTTGTTACACATATTTTCATTGGTTATTCAACCCTGAATGTCAGCATATATTCGGAAAACAGACGGGGTATATATGTACGTTTTCGGTCTCCCTCATTTGGGCCCCAAAAAACAATAACAACGTGGTTGACAAAAACAGAAATATTTACGCTTCACTGAATCAATATCATAATACGGAATAATAAATGTATTTTTACCAAATTAAATGCTGTTTTTAAACTCAAAACGGTTGTATGAACAAAAAAGATATTCTTTTCTTCAATAAAAAATTAAAATATACCTTTCACAAATCTACACCAACCACTCAATTCGTGCAATGGGTGCAACTATCCTCGGGCTCGGAAGAAACTGTTCAATGGCACACATTATGGCAATTACCGGACACAAATCTGCCTCGTCAGTTGCAGTATATCAACGTGTTTCATCAAAGGAAAAACAAGTTATGGGAGACATTATCACAAGTTCTGTTCGTGGAGAGCAACCATCTCAACTATCCTCAATAATGCCACCGCACAGTACTTCCCGGTTGCAACTCATGCCGCCGACACAAAACAGTTCAAGTTCAACATCACTTGTTCAAATGAGAGCCAATACACATGTTTCATCGTCGGTTACGGACGTCGTTGACATTTTGGATGTAAATTATGATTATTTATTTTGTGATTATAACACTCTTACAACAGTTAATTCCGTCACAAACACCAGAACAATTCAGCAAACTCCCATGTTCCATGGCTGTACCATTACAAATTTGAACATAACAATCAACAAGTGAAAGTGTGTTAAAGTTTCCGCCTTTTAAACTTTCGAAGTCACGGGGCCACACCAAGTTTTTGCTTATTGTTAACATTTTAATTATTGAAATTGTTTCACAAACCCGTTGGTTTGTTATGTAATATATTAATGTTATAATTATAAAGTTTATTAAATTTACTGCATATGAAATTGTGTTGATATAGAAATATTGAACAGGATTTTCCTTTATGAGACACCTCAGTACATAAAATATCACATGACAAATATTTGACGTCATTGAACAAAGAATGTCAGAGGTACGAAAAGGGACATCTAGAAATACGGGAAATGAAAATAAAAGATGCAAAATATTTAATAAGGTTTTAAATATGAATTGGGACTATGTACGTGGTAAAATAAACAAACAAAAAGGAAACAAACAAACAAACAAAATTAAAAAAAATTAAAAAAAATTTATACGACAGTTTGGTTCTGTATTTAACAAAAAAATGGTTAAATCCGTAATATATTTGTTATTCAGCTATCAGACAGGGTATATAATGTGACATTCCCGGCTTATGATCTATATTCCCTGAGGCGCAGCCGAAGGGAATATAGAGCATAAGCCGGGAATGTCACATTATATATCCTGTCTGATAGCTGAATAACATTTTATATACCCAAAAATTCATTTAAAGTATTAACGCGTATATAATAACAATATACGCGTATATAACAACAATATACACGTATATAGCAATAATATAGCATATATGTTGATAATATAAGCGTATATTATCGCACCAATGACATGAACGGCCACTCATAACTGACCACCATGATATTACTGAGAGAACATTAAACAGCAATAAAACCTCATCTGTTCTATAGAATATGCATTCTTATGATACACATAAGGGAATTGACCTTTTAGCTTTGATTTAATTACTCAATTCTTCCTGTAGTAGCTGATCTACAAGTATTTGTAAGAACTTTTGTTATGTATCCTGCAAATTTGTATAAAATTTGTTCTAACCCATTCCATGATAAAGAAAAAGAAATCATGTGCATGTTGTAAAAGGTAACGGATAATCTTGTTTTATTTTATATATTTAGAGAAATAGGTCGTGGTCATGATCGTATGGTAGTTCAAGCGAAGTGTACTCGATACAGCATTATGTGATAAAGTTTGTCAGTGATTTGGCAGTTTGGTGGTTTTCTCCGGGTATGCCGGTTTCCTCCACCAATAAAACTGACCACCATGACATAACTGAAATATTGTTGAAAGTGGTGTTAAACACCGTAACTCAAACCCTTGCATCAAACTTGTGTTTTTATATTTATTTTTAGTGTCGTCTTGGTCGTGATCGTATAGAATTGAGGCTATGCTGTTTTTACATTTCTGTTTCCAAATTTGATAGAAAACAATATGTTGGCCTAAAAAATGGCAAACAATATATAATCTGAAGAAACATGCCCCCCCCCCACCTCCTTTCTTGAAAATAATTGTAGAGCTCTATCTATTAGATTTTGCTTTTACACAACAACAGAAGCAAGGACAGTACAAAACCAGGATTAGGTGATAAGTCTCATTGAAAGACAGAATAAATATCTAAATATTTACACTATATTGTGATGATATATTTCAATAAAACATAAATATTAATAAATAAAAAAACGTAAAATATTTATGATTCATAATAAAATTAGATGAATTACGATTGTATTGTTTTTGCCATGTATATTTGTACATTGGCACAATTGATTTTTTTTCCCCTGTATAAATTTCCAAGAACATTTTATAACAAACAAGCTGTTGTTTTTCATAGTCAGTCTCATTAACAAGACAAATGAATTCTAGCCTATTTGTGTACAATAAATTTTAATGAGAAGCTAGAAGCATTTATGGATTATAGATGCTTCTGTCAAACCTGCTTTAGTTACCACCTCTATAATATTAAGCAATAACTTGTGTTTATATGTGACCTTAATTTTAATTTCCCTTCACAGTGCATTTTATATATAATTATACCCCCCGCAACGAAGTTGTAGGGGGGTATACTGGTTTCACCATGTCCGTCCGTTTGTCCGTCCCTCCGTCCATCCGTCCGTCTGTAGACAAATCCTATGTCGTACGATAACTTGAGTTGTGTTTCTTAGAATGTTTTAAAATTGTATCAGCTGTTTACTGGTGAAGAGAGGAGGATCCCTTTCTTTTTTGACGATTTTCACTTTTGCCGTTCCAGAGTTATTGGACTTGATATGACGGAAATAGGATTTTTACCCTATGTCGTATGATAACTTTAGTACTGTTTCTCAGAATGTTTTGAAATTTTATCAGCAGCTTACTGGTGAAGAGAGGAGGATCCCTTTCTTTTTTGACGATTTTCACGTTTGGCGTTCCAGAGTTATTGGACTTGATATGACGGAAAATAGGATTTTTACCCTATGTCGTATGATATCTTGAGTAGTGTTTCACAGAATGTTTTGAAATTTTATCAGCAGGTTACCGGTGAAGAGAGGAGGATCCCTTTCATTTTTGACGATTTTCACTTTTGCTGTTCCAGAGTTATTGGACTTGATATGACGGAAAATAGGATTTTTACCCTATGTCGTATGATATCTTGAGTAGTGTTTCACAGAATGTTTTGAAATTTTATCAGCAGGTTACCGGTGAAGAGAGGAGGATCCCTTTCATTTTTGACGATTTTCACTTTTGCTGTTCCAGAGTTATTGGACTTGATATGACGGAAAATAGGATTTTTACCCTATGTCGTATGATAACTTGAGTAGTGTTTCTCAGAATTTTTTGAAATTTTATCAGCAGCTTACTGGTGAAGAGAGGAGAATCCCTTTCATTTTTGACGATTTTCACTTTTGCTGTTCCAGAGTTATTGGACTTGATATGACGGAAAATAGGATTTTTACCCTATGTCGTATGATAACTTGAGTAGTGTTTCTCAGAATTTTTTGAAATTTTATCAGCAGCTTACTGGTGAAGAGAGGAGAATCCCTTTCATTTTTGACGATTTTCACTTTTGCTGTTCCAGAGTTATTGGACTTGATATGACGGAAAATAGGATTTTTACCCTATGTCGTATGATATCTTGAGTAGTGTTTCACAGAATGTTTTGAAATTTTATCAGCAGGTTACCGGTGAAGAGAGGAGGATCCCTTTCAATTTTGACGATTTTCACTTTTGCTGTTCCAGAGTTATTGGACTTGATATGACGGAAAATAGGATTTTTACCCTATGTCGTATGATAACTTGAGTAGTGTTTCTCAGAATTTTTTGAAATTTTATCAGCAGCTTACCGGTGAAGAGAGGAGAATCCCTTTCATTTTTGACGATTTTCACTTTTGCTGTTCCAGAGTTATTGGACTTGATATGACGGAAAATAGGATTTTTACCCTATGTCATATGATAACTTGAGTAGTGTTTCTCAGAATTTTTTGAAATTTTATCAGCAGCTTACTGGTGAAGAGAGGAGGGTCTCTTTCATTTTTGGTCGGAACAATCAGTAATGTTTTGGTTATGGAAATAGGTTGGACAGATGTGGGGAGCGGGGGGTATATCTTAGTGAGCTGTGCTCACAGTAATACTAGTTAAACCTGTATTAAGTGACCACCTGTCTTATGTGACCCTATTTTCAACCTGTTTGTTTACAATACATTTTGATGAGATGCTGAAGACATTTATGGATTATAGATGTTGTTTAGAAAATGATTTAATATAATATTGAATCGTTTTTAGTTCACCTGGACCAAAGGTCCATGTAAACTATTGCCATCACTTGGCGTCCGTCGTCTGTCGTCTGTAAACTTTTCACATTTCAAGCTTCTTCTCCGAAACCAATGGGCCGATTGGAACCAAACTTAGCAGGAATGTTCCTTGGATGGTCCTCTACAAAGTTTTTCGTTCCAGTCGGATATTCAATATGGCTGCCAAGGCCAATAATATGCTCTGATTGGCTGAAATTTCAAAGATCTTCTTCTCTGAAACTAATGAACTGACTGAACCTAAACTGTACATGAATGATCATTGGAATGTCCTTTACCAAGTTACTGTTTTTTATGCCGATCGGAAATCCAAGATGGCTGCCATCGCAGGACATAGATTAACATTGGACCCTATGGGAAAATGTTCAAATGCCTTCTTCTGAGAAACTACAAATATGATTAAAGCCAAACTGTACATGAATGTTCATTGGATGGTCCTCTACAATCTTAAGGTTTTTTGTTCTGATATGAAATTCAAAATGGCGGCTACGGCAGGACTTAGTTTAACATTGGACCCTATGGGAAAAATGTTTCAAAATGCTTCTTCTCTGAAACCACTTGGACAGTTGAAACCAAACTGCCCAGGAATGATCATTGGAAGGTCCTCTACAAACTTTCTGTTTTTTATGCCGATCGGAAATCCAAGATGGCCGCCACCGCAGGACATAGATTAACATTGGACCCTATGGGAAAATATTCAAATGCCTTCTTCTCAGAAACTACAAATATGATTAAAGCCAAACTGTACATGAATGTTCATTGGATGGTCCTCTACAATCTTAAGGTTTTTTGTTCTGATATGAAATTCAAAATGGCGGCTACGGCAGGACTTAGTTTAACATTGGACCCTATGGGAAAAATGTTTCAAAATGCTTCTTCTCTGAAACCACTTGGACAGTTGAAACCAAACTGCCCAGGAATGATCATTGGAAGGTCCTCTACAAAGTTTCTGTTTTTTATGCCGATCGGAAATCCAAGATGGCCGCCACCGCAGGACATAGATTAACATTGGACCCTATGGGAAAATATTCAAATGCCTTCTTCTCAGAAACTACAAATATGATTAAAGCCAAACTGTACATGAATGTTCATTAGATGGCCCTCTACAAACTATAGGTTTTTTGTTCCGGTATGAAATTCAAAATGGCGGCTACGGCAGGACTTAGTTTAACATTGGACCCTATGGGAAAAATGTTTCAAAATGCTTCTTCTCTCTGAAACCACTTGGACAGTTGAAACCAAACTGCCCAGGAATGATCATTGGAAGGTCCTCTACAAAGTTTCTGTTTTTTATGCCGATCGGAAATCCAAGATGGCCGTCACCGCAGGACATAGATTAACATTGGACCCTATGGGAAAATATTCAAATGCCTTCTTCTCAGAAACTACAAATATGATTAAAGCCAAACTGTACATGAATGTTCATTGGATAGTCCTCTACAATCTTAAGGTTTTTTGTTCCGATATGAAATTCAAAATGGCGGCTACGGCAGGACTTAGTTTAACATTGGACCCTATGGGAAAAATGTTTCAAAATGCTTCTTCTCTGAAACCACTTGGACAGTTGAAACCAAACTGCCCAGGAATGATCATTGGAAGGTCCTCTACAAAGTTTCTGTTTTTTATGCCGATCGGAAATCCAAGATGGCCGCCACCGCAGGACATAGATTAACATTGGACCCTATGGGAAAATATTCAAATGCCTTCTTCTCAGAAACTACAAATATGATTAAAGCCAAACTGTACATGAATGTTCATTGGATGGTCCTCTACAATCTTAAGGTTTTTTGTTCCGATATGAAATTCAAAATGGCGGCTACGGCAGGACTTAGTTTAACATTGGACCCTATGGGAAAAATGTTTCAAAACGCTTCTTCTCTGAAACCACTTGGACAGTTGAAACCAAACTTCCCAGGAATGATCATTGGAAGGTCCTCTACAAAATTTATGTTTTTTATGCCGATCGGAAATCCAAGATGGCTGCCACCACAGGTCATAGTATTAACACAGGACCATATTGGGAAAATACAGAAATATATTCTTCTCTGAAGCTATTGCACTGATTGAACCTAAACTGTGCATCAATCATTGGAAGGTCCTTTACAAACTTTGTGTTTTTTATGTTGATCGTAATTCCAAGATGACTACCACTACAGGACATAGTTTTTACATAGGACCAATTGGTTTTTTTTATAACCAGGTGAACGATACAGGCTCTTGAGAGCCTCTGGTTAACTCACCTGGCCAAGAGGGGAATGACCATTGAATTAATTAAATTGTTTTCATGTTATATTGACTTTTTGTGGTTGGTTTGATGGTGTTTAACGCCACTTTCAACAATTTTTCAGTTATATCGTGGTGGTCAGTTTTATTGATGGAGGGAACCGGAGTACCCGGAGAAAACCACTGACCTGTCGCAAGTCACTTACAAACTTTATCACATAATGTTGTACATTTCGCCCTGATCGAGATTCGAATTCACAACATCAGTTGTGATAGGCATTGATTGCATAAGTAGTAAAGACAATTACCATACGATCACGGCCACGACAGTCCCTATATTGACTGAGCTCTTCATTTAGCTTTGTTAATTTGATAATGGATGAATAAACAATATTAGTGCAGTGATGATTATTTTCAGTTATTTAACTGATTTTAGCTATTTTCCGCTGAAAAATTAATTCTGAATGTTGCAGGACATGGTCATGAGAACAAGTTAAAAATGGAAGTTTGATAGGGGGTGTAGATGGTTTCAGTTATTTTTCATTGATTTTCGATTATTTTATTTTCTTGCCAGAATCATCCCTGTAAAAATAATTTTTTGTTAAGTACAAGGCTTAGAAACTGGGACAAAGATTATGTTTGTGAATGTATATTTGTTCTGTATAATATTGTTCCTTTGGATAATGTATTATAAACAACTCCATACTATTTTTTTTCTCTGAGGACCAAATATTCTATACTGCTGTTGTTTATTCTGTCAGGAATAGATATTGTAATATTTTTTCCGTTGGAATAGATGTTAATAATGTCATATTTGTTCACAGAGCCTTTCCACAGTTTTGTGCAGAATACACTTAACTTTATATTTTTAGACACTGCATTAACATTGGGTTTATCCTGCAGACTATTTCCCACCTATTTTGTGTACATGTAATTACTCCTAGATCCCTGAAACTATTATAAAAATTTTAAGCATACTATATTCATGTAGTATACTATTTGGACATCTCACTTCGTGGCTTTTGATGTTTTGAAGACTTTAACATTGCCAGATCGATTCTTTCACCTAATTTGACAAATGTGAAATCCGGTTTCCTCCACCAATAAAACTGACCGCCACAATATAACTGAAATATTGTTGAAAGTGGCATTAAACACCATTAACCTAAACCTTATTTTCTGATCATTGTACTAGTCATTGATATACATACATTTATGTAGCTGAAATATACTGCCCACTTGGTATGAAACAACATCCAATCAATAAGTTTTTTTAATGTACATTATGCTGTGGGAGGACATGTCCTCATCTAAAGGGTAAATTATGATCTTAGTAAATCAAAGACAACTCTGAAGTTCTTCATTTATTTTATTCAAAGTGTTTTTAATTTGGAATATTGGAAATCTTTTGGATTGTATGGTCATTCCTTTGATATATAACACAGTAAATAAAGGAGATTCTCATATTAAATCTTCGTTTATTTATTTAATATCAAGTTATTGTCAGAGGGTAGGAGTAATGATATCATAAGGATTCCATTAAGTATCAGTCATGATATCAGCTGTTGTATGTCCGTCACCTGTTATTGTTCACTTCTTATATTTTAATCTCGACTATTGGAAACTGTGCAACCAAATGGGACAAACTTCGACCGGGATCATCTTTGGGAAGAGGAGATTTAGTTATTTTAATTTTTACAAATGAAGATGATCCTCCATAGGGAGGGGTTAGTAAACGATGAGAATGGGGGAGATTTTGAAAAAGGCAAAATTGATACTCCAAACACGCATATACTTGTACTTGTACCTGTCTGCTCACTTGACTTGTACCATGACTTGCTTCAACCACTTTAAGCAAAATGTGGAATTCATAACGATTTTCACAAAATTGATACCCACATGAATGGTTATTAAAGCACAGATTGTAAAATTTACCCCCATTTAATTAACTGTGAGTGAGAGTGATTATTGTTTAACACCAATTCAGCAATTCTTCAGCTATATCATGTCGAGAACAAGTTAATTTTCAATTAGATGATGATAAGGTCCGCTTTGTAATAGACCAACATGCTGAATTGGATTTTATGGTGCTAGCTCACTGAAACTACAGGCCACGGGTAGACATGTCACTTCACTCGGACACATTATTCTGATTCCGAGCCAACCAGTCTTTGCTCTTTCTCCTTAATGCTGTGTGCTTAGTGGATACACATAAGATTTATAATTAAGTGAGAGATCCAGCATCCAGCTGGCTACCTCCTCTGACAACCGATTTTCCCCCATCCATATTCTGACATCTTTTATGCATACCAGAATATAAATACTTATTATAATACTTGCAAATGTATGTCAAAATCATTGCTAAAATACAAAATGTACGGCAGTCTTAGACAAAGATTATCAAAAGCATATTATCTTTTAATAATTGTTTCCGTTGATTTTCTGTCATATCTTTGTCTGAGCTAAACAAATTGTGGTCATTTCCATAGACTTATTGATCCATCATCATGTAGCTGTCTAGTCCGTGTATGTTTTGTTATTGATCAAATGGGACATTGAATTTCTGTTTTACGTCAATCTCATATTGCAGTTAAAAGTAATACTGGTTTATTTCAGCATTGTTATAGGATGTTTGTTTCATCGGAATTGATTTATGGGGAGAAAAAGACATTCTTTCACCTGGTCAGTTTATTATCTTCGTACATTGTATTTCTATTTGGTTCACATTAACTATTAACATGGCACCGATTGGTGTAAATCTAATTTTCAAAGGAAAGGGGATTTTTAGGATCCTGTTACATGTATGTCGTAGAATCTTAAGACTTTGTTGATGCATTTATTCTCAGGACTATGGGATCATGACATATTTATGTTTGTTGCGAGTCATTAAGAATGCTATTCAATCATTTTGTCTAATGAGTAATGGTGTTTAGCCAGTAGATTTTACCTTCCTAGCTAGTAGTCAATTAACCAACTGGTAGACTTTACCTTCCTAGCTAGTAGTCAGTTAACCAACTGGTAGACTTTACCTTCCTAGCACATGTAGTAGTCAGTTAACCAACCAGTAGATTTTATCTTCCTAGCTAGTAGTCAGTTAACCAACCAGTAGATTTTATCTTCCTAGCTAGTAGTCAGTTAACCAACCAGTAGATTTTATCTTCCTAGCTAGTAGTCAGTTAACCATTGACCCTGCTACTGTACTGTCCATGTTTTTCTTGTCATTAATTTTTGTGATAGTATGTGGTCTTTTTGAGTGGAAGCGAATCTTGTTTGAATTATACGAATCCTGAATGAAGTTTTGTGCATTTTGTCATGTCACAGCTGTTCCTGTTGATCAATCTATCACCTTGAACATTTCACCATTGAAGTAAATGAAGCTTCGTACCCATCTAGCCGTAAGATATAGTTAACTTATTCCTCTACTGATATTGTTTTACTAGGTACTAATTGATTCTGTAATAATATGTACATTAAGGCCAAAATTAAAAATAAGTTTGTTTCCCCTTACCCGACCGACCCTGTCAAAATCGGCCGACTGAAATTTTTTAATTGGAAATTTGTCGTCACTTTTTTTTTCTTGTTTCGCTCAAAATTCGTTTTGCTGAAAATTCCGTATTTTAGATTCGTTTTGCCAAAAGATCAATATTTTCGCATTACCGAGCACATCTTTGTCGTCAAAAAAAAAAAGACTACCTACCTACCCACTTCCAAAATTGTGGGTCGAGTAAAGGGAAACAGAAATATTTTTAATTGTGGCCTAATTAACTTTGGCTCCTGGACGGGTCACAACAATACAGTATATAGTCTGAACCTATAGTACTGCGGGGTCTATGGTTTCGTGTATTCACATGCTATTTCAATCAATTTTCATCGCCATTTCTTTAATTTAACTACCAGGGTACCATAGGACCCCGATATACATACATGTAGTTGAATAAATTGCTGAACACGGTGTATAGCAAAGACCGAAGACCGTTTTTCCATATAAGAACATTCTATTTGGCAATATTGACATGGATTCTGACAAAAATTCAAAATTGTTCATGTTATTTCAAAAATTTAATTTAGATTCAAATAGATTTGTCTGATTATGATTGTGTGTTTACATCATGATGACAATGACCACACACTAACAATATGGTTCTTTCCTCTTCACCATGAAGGGCCTAAACAAGATAGTCAAAATAGTTTTCTTTTATATTGATATTTTGGACACCACCAATAAAACTGACCATCATGATATAACTGAAATATTGTTGAAAGTGGCATTAAACACCACAAGCTTAACCTATGAACACAATCTTCCATTTTCATTTTGTATTATAATTAAATTATGCAAAAATGTCTTGTCGTGCATTCAAAACCATTGGTAAGCTACATTTTGTACATGGACATTATTTTTACTTTGTCTTTGATAATGGCATTGTATACACTGCCAGAGACTTCAATAATTAGTTTTGTTAGCCATTTTGTTTTTCAATCAATATATTTATATAACTTTGGGGCTAAATGGCATTAAGTAGGATGTATTATTAAATTACATCTCTTTCTAAATTATTTACAATTTGATGTGTTCTCATTTTCATAACCTGATGTTTGGAATTTACATAGAAGGAATAATAGTGACAATTTTGTTCATGAAACATTCTTTTGGTGTTTTATGGTCATCAGCATTAACATTGATAAAAAGCTTTAGAGAATAGAAAATAAAGAGAGAACTGAATCCAGGAAAAATGGAAACCCATATCAAAAGCATGTAGGACGAACTGCCATTTTTGGTTATAACGGTTAATGTTGTATCGTCATGAACTATGTATGAAATCTATTTTCATTTCAAACGTTCGTTGTAACATTTAATGTACACGTATGTCTTGAATTACCGTCATTGGGGTTGCATAATGCACATTGGTGCATAATGTGCACCCCCTTTTGGCCTTGAAAATCTCCAGAAAAAAACTAGTTTGTGTCTATAATGCACTTAGAAAAAAGTTTGAAACACACTGTTCTTGTTTATAATGTGCACTCCTCCTGCAAAATAAGGAATCTATGTGCATTATGCATAAGAAATAAGGAATCTAGTGCATTATGCATAAGAAATTACGGTAACAAATAATTTCTGATTTGGTTGTGATTAGAAACCTCTCTGCAAAGAATGAAGCAGTAAGCAATAAGAGCAGAGAATGGTTGGCTGGTAGTTGGGGTAATGAGTCTTATTGGAGTGACATGTCTTACTCTTACCCACAGACTGTTGTTTCAATGAGTTAGCACTAAAAGACATCCAGCTCAGTTGCTGCATGTTTGTTTAATACTAAACAGACATCATCTCACCAAAGCAAACTTGTTCTAACCTCGATATGGCTGAAAAATTGCAAATTTGATGCACTAAGCAACTATCGCTTGTTCACTCGTTCAATATGGCAATCTACTGCAAGTAACAGACAAAGCGTATCCCATTATGTTGATAATGAAATGAAAGTTTAAACAGTTATGGTCAACAATTCCACTGATATCAACAAAAAAAGAAAGTTTAAGCAGTGATGGTCAACAATTCCAATGATATCAATTATCAACAAACAAATAATCACCTCTCACCTTATATCATTGAACACGAAAGTGACCATCCATGGGAATATGCTGATGTAACAGTAGAATGGAGTTTTAAAGTTCAAAATTAGTACTTGGCAATCTTTGCGACAACTCACCCAGCTATATATGGCATTTTACTCGCATGTTGAAAACACTTAGTGTAAACATATTTTATTAATCAATACATATGAATATAGTACAACAATTTAAATACACTTGCATGGCCGCATAAATTTACTAAGAGGGGAGGTTTAGGCCCATAAAACTAGTTTAACCCCACCTGTACCAAGCCAGGAAAGTGAGAGGTCTTGTTTGTGTGGTAGGGTTGACAATTTTTGTTCTGCATTTACAGTATTTTTGATTAGATTGTGGAACCTTTCCGACAGAATGGTACTGTCAAACCTCCCCATGTGGTCACCTCCGACAGCATGGTACTGTCAAACCTCCCCATGTGGTCACCTCCGACAGCATGGTACTGTCAAACCTCCCCATGTGGTCACCTCCGACAGCATGGTACTGTCAAACCTCCCCATGTGGTCACCTCCGACAGCATGGTACTGTCAAACCTCCCCATGTGGTCACCTCTGACAGCATGGTACTGTCAAACCTCCCCATGTGGTCACTTCTGACAGCATGGTACTGTCAAACCTCCCCATGTGGTCACCTCTGACAGCATGGTACTGTCAAACCTCCCCATGTGGTGACCTCTGACAGCATGGTACTGTCAAACCTCCCCATGTGGTCACCTCTGACAGCATGGTACTGTCAAACCTCCCCATGTGGTCACCTCTGACAGCATGGTACTGTCAAACCTCCCCATGTGGTCACCCATGACAGCATGGTACTGTCAAACCTCCCCATGTGGTCACCTCTGACAGCATGGTACTGTCAAACCTCCCCATGTGGTCACCTCTGACAGCATGGTACTGTCAAACCTCCCCATGTGGTGACCTCTGACAGCATGGTACTGTCAAACCTCCCCATGTGGTCACCTCTGACAGCATGGTACTGTCAAACCTCCCCATGTGGTCACCTCCGACAGCATGGTACTGTCAAACCTCCCCATGTGGTCACCTCCGACAGCATGGTACTGTCAAACCTCCCCATGTGGTCACCTCCGACAGCATGGTACTGTCAAACCTCCCCATGTGGTCACCTCCGACAGCATGGTACTGTCAAACCTCCCCATGTGGTCACCTCTGACAGCATGGTACTGTCAAACCTCCCCATGTGGTCACCTCTATTGAGCAGTCACCTGTATTAAAAGGTCACCTTTTTCTTGTCTTGTCATAGAAAATTTCATATGGACTACTGCAAGCTAAGGTTGCACTTTTAGTGGCCACTTAGGGTGAAAAATGAAACACCTTTAATCATTCCAAATTTTAATTGTTTTTGAACACAAACATCATACCTACAAGATTCCAACTGATCAGGAATAGTTTCCATCATTTTGATTGAAAAAATATATTTAAAGATAATGCTGTCAAAAAATCTGTACATATGGGACAATCACTTATGATTATTAAATTGTTTTCCTCTAAAGACTTTATCAATTGTTTTATTATATTTTGAAATCAGAGCTAGCTTCGTTTCAACACTATAGAACAACCAGTGCTTTCTGGTAAGATATCTTTTTATAATTTTCCCATTTTTCAAGCTGCCTCAAAATAATTGAAAAAATTGTTGGTTTTTTCTCTCTAAAAATCACACAAGCTAAACTATTCTTCATTTAACATAGTGATTATGAAATTTTACTATTCTTTTAACCAATCAAACAAATTATTAAGATATCTGATACATAAAATTCACAATAGGTTATATTTAGAATGTTTGATTTTCCATATTCTTGTCCCATACTAAGATTAATTGACCATGTTTAGTAAAATTAAATGAAACAATAACATTCTATTTATTTCTTTGAAATAATTGGAACATTTTAATATCTTCCAATTGTTTCAAAGAAATAAGGTGATGAACATTGTAAACTAAACCTTTTACATAAATTTGATATAAAAACAATCAGAAAGAATCACCAAATAAGTCTTTTTTTTTCTTAAAAGAAACAACACATATTATATCAACTCCTGTTTCTTGCAAAAAATAAACAAATTTTTGACTGAATAAGCTGACTACATTATGAATTCTACATTTTGTATAGTGTTCAGAATTAAATTTTGTAGCATTTGACTCATTCTTACAAGCATAAAATAATACTTTTTACAATTTTGTTCCATACGTAAGATTTTATAGCCCATATTTAGAAGTAAAATTAAATAATTCAGAAACATTGTATTTAAATCTTCCAAGTGTTTCAGAGTAGTAAGGTGGTAGAAATAGTAAATTAGACCTTTTAAGCTAATTTTATATGAAACAATCAGCATTGGATTACCAGACAGCTATTCTTTTTCCAAAAAAGAAACAAATACAAATACCAATTCTTGTTTCTTGCAAAAAATAAACAAATTTTAGACTGACTAAGCTGATTTATCTAAGTAGTCAACACATTGTATAGTATTCAGAATTAAAATTGTAGCATTTGACACATTCTTACAAGAAAAACTTGATATTTTTGTCACATATAGAATTATATAGTGTATGTAATCCCAACATCTTACGTTTGGGACAAAATTTGCAATATTTATTTTGTAGTGGATTACACTTAATTTAGATGTAATGAAATGTATTCTTATTTTTTAATTTTCTACTTTTTTTGCAAATGTATATGTAGTCATCAGTATTAGAGATGTAATGATGCAAAGAATGCAAGTCAGTAAAGGAATTTAAGAGAAAATTTTCTACCTTAGGTATGGGACAAAAAAAAATGTTACGTATGGGACATTTCAAATTGACTTTGATGTCTTGTCTTGTCTACATTAATTGTTGATAGTCAAAACCAAAGTTATATATACTTAGGTACCTTGATACCATTCAAGTTAAAAGTGAGATCTTATATTTCAAGTATGTACTTTTCATGGAAATATGGCTTACGTATGGGACAGCATGGGTTTCGGAAAATGTCTTTTCAAACTTTGAAGACTTGAATTAATAAAATTATCGGAATTCTTTCCATTCTTTCTTGTCACAGTTCTTCCTCACACTCTCAACAAAAGAATCACTGTATATAATGTAGATAAATAAGAAGATGACCCCATATAATTCCTTGTTAATCTTGTGAATGACTATTTTGTTAAAAACGATTACATACACGGTACCATCATATTTCGATTAGCATCTTCTGTGATAATGATATTTATGACAACCAATATACCTGTAGATTAAATATAGTGACAACAGAGTCCTAGCTAGTTTGCTAAATTAAACAAACACTGATTTGTGGAAAAGGTCATTTAATCATTATCATAAATTGCAATAAATTGCATCTCTAAAATTGTTACATAATAATAAATATAACATAATCATGACTGAAATTATATAATAATTACATAACATCAAATGAATTTAGCTCTAAAAAATATATTATATTTTAAAGCTGCCACAACTAGACAGTGAACCAGTTTCATAATGACTTTACCTTTAGATGTTGTATTGTTTATGATGTCAGCAACAGCTGCATTGTCAGTGAAAAATAATATTTTATGGTTTGTCAAAACATTTCCCCAAATTTCAACAGCCAGAACAATTGGGAAAAGCTCATATTGAAGTGCTACATGTTATATACCAACAGAAACTAGAGAAAATTCTCTATAAACTGAAGCTGACCTTAACTTTGTTATTCCTGATAGAAAAATGTATTACAGTTTTAAAAAGAGGAAAATATGAAGTGGCCGCTCGCTACAAGCATTTTTTGGCAAATTTTGGGTATGTATGAGCCTGTATTTCCATAGCCGATCATAATAGACCATTGAAAGTTATCTATTGTTTAGACCCCATAATGCACCAAGTTTAAACATATCATTTATTTATATTATATTACAATATATCATTTGCTGATCAATTATACAATATCCCTTAAAAAGTACAACCTTAGCTTGCAGTAGTCCATATGAATTGAACCTCTTTGAAGAGGCCACTTTTTCTTGGTCCCAAAGGTGACCTCTTAATACAGGTTAGACTGTATTTTATTGTGTTTTTTCAATTTATTTATACACTAGTACTACAAAGTACTTTTCCTCCTTGTCCTAATCCTACACATGGTTAGCCTATTGATAATATTATTGCATGCTTTTTCCTGAATCCATATCACTACATTAGGAAATTGATATCAGTAAGACCCATCCTGTGTCTAGAAATAAACCTCACGATGCCTTTTACAACATGTTCACTTCAAGGAGACAAAAGTTTTTAATCTCCAGTGAGAATCAAATTGACATGTTTGAATGATTCATTTTGTCTTCTAAGGGTTTACATATACCGTGAAAATAACATATAGGCTATACACTGTCGTTGTTTATAGAAAACTTAAACAGCAGAAAATGTGGTCTATTTTTGTACTCTTGGAGGAAATGGGATGTATTCAGTTAACATAGGTCTTCATTGTATGTTGATTTCATGACGTCAATTTCAGCAATTTATTATGTACTGTACCAGATCATGATCAGGTGAAAAAAAGATCTACAGTGGGTGGCCAAAAGTATTCGTCAAATATGGTTGCCATTTTATCGGACAGTTGATTGCATCGTCACAATAAAATCATATATGGCCAATTAAAAAAGATAAAAAGAATAAAATCTTACCTTTAATATTTAGTTAAATGTCCCTTCAGTCTAATAACATTAAGAATTCTCCTTGGAATTGAATCATAAAGATTTCTAATGTAAGTCAATGGAATGGTCTGCCAGATACGGAAAATTTCTCGGAACAGGTCACTGTTGGAATTTATTTTGTGTATACGTATCTCAAGTTTTCTTTTAATATATAACCATATATTTTCAATAACATTTAAATCCGGAGATTGTGCAGGCCAGCTCATATTTTTTAGAAGTGTCCTTGCCACATGCTCCTTGGTCGAACGAGCTCTAAGTACAGGCGTGTTGTCATCCTAGAATAAGTAGTCATTTCCTGGAAAGTGTCTAACAATAACCGGCAAGATATTGTTCTCCAGAATGCTGATATATTTGTCAGCATTTATATTGCCTTCCACCTTGGTAAGTGTTCCTACGCCATTGTAGCAGATGCATCCCCACACCATGACACTGAATTTGCGGTCCGTTCTCCCCTTCACCAAGTCCGGTCTCCACCCTTCTCCACGTTTCCTCCATACATATACACGTTTGTCCTGCCCAATACAAACTTGTGACTCGTCACTGAATATAACTTTACTCCATTGGTACTGAGTTGTCCACCACCTTTTCTTCCTACACCATGCCAATCGTTTTTAGCTCACCTTACCAAAGGCAACGTGAGCTTTTGCCATCACTTGGCGTCCGTCGTCGTTAACTTTTCACATTTTAATCTTCTCCTCTGAAACTGCAAAGCCAATTGATCTGAAATTTGGTAGGAAGCATCTATGGAAGGTCCTCTATAAAGAATGCTCATTTCGTCCCGATCCGTTAACAAACATGGCTGCCACAGGCAATTCTTGTTTCTGATTGGTTGATTTCTAAAAAATCGTCTCCTCTGTTAAAAGAAAGATAACTCTTGCCTAAGCGGTTAAAAGAAAGATAACTCGTGATATTATCTCCCTTACACTAATTAACTAATGCTGATATAGTGTAACATGTTTATTCTATACATTATAAGTAGGTATTCACATTTTAATATTCTTTTTAGCAAACCTTGCCAAAGGCAATATGAGCTTTTGCCATCACTTGGTGTCCGTCGTCTGTCATCCGATTACTTTTCACATTTTAATCTTCTCCTCTGACAACCCTCACCCAAATGAACTGAAACTTGGTAGGAAGCATCTATGGAAAGTCCTCTCTAAAGAGTGCACACTTTGTTATGATCCATTACCAAACATGGCCGCCACAGGCAATTCTTGTTTTTGATTAGCCGATGTTTAAAAATCTTCTCCTCTGAAACCGCTTTGCCAAATGAACCAAAACTTAGTAGGAAGTATCTATGGAATGTCCTCTATGAAGATTGCTAATTTCGTCCCGATCGGTTAACAAACATGGCTACCACCGAAACTTGATAGGAATCATCTATGGAATGTCCTCTATGAATATTGCTCATTTCATCCCGATCAGTTAGCAAACATGGCTACCATCAAAGCTTGGTAGGAAGCTTCTATGGAATGTCCTCTATGTAGATTGCTCATTTTGTCCTGATCGATTAGCAAACATGGCCACCACATGCAATTCTTTGAAACTGCTTAGCCATATGAACCGAAACTTGGTAGGAAGCATCTACATGTATGGAAGGTTCTGTATTAAGTTTCCTCAAAGCAGAATGAAAGGTGATCACAACCTTCTTTCTGCACACTCTCCTGGAAAATCCATGATCCCTTAGACGTCGCCTTACCATCCGTTTAGACACACTAACATTCCTTTCTTCATTAAACTTAGCAGTTATTTCAACTAACAGGGCTCTTCTCTCAGTTTTCACAATTTTCTCCAGCTGCCGGTAGTCCATGAGTTCCTGCCTTCCTGATCTCGGACGATTCTCTACTGTACCAGCTTCTCTAAGTCTTTTGATAATGTCTGATATTGTAGATCTTGGCTGCTGCAATACTCTCGCAATGTCTGATATTTTTTTCTCCATTCTTAAACAAATCTACAGCAACCTTTTTCAAGTCCGGTGACATCTCTTTCCCTTTCCGCCCCATGATCTTTGGCATACAAAAACATACACAAACATGCAGCAGACATCACTATCACGTGTATAGTGACGTGACTACACGTGATTTTATTTATAGAAATCATGGTTTTACCCTGGCGTTGTAATATGTAAGCAAAATCAGCGTTTCTTTGACGGCGATTTTTATTTTCCATATTACCGACGCCATATTTGACGAATACTTTTAGCCACCCACTGTAAGCTGACCCAGATGAAATCTGAATTTATTATATACTGAGATGTTTTCAAATTATGTTTGATTTAAAAACTTGTTTAGCTATATAAAAAATGGACCATTATTAAAAAAAAGTTTAAACGTTGATGGACAAAAATTCCACCGACTTCACGAAAGTGAACAACCACCTCTCACATCAAATCATTGAACACTAAAATAGACTATGAATATGGTGTTGGAAAATCTAGGTATGGTGTTTGGTTTTAGACCACATTTCATTGTGTCTGATAGACAGTCAAGTAATGGGTGCACTAACGACAGTATTTGTAGAATAAATTTGCAAATACATGTATATAATATACTATCTAATAATCTTACCAGATACTCCCTCAGTCATCTGTAGAGTAAAGCATAGTTGATGTGTTCATTTGTTAGATGTGATAAGTAAATAAAACATTAGAGAATACTGAAGTGGCAATCAAAAATGGACAATCCAGATAAATTGACAACATAGGGTACACAAGACGAGGAAAAACAAAAACAGAACACGATATGTATTGGACACCACTATATGCAAACAAATACAAATTACGTAAATAAGATGCCACTTTCAACAATATTTCAGTTATATCGTGGCGGTCAGTTTTATTGGTGGTGTTAATAGGACATAAATGCCCCCCCCCCCCCCCCCCCTTTCAAGCTACTTTAGTGAAACAGGGGCATAACTCAAGAACGGAAAAAGTGGTATAGTCCAAAATTGATTTGGCCTTCCTTTTATGGTCCTCGATCACCTTGTGTAAAAATTCCCATTGATTTGTTTAAGGGGAACTTAATTAAGTTATTGAGCAGAAATGTGGGACTGACGTATGGACTTGTTTGTGGACCACATGGGTAAAACTTCATACCCCTGATGCATTTCGGTGGTGGCCTCTCTTGAGGGGGACCATTTACCTCTCATACAAACAACTGGAGGTAAGAGTATTGTTCATCTGCTGGTAAGGGGATATTTCAAACTCTCTTATGGTATGAGTAATTATGCCAGTCATTGACGACCTTTTTGGTCACCAGCAATAATGGCACTATTCCTATATTTATGAATCACATCGTACATGGTGATGTTTTTCATTTTTTTCCCGATATTGACTGACATTAGATCATATCTCAATGTAATTTTTATGATTGTCGAAGAATATCGAAATTAAATCACAAGTAACCTAACAATACAGTAACTCATGAATGTTTGTTAGCACATGACTGAAATGTTTGTCACAGACACAAGTAAGCTAACAATACAGTAACTCATGAATGTTTGTTAGCACACGACTGAAATGTTTGTCACAGACACAAGTAACCTAACAATACAGTAACTCATGAATGTTTGTTAGCACATGACTGAAATGTTTGTCACAGACACAAGTAAGCTAACAATACAGTAACTCATGAATGTTTGTTAGCACACGACTGAAATGTTTGTCACAGACACAAGTAACCTAACAATACAGTAACTCATGAATGTTTGTTAGCACACGACTGAAATGTTTGTCACAGACACAAGTAACCTAACAATACAGTAACCCATGAATGTTTGTTAGCACATGACTGAAATGTTTGTCAGACACAAGTAACCTAACAATACAGTAACTCATGAATGTTTGTTAGCACATGACTGAAATGTTTGTCACAGACACAAGTAGCCTAACAATATAGTAACTCATGAATGTTTGTTTGCACATGAGTGAAATGTTTGTCACAGACACAAGTAACCTAACAATACAGTAACTCATGAATGTTTGTTAGCACATGACTGAAATGTTTGTCACAGACACAAGTAACCTAACAATACAGTAACTCATGAATGTTTGTTAGCACATGACTGAAATGTTTGTCACAGACACAAGTAGCCTAACAATATAGTAACTCATGAATGTTTGTTAGCACATGACTGAAATGTTTGTCACAGACACAAGTAACCTAACAATACAGTAACTCATGAATGTTTGTTAGCACATGAGTGAAATGTTTGTCACAGACACAAGTAACCTAACAATACAGTAACTCATGAATGTTTGTTAGCACATGACTGAAATGTTTGTCATTTTTTGGTTACGAGTGATTTATTTTCTGTGTTTTATGAAAAGTTTAAGCAGTGTTGGTCAACAATTCCACAGATATCAACTAACACATAAATGAAGAACTACCTCTTTCCTCAAATCATGAACACAAAAAAAGACCATGACACATGCAGATGGAATTCCAGGTCCTGGCTTGAAACAAACACAAAAAAATCCCAGGTTTATGTAACCTGAGGTACAAATTTTATATATTACCATGTAGCCTACCATTTCTAATAAGTTTGTGATAATGGTTTAAAGAATATGAACCTATTTATGTGGGGGAAAAAACATAGAAAGACAGAAAGTTACCAAATTTACATACATCAGAGAAAATAGCAGAAAAAATGACTAAGTGTACATGTATCAACATGATGTTGTCTTTTTCAAATATTAATCTGGGCAAAGGGAAATAATTAAACAAAGGGAGATAATTAGAATATGAGACAATTATATTATTTGTACAAATGCACAATCAATGTATATACAGTCAAACCTACCACCTCCATTAAGTTGTATTCAAAGGTCACCTTTTCATAGAAGATTTCAAATGAATTAAACCTCTTTTAAGAGATCACCTGTCTTATAAGGCCACTTTTTCTTTGTTCCAAAGGTGACCTCTGAATACAGGTTTGACTGTACATGTTGAACTGTACATCATATGAATATTATGAAATTTATTTTCAAGCAATTTTAAATGCTTATAAATCCTGGTTTTCGTTTAAAAAGGTTTAATGTTTACAGACAATCATTACATTCAGTAACAGGAACCCCCTAATTTTATTGCAGTCATTTCTCCAGGCCATTCATAAAAAAGTGGTTTGCTGTTTTCCAATCAACTCACCTAAATGAGCCCTACCCGAATATTTTTTAGCATTATTCAATATTGTTATTGAGTGTAGATAGAATTTGTTGCTCAATTTTTCGTCATTTTATTATGACTGCTATCAAATGAACCAATATTTTGCTAATCTGCTATCAAATGAACTCATATTTTGCTATTTTCCTATTTTACAGATGATGCCTTGATAATTAATTAATTTAGAAGATCTTAGATTTGCGAAACAAGAGGAAGACCAATAATTTAACATAATGGCACAGTCTCCATTAGACAGTAAGTGTACATTTACTTTCAACGACGTGTCATGTTTATTTTTACTACCAAGTCTATTTTTGGAACATTTTGATCACGTCTTAAGAAAAATGTGAATACTGAAGAGACCTGTATTAAATCTTATGAAAAAAATGATTTGACTGAGAACAAAATTCTCTGAGGTAAAGTACACTGTTTATTCCTCAGAATTGCATTATATTTGTAATTGCTAATAATGTGACCCCCCTCTTATATAAGGCCACCCCTCCTGCAATGAAAAAGCAGTCACTTCAAATAATAATTCAGCTATATATAATATAGACCAATGGGAATAGTGGTCTCGCCTTGTCAGCTGAATTTGTATTTATCAAAAATTGTCTGATTCCAAAAGCAGTGCAAGGGAAGTAACTTGAATTTCAATTTCATATATAATATCCTCATTTATCTCCCTTTTCTCAAGAATTTCTATGTATTGATTTTGCCTTTCTTTGACATGAATCATACTAGACAGATTGTGTTCTTGTTAAAAGATTGGAGAATACAGGCAGAAATAACATGGTTATAGGTATGCACTTAATGTGTCACACAGAATTTAAAAGCACAGAATAATTTTCATGATATGATTGATCATAGGTTCTTAAAAATGCTGTAATTCGTAATTCTGTACATTCTGCAGATTCCTTTTATAATACTACTGTATGTTATATAAAAATGATGTAATTGGATTATTTTTTTTAGATAAGACTCATTTTTATTTAAATGGCCATTTTACCCTGTCATACTGTTTGTCTGTAATCATCTCAAGTCTTTCACTATTTTTGGAGTGTACCAGTACTTCACTATTTACAGGCAATACTTTTTAGCTCACCTGACCCAAAGGGTCATGTGAGGTATTGCCATCACTTGGCGTCCGTCGTCCGTCCGTTAACTTTTCATATTTTAATCTACTCCTCTGAAACAATTGGACGAAATGGAACCAAACTTGGCAGAAAGCATCTATATAAGGTCCTCTATAAAGTTTCTTCATTTCGTCCCATTCCGCCAACAAATATGGCCGTCAAGGGCAATTCTTGTTTCTGATTGGCTAATGTTAAAAAAATCTTCTCCTCTGAAACTGCTTGGCCAAATGGAGCCAAACTTGGCAGGAAGCATCTATGTAAGATCCTCTATAAAATTTCTTCATTTAGTTCCATTCGGCCAAGAAACATGGCCACTGTTACTAAAAATAGAACATATGGTAAAATTGCATGTTTTTGGTAACAACTCAAAAACCGTTAATAATATCAGAAATCTGACATGGGTAAAAATGATCAGCACAGGAAGATCTAACTACCCTGAAATTTTGAAGAAAATCTGATTACCTATCTTGGAGTTATTGCCCTTTTTTCATCAAATTTTCAAAATTTTAATACTTTTCGTTTTTTATTTCAAAAACTATAAGAGATAGACGTTAAGTTTAAACAGAAAACACGTGCAGCATGTCAAGATCTACATGCCCTGCAATTTTGAAGTAAATCTGATTACCCGTCTAGGAGTTATTGCCCTTTTTTATTTTTTATTTTTTTAATTTAAACATTTTGTCTGATATTTCAAAAACTATTAGAGATAAAGGTTAAGTTTAAATTGCAAACATGTGCAACATATTAAGATCTGCCTACCCTGTAATTTTGAACTTAATCTGAGTACCCAATTTGGAGTTATTGCCCTTTTTTTGGGGTCAAATTTTCAAAATGTTAATACCTTTTGTCCTTTATTTCAAAAACTATAAGAGATAGATGTTAAGTTTAAACAGCAAACATGTTCAGCATGTCAAGATCAACCTAGCCTGCAATTTTAAAGTAAATCTGATTACCCATCTTGAAGTTATTGCCCTTTTTTCATCAAATTTTAAAAATGTTAATACTTTTCATCCTTTATTTCAAAAACTATAAGAGATAGATGTTGAGTGTAAACTGAAAACATGTTCAGCTTGTCAAGATCTACATGCCCTGCAATTAATTTTGAAGTAAATCTGATTACCCGTCTAGGAGTTATTGCCCTTTTTTCATCATGTTTTAGCTCACCTTACCCAAAGGGCCATGTGAGGTATTGCCATCACTTGGCGTCCGTCGTCCGTCCGTTAACTTTTTCATATTTTAATCTTCTCCTCTGAAACAACTTGGCCAAATGGAACCAAACTTGGCAGTAAGCATCTATGTAAGGTCCTCTATAAAGTTTCTCCATTTCGTTCCATTTGGCCTACAATCATGGCCGCCAAGATTAATTATTTTTTCTGATTGGCTAATGTTAAAAAAATCTTCTCCTCTGAAACAGCTTGGCCAAATGGAGCCAAACTTGGCATAGATGGTCCCTTTCAAAATTGTGTCCGACAGCCCCACCCTCCATTCCAAGATGGCTGCTGTTTTTTAAGGTAATGATTATCTCCCTTTGAAATTTGCTTCAGTATCATTCTATTGTCAGGTGAGCGATACAGGCTCAGTGGGCTGAGCCTCTAGTTTTTATTAAAGTTTGAAAAATTTTCATGAATATCTTATACAACACTCTTTGAAATCGGGACCATTTTAGGCAGGTAAGATTTACCCATGTCTGTAAGCCCCGCCCCTTTTTTGTATCTGCTCAATAGTTCAAGTTCTCCTTTAATAAAGCAGATAATTTTAAATTTATACACAAGATCAGTGACTCCATTCTGGAGTTATGCCCCTGTTTCCTTTTGCTGGAAGCATGGGCATCCATATACAATGGACACATTAAGAGGAAGATGGTTTATGGTGGTTAATGCCACTTTCAACAATATTTCAGTTATATCGTGGCATTCAGTTTTATTTGTGGAAGAAACCAGAGTACTGATTGCACAGGTAGTTGTAATCCAACTACCATGTGATCACGACTGTCTCCTTAAGAGAAAGAATTATATATTGATTTTGGGTTAAAATGATTCACCAACAGTCTGACAAATTTTATTTATCGAAATTGTCAAAAAAATGTAAGGAATTATTGAAATGATGTACAAAGTTATTAGATGACTTGAGTTTTTCATAACAACAATCATTTCAATCTCATCAACTCAATTTAACTTGGAATTTTTTTATTTCTTAATGAAAATAGTAACTCTGGAAAAATGTGATACCATAATGAATTGTGAAACATTTACAGGGACTTAATCTCTTTCAATCTAGGAAAGCTCTTAGGAATGCTTCAGATGGTTTTCCGTGAAACACAATTATTATGTGCTTCCATCATTTTACAGCCCATAATAAAACGGAAGACAACTTCATGTCTAAATATTGGTTTATGGAATCACATTTGCATTCTATGGCCAATAGATTCAAATAATGGACTTGGCAAGAAGTGTCGTCTTTTTGATAAAAAAAATTATGACTTTCCTGTGCGTTGCCATGGAAATGCAAATTTAATAAAGTGATGTAAATTGATCTTACAAATGACAATTTGTATGGGGGATAAATAGGAGATGTGTCCATTCTGAGTAAATGGATGTGGTATACATTGGGTAATTGACTGCGATGAATCTATGTAGAAAATGTGCAAATAGAATTACTGAGTGTCGTAGAAAGACTGCGAAATATGGCAAGATATGTTTATTTCACGTTAAAGCAATTTACAAGCGGAAAAGAAGCTTGATTGCAGACCCATTTTTGAAATGTTGTGTAAATGAAGTCTTAATGATTTAGTCTATCACAGATATTTTTGTGGCGTTTTTCTCATTGTTCCCGGTACATGCAACATATAGATGTATTTGAAATTTTTTAGAAATTATTCCTATTCATTTGAAGAAGAAAAGACTGAAACGTTAATACAATTTCAAAAGATCTGTCTATCACCTCATATTGTAACAGGTAGTTTTAGTTCCCTAAGATTTTACTTGAAAATTATGTGAATTCAATTACTATCTCTGAAGTTACTTAATTTTATTTTTCACACATTTCCAGAACTGTTTTCGTGTTACTAAGTGAATTATCTCAGTTTTTCAGATACCTATCAGATAAGGATGTTCAAATTATGATATTTGATATTTTTTGAAAATATTTTGTAAGGTTCCTGATCAGTGGTCAATCTCTTGTCACATGTTCACATGTATATCAATTAAAGTTGAATTGCCTTGAAAATAAAACCAGATTTTTATTTGTTTTTCTTGTCAATAGATGTTAATTTAATATTATTATAATATTATTTAGATAATAACTAGAATGATAAAACAATTATTACCTTTTGATATACAAATGTAGGTCAATAACTGGTGTTGTTGACCAGACAATAAGTATAATTATATTGAATCTCAGACTTTTGTCCTGGTCAGTAATACTTTTATCAGGTTGATAAATCCAGACATTGACACTGTCCTCGGTCAATAAACTTTTATCTGGTCAATAATTCCAAGTACTGACCTCATCCAAAAGCAAAATTATTTGAATAAGATGAAACTGAATTAAGTGAGAAAATATATATAAAAATGATATATAATGAATATTAATTTATTAGAAAATAGGCTCCAAATTATTAATTGCGAATAAGAAATTATTGGACTGGTTGGGTGAAGTCATATTGGCAAATTTACAATTTGTTGCTTATTATTCATTACAGAATAACAATTATTAAATAATGTATAGAATTAAATGTAATATGATATCTTTTTTGGGGAATGATCATTGTTAACCCTTCTGTAGATCTCAAATTAATTAGACTTGTCCTTTATCCGTTTATCGATACTGCAGTTTAAGAGCAGCCTCTGAATTATATATCAAGGACACACATTGAAATGGTGTGAAATTTAACATTGTTACATAATTTGGTGTCATAAATAAGGCCTTAATTACAAATTTTATCTGTGACACACTACAGGTTAACTACTAGTTTATTATCCACAATAAACTTTTGACAGGATGTTTAAAAATTATAATATTTACTAATAGTGCAAGATGGAATGAATATTGGTCATAGCAATAAGACACAGCATATTTTATGAAAAAAAGGAAAATGAGAATTGCTGATTATAATTTACAATAACTGTATGTTATTGCATGTAATGATCACATTAAAACTGAATTGTAATTCATAGTTCTGAGTATGACATGCATTAAAAACAAGAGATATTGGACAGATGCACACGAGACAAAGTAAAATAAAATAAAAACACTAATATATTGAACATAAAACACTAATATATTGGTTGTCATGACATTAAATGTAATCAGTAATGTAATTGATTACATTTACAAAGTAATTGCAATTTAATCGATTACATTTGAAAATTGATGTAAACATAATGTAATGTAATCATGAAAATTTCAAAGTAATTGTAATGTAATCGATTACATTTGAAAGTAATTGACCCCAAGTCTGCTTTGTTGTAATGGTTAAAGTCCTCAACTCAAGTATGTCAGATTGTGGGTTCAGGGGTCAAACCGAAGGCTTTGTATTTGCTGCTTTTCCGATAAGCACACAACATTAAAGAGTGAAAGCAACGTCCGCCTGGCTCTGGAGTCAGGCTAATTAGTCAAAGGGGAATGACATTTCTACATCGTATAGGTCTAGTACAAAAGAAGAATCATCATCTCATCAAGGTGTTAGATACTAGAGAATACAATAATATTACTAATACATTTTAAAACTAAAATAGTACAAGGTTAAAGTACAAGAACAAAAGAAAAAACTATGGATACTTAAATATAATGAACTGTTTGAACAATCGGAGAAATGTATTAAAAAATGATCACCTTTCCTTTACTCGTCTCCTGATGTTTTCAAATAATTTCATCATTTTATGACACTTCAAGAATTTTTAAGAATTTAAAGAAATCAAAATTCATGATTCCTTCTAAACCGTATATGTGTATTTCAGAAAAATCTAAAGAGTACTAATTCTAATTGTTTTATTTAAAAAAATGTGATTTCATGAAATAAGGTTGCATGTCTTTATTTAATCAAACATGAAACTTATACAGTCAGACCTGTATTAAGAGGTCATGACCTTTGGGACAAAGAAAAGGTGGTCTTTTAAGACAGGTGACCTCTTAAAACAGGTTCAATTCATATAAAATTTTCTATCACAGGACAACAAAAAGGTGACTTTTTAATACACATGACTGCTTAATAGAGGTGACTGCATTGACAAGTTTGACTTTAAATTTTTCTTGTGGAATTGTTCAACTAGTCAGCTAAATGAAAAAGTCGTTTTGATGCTGAAAACAAATTGATGGTTTTTCGGTATTATTTCTTAAACAATATAGCTGATCTTGCACAATATTACAATGTGCACCAGTTCAAGCACCCTTAACATTTATGAGTTATGCCTCTCATGATCTTTACTTCAAGTGTCCTTGTTGAAAATGATTAAGTGAGATTCAGTATCAAAAAGAAAATACATTTTTTGTAGTGAGACAAATATGAAATGGTATTACCACTCGACCCGACTTGTACATTCTACAAATACCATCAAAGACCAAATTAATTATTTTTGCTTTGTTGCTTTGTTCATGTTGGTATTTAGTTTCAGCTTTTAGCCTCCTTGTGGTATTTTACAATAATTGAGATCTGTCAGAAAATGAAGTTCGCTTTTCTTTCTTTCTCGGAGGATATTGTTATTGATGAAACTAATTATATATAACCAATAAAGACATTTTATGGTCAGTTCTATAAATTGGATTAGAAATAATAGAGATGGCTAAAATAAGTTTACAAACCATGAGTTGTTTCCCTTTCTGTCTTCAGTTCTATAGATTGGATTAGAAATAATGGGAGATAGCTGAAATCAATCGTAACTACTCGGCCATATACCGGTAATATATATAACCTCGTAAGTAGGTGGCGGATATATAGAACTACTTTTCACATGTCAGTTACATGAAAGTTTGATAAAATTTTCTATATTTCAATTCTTCCATATTGGATTTTCGTGGACTATACTTTTGTGCAGCTTATCTTCCGGCAATTAATTTAAGAAGAATTTCTACTACCTACTTACGAGGTTATTGGAAGGGTAGAGAGAATGGCAGAGTAGTTACGATTGAGCTGAAATAAGTTTACAAACTATGAGTTGTTTCCCTTTCTGTCAAAATAGTTAAGATGGCTAAAATAAGTTTACAAACCATGAGTTGTTTCCCTTTCTGTCAAAATAGTAGAGATGGCTAAAATAAGTTTACAAACCATGAGTTGTTTCCCTTTCTGTCAAAATAGTAGAGATGGCTAAAATAAGTTTACAAACCATGAGTTGTTTTCCTTTCTGTCAAAATAGTGCAGTTTACAAACCATGAGTTGTTTCCCTTTCTGTCATCAGTTCTATACTGTCTATAGAATGAGAGATGGCTGAAATAAGTTTACAAACCATGAGTTGTTTCCCTTTCTGTCAAAATAGTAGAGATGGCTAAAATAAGTTTACAAACCATGAGTTGTTTCCCTTTCTGTCAAAATAGTAGAGATGGCTAAAATAAGTTTACAAACCATGAGTTGTTTCCCTTTCTGTCAAAATAGTAGAGATGGCTAAAATAAGTTTACAAACCATAAGTTGTTTTCCTTTCTGTCAAAATAGTGCAGTTTACAAACCATGAGTTGTTTCCCTTTCTGTCATCAGTTCTATACTGTCTATAGAATGAGAGATGGCTGAAATAAGTTTACAAACCATGAGTTGTTTCCCTTTCTGTCATCAGTTCTATACTGTCTATAGAATGAGAGATGGCTGAAATAAGTTTACAAACCATGAGTTGTTTCCCTTTCTGTCATCAGTTCTATACTGTCTATAGAATGAGAGATGGCTGAAATAAGTTTACAAACCATGAGTTGTTTCCCTTTCTGTCATCAGTTCTATACTGTCTATAGAATGAGAGATGGCTGAAATAAGTTTACAAACCATGAGTTGTTTCCCTTTCTGTCATCAGTTCTATACTGTCTATAGAATGAGAGATGGCTGAAATAAGTTTACAAACCATGAGTTGTTTCCCTTTCTGTCATCAGTTCTATACTGTCTATAGAATGAGAGATGGCTGAAATAAGTTTACAAACCATGAGTTGTTTCCCTTTCTGTCATCAGTTCTATACTGTCTATAGAATGAGAGATGGCTGAAATAAGTTTACAAATCATGAGTTGTTTCCCTTTCTGTCATCAGTTCTATACTGTCTATAGAATGAGAGATGGCTGAAATAAGTTTACAAATCATGAGTTGTTTCCCTTTCTGTCAGAATTCTTTCCATGTCTTGTATTTGTTTTCTGGAATGTTGTTGATACTGTGAAATCCTTTTAAATAAAACATCACTGGTATCAACATCAGAATTCAGTCAATGAAAGACTTTGAAGACATTTGATGTTCATTTTAGACATGAATTTAATTTATTCAAGCTTAAGGTTCATTTTAAAAATAGACAGGATATATAAACTGTATTCAGCCAAAAAAAGAATACTTCGTTTCCTGAAACAAATTGATACTGAAGTAGGTTTGATTTGTCAATATATATTTTAAATAGCTTTTGCAAAAGTCAAGAGTGAGAGCGGAGATCTAAACTCTCTCGGGTTAAAATTCCCTTCTCAAGCGGAGATCTGTGACGTTTAATTTTTGCCTACTTTTATTCAAGCAAAGATATTGTGTCAACTGTTTTGTGTGATATTTTTGAATAAATGATCTTTTCCTCATATGGTATTCAAGTTCTTATTCTCAAACAAACTCAGTCTCTTCCAGTTTTCTTAGCAGACATAAAGCAAATTAATTGAATTTGTATCTGTTTTTAGGGTATGTTGATCACTTCTGTTTTCCTAAATACTTGAAAAAATTTCATGGTTTTGTTACTAGACATTATAGATTTCTATTGACCTAATAAAGACTGAAACATTGGGTTTTGGAATTATGTAATTATGTGTTGCAAGATGTACATATCAGCTTAAATTAATATTATAAAAATGTACATCCATCTTTAATTTTATTCTAGGGGCAAAAAAAAAACTTTTAGTCAAAGTGAATTTTGTAACCACTACAATGTAATGAACAAATTCTTACAGCAAAAATAATTCTCAATTTAAATTTTCCATTTCTAAACAAAAAATGTAATATAACAAACAGAAAACAGATAATGTTATAAAATCTAAGACATTTTTCTAAACCAATAAAAGAAAATTTGATAAGGGAAAATAATTATGTCCACTTGATATTGAATTCAAAGTACATGCTGCAGGCATCGTCTGGGTATTAATTCGGCAGTACTTTTATGGTCTAATTCCGCTGTTCGCCATAATAGTTTCCTTTCATTATCATTTTAAATCTTCCGTTTGGCCAATAGACACATGTTCCAATGACATAATTGGCAACAATTCTTCTAGAAATTATTGTTTTGTGGAGATTTTCATCTTTGAGGGATGTCAGAAAAGTTATGATAGGAATTGAGAGAAAAATAAAAATCGGTGAATTGCTGTTTTATCGGATATATTTATTTCTTTTCCTGTCAATTTTTAAATTCCACAATTATTTATGTACAATAAATGTCCATGAAAATTTAATTCCTATTATCAGATTTGTGATGAAAGTTAATGTACATTTTTTGTATTTCAAAGAAAAATGTACCTTCTATATATGTTATTTAATGAAAAGAAAGTTTAAAAAATGATGGTCAACAATTCCACCAATATCAACTAAGCAAACAATCATCTGTCACCTCAAATCACTTAATACACACACAAAAAAACAAGAAAAACACCTCATATATAATATATATACCATGGAATCTGTCTAACCCGACACTAGGGACCAGGGAAATGTGTCGGATTGTACAGGATGTCAGAATACTCAGGTTTTATTTTAGTTAACAGAAATACGTTGGGGGCCATACATTTTTGTTGGATGTCACAGGATGTCGGAAAACTCAGGTGTTGCAAATTTCCACTGTATCTGCCTTTTTTCTAAACAGTTGAATAATAAACTGGCTTTTGAAACTAGCCTTAAATAGGAGTCTGCTAGTCTGTAGTAAATCTTCTATTTAATACTTACTTGGGGTCCGGATGGCTCAATAAGTTAGGTAGTTGGATTACCTAACAACTCATACAAGCCTATCACCAATACGGCATGGGTTCGCGCCCGGCTTTGTAAATTACAAAAAAGGATCCACTCGTCTTGCAGCTGCAAGTGATAAAGTTTACCAGTTGCTTGCCCTTGCCTGGTCGGTGGTTCTCTCCGGGTACTCCGACTTCTTCCACTACTAAAACTGGTCGCCATGATATAGCTGAAATATTGTTGAAAGTGGCATTAAACACAATAAATAAATCAATCAATCAATCTATTTAATACTTGAGGTTGATAACAGAGCTGGAGCACATGTTAATAATCTTAATCTTGGGTAGGTCAGAGCTCTACTTAACATTTACCACTATGCCAGCCAGACACTTTATGACTATGCCAGCCAGACACTTTACGACTATGCCAGCCAGACACTTTATCTATTTGATAACATTTACGACTATGCCAGCCAGACACTTTATCTATTTGATAACATTTACGACTATGCCAGCCAGACACTTTATCTATTTGATAACATTTACGACTATGCCAGCCAGACACTTTATCTATTTGATAACATTTACGACTATGCCAGCCAGACACTTTATCTATTTGATAACATTTACGACTATGCCAGCCAGACACTTGATCTATTTGATAACAATATTAATAAATATCATTAAAAAAAATGTTTATCAGAAAATTTTATATTGATCTGAATTTTATCTTTTTTGTCATGATTACAATAATTACAATATAGCCAATAGAGGATTATTACCTATGGCTATGTGTTGTATAAACTAAGATTAAACATGATTAAGATAACAAATGATAAATCTTTGTCTTTGTTGGTCGTTGTCTTTTGTTAAAGCATGGCTAGACATTGCAACAGCTTTCAGAGTGAGTATAGAATTTGTTTCTATGTAGATACTTTGTCTAGAAGTTAGAACACAATTTGTCTCCAGAAATACTGACTGAAATGTTGTCCTGGATCAGTTTTGATATGCATGTACTTCTGACTGACATGTATGTAGTCCTGGGTCAGTATATACATGTACTTCTGACTGACATGTAGTTCTGCCCACTCCTGGGTCAGTATAATACATAAAAATATCAGAAGCTGTTGATGTTATAGATTTTCAATGTTATTTATGGGGGCAGTCATTGTCAAGAACGTATGGTAGTTGGATTTACAACTACCTATGCAATCAGTGCCTAACACCACTACAGTTGTGAGTTAAAATCCCTCTCATAGTGAGGTGTACTTGATACAACATTATGTGATAAAGTTTACCAGTGGCTTGTGGCAGGTTGGTTATTTTCTTGTGATCAGGTTTCTTCTTTCAATAGAACTGACCATCACGATATAACTGAAATATTGTTGAAAGTGGAGTTAAACACCAAAACCCTAACCCTATTTTATTATGAATATCAGATTACCAATATAAACTCATACATGTATATTACATTTATATTGTGATTCAGAAAATATGTTATTCAATGTACATACATTTTAGAGTCTTGAAATTAAGTTTTTTATGCACGCGCTGCTATGCACTGGAGGCATTAAGTTTTACCCATATAGGAACCCTGTCCATCCATTCTGCATTTGGTTTTCACTCAGTTACTTAATTTCCATTTGAGCATTTCATTTGAACTTTATACAGGGACCATAAAAGGAAGGGCAAATATGATTTCGGACTATGCCATTTTTCCATTCTAGAGTTATAGTGCATATTTAAATGCGACATGGTATTTGTAGATTACAACATTTCAAGGAAATGGAATGCTGAAGAATCATGACGGTAGTGACTAATTGTCAGAAAAGAAAAGGAAAGTTTCCTTAATTTAAAAATTTTGTACATTTTTGAAATTTCCATAGGGCTCCACTGGTTGATTATCAAATCGATAAAGAACTTTAGGTGAGAACACATTATGTTCCATTTCCTGCCATGTTTTTGTAATCTGTATTACTATTCTCGTTGTTTTACACTGAAACCAACAGGGAAATAAAATTCCTCGACTATTGCTCGTTAATAACAATATGTATCTCTACTTTCGATAGTTAAATTTTTCATTTTAAACCACTTGACAAGACTTGTGGTTAAGATGAAAAATTTAGCAATCAAAAGTTGAGAAATATTGTTATTTATTCAAAGACAGTTTACAATTCTATATACTAGTAATAATAAACAAGACAAAGGCATTAGGAAACATGCTATATCAGCTGTATCAAGTGGTCATGGTTGAGATCCCATTAATCAGTTTAACCCTGCCACATTTTTGTGCCTGTCCCAAGCCAGGACCTGGATTTCCAACGTCATATGTTGTTGTGTTTTTTGTGTTGAGTGAGTACAGTTAAGATGAGAGGTGATTGTTCGTTTTGGTGATATTGGTGGAATTGATCGTGTAAACTTTCTGACCTTGTGTAGCATCGTCATAGCGAATGAGAATATGATATAACATTTTATCTAACATTGAGGGATACAAAACCTTTGAATGGAGTAACTTGTCTCCCCACAGAGTTTTGTTTTAGTGTGCTAGTTGTAAAAAAAGGTTTTCTACAATGATTTTATTTTATAGAACAAGAAGAAAAAGCCACACCAGATCGCCTTATGAGACTTAATGGATTTTTTTTCTTTTTACATGGTCATATCCTTAATAGATAATGTTTATACCATGTTTTAATTGGTAAATCGTTACTTATTACGTATGACGATCTTATTTTCCCCGACTATCTGTAATCCTAGTTACTGATGAGTAACATTGTTTTTACATTTTATGGAATCGTAATCTGTTTGTAGAATCAACAGTTCATGTTGCTTCAGCGATTTTGCAATTTCCACGATGCTGTCCTAATGTTTAATATATTATGTGATTAAATCCTTCTCTAAGCCATAAAACATGATATCGAAGGATTAATGAGTCTTCAGATGTGCAACATCTCTTCTTTATGGTGTTATTCAGAATGACAATATTTTTCAATAAATTAAGATTTTGGAGTGTCCCCCTACGGGATCTGAGTCATAACAATGATTTAATATTTGTATCACGCTGTTATTATTGATGCAATATCCTCCATTCAACCTGTTTCAAGAACTAGTTAGTAGGATTCTTACACATGAGATCACTACATTATTGACAACACTCTTTTTTTTTTATCTTATTTCAAGAATTTTGAGATTCCTATAGCTTCCTTAGAGCTGTTGGATGTCTAAATGTTCCGTTCGATTTTTAATCACTGTTTTAGTTTTGTCTTATTAGATGAAAATGTTCTATTAGCAGTTTAGATGCTTAAGAGCATTTGAACGAACAATAAAAGGGTTAAGATTATTTTATGAAATCCTATTAAAATTTGCTTTCTAGAAGGGAAACCAACAGACTGCTAACATCGTAACCACTGTGATATAATGTACTTCAACAAGCCATAAAACACATACAGTACTATTGGAAGATGAGAAAAGGTCATGTGGTACCATAATTTGTTATCACAGGAACCCGTTACAATTCTCTTTTTTTTTACAGTGAAACCTGTCGAAACCGAACCCTGAATAAAATAGAATCATGTATAAACTTAGATAAAGTCTTAAGCGTAGGAATTATTTTTTATTTGAACCTGTATAAACTGAACACCTGTCTATTCCAAACATAAAAGCTGGTCTCAAGGAGGTGCAGTGTAGGCAGGTTTAACGTTAGTCGTACATTATCACCCTATTATAATAAATTATAATTTATATCAATGTGGAACTGAATTTACGGTTGAAAGTTCACGATACATTTCAATATAATTTAATTTGATTTGAATACTTCAATCTGATTGGCTAATCTGCCTGGAGAAAATTTTGGCTATGCTTGATAACCTGGGTTGGTATTGTGACGTCACCAACGTGTTCATCCGCCAACGACAAATTCAAATAGTCACATGAAATAATCGTAAATAAAATCGAGGAATCATTAAATTTTGTAGTGAAAATTAAATTATAAGGAATATTTGAAATTGTTGAACAGGTTATTACCTGGTTTGGGTCAGTTTACACTTCACGGTTTATTATCCCCTCGCCAACGAAGTTGCAAAGGGATATAGTAATGCTACCTTCCGTCCTTCCGTCCGTCCGTCACCTCCTTGTGAACACTCTAGGATCAACATCCTTCAATGGATTTTGACCAAGCTTGGTACATATTTAGTCCTTAAGAAAATCTGGAACCATTTTGATTTTCAAGGTCAAAGGTCAAGGTCACTGGGTCAAATTTTAACCACATAACATCCTTGTGAACACTCTAGAATCAACATCCTTCAATGGATTTTGACTAAATTTGGTACATACTTACCGGTAGTCCTTAGGAGAGTCTGGAACCCTATTGATTTTCAAGGTCATAGGTCAAAGGTCAAGGTCACGGTAACTTTTTTACGTGTAACATCCTTGTGAACACTCTAGAATCAACATCCTTCAATGGATTTTGACTAAGCTTGGTACATACTTAGTCCTTACGAGAATCTGGAACCCTATTGATTTTCCAGGTCAAAGGTTAATGTTACCGGGTCAAATTTTTACCGCGTAACATCCTTGTGAACACTCTAGAATCAACATCCTTCAATGGATTTTGACCAAACTTGGTACATACTTAGTCCTTGCGAGAGTCTGGAACCCTATTGATTTTCAAGGTCAAAGGTCAAGGTCACCAGGTCAAATGTTTACCACATAATATCCTTGTGAACACTCTAGAATCAAGATCCTTCAATGGATTTTGACCAAACTTGGTACATACATAGTCCTTAGGAGAGTCTGGAACCCTATTGATTTTCACGGTCAAAGGTCAATGTCACCGGGTCAAATTTTTAGTGCGTGACATCCTTGTGAACACTCTAGAATCAACATCCTTCAATGGACTTTGACCAAACTTGGTACATACTTAGACCTTAAGAGAATCTGGAACCCTATTGATTTTCAAGGTCAAAGGTCAAGGTCACAGGGTCTAATTTTTAGGCGAGGGGATACGCCACGCTTTGCGTTGCCCTTGTTAAGCGTAAACTGACCCCAAACCAGGTTATATTGTATATTCTGTTCAACAATTTCAAATATTCCTTAAATAAAAGAAATTTAATTTTTTCGGGGTCATAGCCAATTTACAAACTTCATAGAAAATATTGTAATATAATAAACTGCTTACCCTTCTGGATCACATGAGTTTACCCTCTATTTTTAGTGAGTTTTTTCCCCTCCATCTTTTTGTATTCTGTTTACTACATGTTTTTTCTTACCATTGTTGGTTTATTTTCTCTATTCTGTTGACAATTGTGTTGTCTGTCCTTCTTCAATTTTCAGCTTCTAATTATTCATTTTGGAATCTTCAAACTTTTCTTTTTCTAGCAAACACTCATAATTTTGACAAATATTTGCTTGATTAAAAAAAATCTGAAGATTTGATTTATTATTTAGTAAATGGAATTATCTTGTTTCTTTTTTCCCTAATGATCTTATATTGGAGATCTTACAGACATTGACAAATATCGTATGACCCTTTGTCTGGGTCTTATCAGATATTTGATGGACTTTCAATTTTTTTTTCAAATTTGAAATATTTGATTAATTGGGTAATATTTCCTGCTATTTTTTAGCTTATTAATGATAAATCAGTCATATCTCTGGCACTTTATACCATAAATGACTATTTTGGGTTCCAGATGGATTTGTTTCTTTGTAGATTTGTCAATTTGAATATTGGATTTTGTGACTTCTGTATACGGAAGTATTATTAATTAATAATAGAAAATTTGGTTAGATATTGAGAAACGTTAAGAAATGTGGTAAAAAAAAAAAAGAGTTGAATACTATGGAAAAAAAATCACAGTCACAGATTGTATTGTTCTTGTACATGTATATTAAATAGGAAATTATGAACAAATCCATATAAATATGGACCAAACAGTCTCCTAAAGCTCCTTATATCCATGAAAAATACTGAATAAACAGTCAACTGAAGCTCCTTATATCAATTAATAAAAATACTGAACAGTCAACTATAGCTCCTTATATCAATAACAAAAAACATGAACAAACAGTCAACTAAAGCTCCTTATATCAATAAAAAAGAAGTACATGTATATTAAATAGGAAATTGTACTAGGAAATTATGAAAATACTGAACAGTCTCCTAAAGCTCCTTATATCCATAAAAATATGGACAAAACAGTCTACCAAAGCTCCTTATATCCACAAAGAATACTGACTAAGCATTCACCTAAAGCTCCTTATATCAATAAAATAAAATACTGAACAAACAGTCAACTAAAGCTCCTGATATCAATACAAAATACTGAACAAACAATCTACTAAAGCTCCTGATATCAATACAAAATACTGAATAAACAGTCTACTAAAGCTCCTGATATCAATACAAAATACTGAACAAACAGTCTACTAAAGCTCCTGATATCAATACAAAATACTGAACAAACAGTCTACTAAAGCTCCTGATATCAATACAAAATACTGAACAAACAGTCTACTAAACCTCCTGATATCAATGCAAAATACTGAACAAACAGTCTACTAAAGCTCCTGATATCAATACAAAATACTGAACAAACAGTCTACTAAAGCTCCTGATATCAATACAAAATACTGAACAAACAGTCAACTAAAGCTCCTGATATCAATACAAAATACTGAACAAACAGTCTACTAAAGCTCCTGATATCAATACAAAATACTGAACAAACAGTCAACTAAAGCTCCTGATATCAATACAAAATACTGAACAGTCTACTAAAGCTCCTGATATCAATGCAAAATACTGAACAAACAGTCTATTAAAGCTCCTGATATCAATACAAAATACTGAACAAAGAGTCTACTAAAACTCCTGATATCAATACAAAATACTGAACAGTCTATTAAAGCTCCTGATATCAATACAAAATACTGAACAAACAGTCTACTAAAGCTCCTGATATCAATACAAAATACTGAACAAACAGTCTACTAAAGCTCCTGAAAATGACAAAATACTGAGCAAACAGTCCACTAAAGCTCCTGATATCCATACAAAATACTGAACAAAGAGTCTACTAAACCTCCTGATATCAATACAAAATACTGAGCAAACAGTCTACTAAAGCTCCTGATATCAATACAAAATACTGAACAAAGAGTCTACTAAAGCTCCTGATATCAATACAAAATACTGAACAGTCTATTAAAGCTCCTGATATCAATACAAAATACTGAACAAAGAGTCTACTAAAGCTCCTGATATCAATACAAAATACTGAACAAAGAGTCTACTAAAGTTCCTGATATCAATACAAAATACTGAACAAACAGTCTACTAAAGCTCCTGATATCAATGCAAAATACTGAACAAACAGTCTACTAAAGTTCCTGATATCAATACATAATACTGAACAAACAGTCTACTAAAGCTCCTGATATCAATTCAAAATACTGAACAAACAGTCTACTAAAGCTCCTGATATCAATACAAAATACTGAACAAACAGTCTACTAAAGCTCCTGATATCAATGCAAAATACTGAACAAACAGTCTACTAAAGCTCCTGATATCAATGCAAAATACTGAACAAACAGTCTACTAAAGTTCCTGATATCAATACATAATACTGAACAAACAGTCTACTAAAGCTCCTGATATCAATGCAAAATACTGAACAAACAGTCTACTAAAGCTCCTGATATCAATACAAAATACTGAACAAACAGTCTACTAAAGCTCCTGATATCAATGCAAAATACTGAACAAACAGTCTACTAAAGCTCCTGATATCAATGCAAAATACTGAACAAACAGTCTACTAAAGCTCCTGATATCAATACAAAATACTGAACAAACAGTCTACTAAAGCTCCTGATATCAATACAAAATACTGAACAAACAGTCTACTAAAGTTCCTGATATCAATACAAAATACTGAACAAACAGTCTACTAAAGCTCCTGATATCAATACAAAATACTGAACAAACAGTCTACTAAAGCTCCTGATATCAATACAAAATACTGAACAAAGAGTCCACTAAAGCTCCTGAAATCCATACAAAATACTGAACAAACAGTCTACTAAAGCTCCTGATATCAATACAAAATACTGAACAAACAGTCTACTAAAGCTCCTGATATCAATGCAAAATACTGAACAAAGAGTCTACTAAAGCTCCTGATATCAATACAAAATACTGAACAAACAGTCTACTAAAGCTCCTGATATCAATGCAAAATACTGAACAAAGAGTCTACCAAAGCTCCTGATATCAATACAAAATACTGAACAAACAGTCTACTAAAGCTCCTGATATCAATACAAAATACTGAACAAACAGTCTACTAAAGCTCCTGATATCAATACAAAATACTGAACAAACAGTCTACTAAAGTTCCTGATATCAATACAAAATACTGAACAAACAGTCTACTAAAGCTCCTGATATCAATACAAAATACTGAACAAACAGTCTACTAAAGCTCCTGATATCAATACAAAATACTGAACAAACAGTCCACTAAAGCTCCTGAAATCCATACAAAATACTGAACAAAGAGTCTACTAAAGCTCCTGATATCAATACAAAATACTGAACAAACAGTCTACTAAAGCTCCTGATATCAATACAAAATACTGAACAAACAGTCTACTAAAGCTCCTGATATCAATACAAAATACTGAACAAACAGTCTACTAAAGCTCCTGATATCAATACAAAATACTGAACAAAGAGTCTACCAAAGCTCCTGATATCAATACAAAATACTGAACAAACAGTCTACTAAAGCTCCTGATATCAATACAAAATACTGAACAAACAGTCTACTAAAGCTCCTGATATCAATACAAAATACTGGAACAAAGAATCTACTAAAGCTGCTGATATCAATGCAAAATACTGAACAAACAGTCTATTAAAGCTCCTGATATCAATACAAAATACTGAACAAACAGTCTACTAAAGCTCCTGATATCAATGCACAATACTGGAACAAAGAATCTACTAAAGCTCCTGATATCAATACAAAATACTGAACAAACAGTCTACTAAAGCTCCTGATATCAATACAAAATACTGAACAAACAGTCTACTAAAGCTCCTGATATCAATACAAAATACTGAACAAACAGTCTACTAAAGCTCCTGATATCAATACAAAATACTGAACAAACAGTCTACTAAAGCTCCTGATATCAATACAAAATACTGAACAAACAGTCTACTAAAGCTCCTGATATCAATACAAAATACTGAACAAAGAGTCTACTAAAGCTCCTGATATCAATGCAAAATACTGAACAAACAGTCTACTAAAACTCCTGATATCAATACAAAATACTGAACAAACAGTCTACTAAAGCTCCTGATATCAATGCAAAATACTGGAACAAAGAATCTACTAAAGCTCCTAATATCAATACAAAATACTGAACAAACAGTCTACTAAAGCTCCTGATATCAATACAAAATACTGAACAAAGAGTCTACTAAAGCTCCTGATATCAATGCAAAATACTGAACAAACAGTCTACTAAAACTCCTGATATCAATACAAAATACTGAACAAACAGTCTACTAAAGCTCCTGATAGCAATACAAAATACTGAACAAAGAGTCTACTAAAGCTCCTGATATCAATGCAAAATACTGAACAAACAGTCTACTAAAGCTCCTGATATCAATACAAAATACTGAACAAACAGTCTACTAAAGCTTCTGATATCAATACATAATACTGAACAAAGAGTACTAAACTCCTGATATCAATACAAAATACAGAACAAACAGTCTACTAAAGCTCCTGATATCAATGCAAAATACTGAACAAATAGTCTACTAAAGCTCCTGATATCAATACAAAATACTGAACAAAGAGTACTAAAGCTCCTGATATAAATACAAAATACTGAACAGTCTATTAAAGCTCCTGATATCAATACAAAATACTGAACAAACAGTCAACTAAAGCTCCTGATATCAATACAAAATACTGAACAAACAGTCTACTAAAGTTCCTGATATCAATACAAAATACTGAACAAACAGTCTACTGAAGCTCCTGATATCAATACAAAATACTGAACAAACAGTCTACTAAAGCTCCTGATATCAATGCAAAATACTGAACAAACAGTCTACTAAAGCTCCTGATATCAATACAAAATACTGAACAAACAGTCTACTAAAGCTCCTGATATCAATGCAAAATACTGAACAAACAGTCTACTAAAGCTCCTGATATCAATGCAAAATACTGAACAAACAGTCTACTAAAGCTCCTGATATCAATACAAAATACTGAACAAACAGTCTACTAAAGCTCCTGATATCAATACAAAATACTGAACAAACAGTCTACTAAAGTTCCTGATATCAATACAAAATACTGAACAAAGAGTCTACTAAAGCTCCTGATATCAATACAAAATACTGAACAAACAGTCTACTAAAGCTCCTGATATCAATACAAAATACTGAACAAACAGTCCACTAAAGCTCCTGAAATCCATACAAAATACTGAACAAACAGTCTACTAAAGCTCCTGATATCAATACAAAATACTGAACAAAGAGTCTACTAAAGCTCCTGATATCAATGCAAAATACTGAACAAACAGTCTACTAAAACTCCTGATATCAATACAAAATACTGAACAAACAGTCTACTAAAGCTCCTGATATCAATGCAAAATACTGGAACAAAGAATCTACTAAAGCTCCTAATATCAATACAAAATACTGAACAAACAGTCTACTAAAGCTCCTGATATCAATACAAAATACTGAACAAAGAGTCTACTAAAGCTCCTGATATCAATGCAAAATACTGAACAAACAGTCTACTAAAACTCCTGATATCAATACAAAATACTGAACAAACAGTCTACTAAAGCTCCTGATATCAATACAAAATACTGAACAAACAGTCTACTAAAGCTCCTGATATCAATGCAAAATACTGAACAAACAGTCTACTAAAGCTCCTGATATCAATACAAAATACTGAACAAACAGTCTACTAAAGCTTCTGATATCAATACATAATACTGAACAAAGAGTACTAAACTCCTGATATCAATACAAAATACTGAACAAACAGTCTACTAAAGCTCCTGATATCAATACAAAATACTGAACAAACAGTCTACTAAAGCTCCTGATATAAATACAAAATACTGAACAGTCTATTAAAGCTCCTGATATCAATACAAAATACTGAACAAACAGTCAACTAAAGCTCCTGATATCAATACAAAATACTGAACAAACAGTCAACTAAAGCTCCTGATATCAATACAAAATACTGAACAAACAGTCTACTAAAGTTCCTGATATCAATACAAAATACTGAACAAACAGTCTACTGAAGCTCCTGATATCAATACAAAATACTGAACAAACAGTCTATTAAAGCTCCTGATATCAATGCAAAATACTGAACAAACAGTCTACTAAAGCTCCTGATATCAATGCAAAATACTGAACAAACAGTCTACTAAAGCTCCTGATATCAATGCAAAATACTGAACAAACAGTCTACTAAAGCTCCTGATATCAATACAAAATACTGAATAAAGAGTCTACTAAAGCTCCTGATATCAATGCAAAATACTGAACAAACAGTCTACTAAAATTCCTGATATCAATACAAAATACTGAACAAACAGTCTACTAAAGCTCCTGATATCAATACAAAATACTGAACAAAGAGTCTACTAAAGCTCCTGATATCAATGCAAAATACTGAACAAACAGTCTACTAAAACTCCTGATATCAATACAAAATACTGAACAAACAGTCTACTAAAGCTCCTGATATCAATGCAAAATACTGGAACAAAGAATCTACTAAAGCTCCTAATATCAATACAAAATACTGAACAAACAGTCTACTAAAGCTCCTGATATCAATACAAAATACTGAACAAAGAGTCTACTAAAGCTCCTGATATCAATGCAAAATACTGAACAAACAGTCTACTAAAACTCCTGATATCAATACAAAATACTGAACAAACAGTCTACTAAAGCTCCTGATAGCAATACAAAATACTGAACAAAGAGTCTACTAAAGCTCCTGATATCAATGCAAAATACTGAACAAACAGTCTACTAAAGCTCCTGATATCAATACAAAATACTGAACAAACAGTCTACTAAAGCTTCTGATATCAATACATAATACTGAACAAAGAGTACTAAACTCCTGATATCAATACAAAATACAGAACAAACAGTCTACTAAAGCTCCTGATATCAATGCAAAATACTGAACAAATAGTCTACTAAAGCTCCTGATATCAATACAAAATACTGAACAAAGAGTACTAAAGCTCCTGATATAAATACAAAATACTGAACAGTCTATTAAAGCTCCTGATATCAATACAAAATACTGAACAAACAGTCAACTAAAGCTCCTGATATCAATACAAAATACTGAACAAACAGTCTACTAAAGTTCCTGATATCAATACAAAATACTGAACAAACAGTCTACTGAAGCTCCTGATATCAATACAAAATACTGAACAAACAGTCTACTAAAGCTCCTGATATCAATGCAAAATACTGAACAAACAGTCTACTAAAGCTCCTGATATCAATACAAAATACTGAACAAACAGTCTACTAAAGCTCCTGATATCAATGCAAAATACTGAACAAACAGTCTACTAAAGCTCCTGATATCAATGCAAAATACTGAACAAACAGTCTACTAAAGCTCCTGATATCAATACAAAATACTGAACAAACAGTCTACTAAAGCTCCTGATATCAATACAAAATACTGAACAAACAGTCTACTAAAGTTCCTGATATCAATACAAAATACTGAACAAAGAGTCTACTAAAGCTCCTGATATCAATACAAAATACTGAACAAACAGTCTACTAAAGCTCCTGATATCAATACAAAATACTGAACAAACAGTCCACTAAAGCTCCTGAAATCCATACAAAATACTGAACAAACAGTCTACTAAAGCTCCTGATATCAATACAAAATACTGAACAAAGAGTCTACTAAAGCTCCTGATATCAATGCAAAATACTGAACAAACAGTCTACTAAAACTCCTGATATCAATACAAAATACTGAACAAACAGTCTACTAAAGCTCCTGATATCAATGCAAAATACTGGAACAAAGAATCTACTAAAGCTCCTAATATCAATACAAAATACTGAACAAACAGTCTACTAAAGCTCCTGATATCAATACAAAATACTGAACAAAGAGTCTACTAAAGCTCCTGATATCAATGCAAAATACTGAACAAACAGTCTACTAAAACTCCTGATATCAATACAAAATACTGAACAAACAGTCTACTAAAGCTCCTGATATCAATACAAAATACTGAACAAACAGTCTACTAAAGCTCCTGATATCAATGCAAAATACTGAACAAACAGTCTACTAAAGCTCCTGATATCAATACAAAATACTGAACAAACAGTCTACTAAAGCTTCTGATATCAATACATAATACTGAACAAAGAGTACTAAACTCCTGATATCAATACAAAATACAGAACAAACAGTCTACTAAAGCTCCTGATATCAATACAAAATACTGAACAAACAGTCTACTAAAGCTCCTGATATAAATACAAAATACTGAACAGTCTATTAAAGCTCCTGATATCAATACAAAATACTGAACAAACAGTCAACTAAAGCTCCTGATATCAATACAAAATACTGAACAAACAGTCAACTAAAGCTCCTGATATCAATACAAAATACTGAACAAACAGTCTACTAAAGTTCCTGATATCAATACAAAATACTGAACAAACAGTCTACTGAAGCTCCTGATATCAATACAAAATACTGAACAAACAGTCTATTAAAGCTCCTGATATCAATGCAAAATACTGAACAAACAGTCTACTAAAGCTCCTGATATCAATGCAAAATACTGAACAAACAGTCTACTAAAGCTCCTGATATCAATGCAAAATACTGAACAAACAGTCTACTAAAGCTCCTGATATCAATACAAAATACTGAATAAAGAGTCTACTAAAGCTCCTGATATCAATGCAAAATACTGAACAAACAGTCTACTAAAATTCCTGATATCAATACAAAATACTGAACAAACAGTCTACTAAAGCTCCTGATATCAATACAAAATACTGAACAGTCTTCTACGAAGAGTTTGGAGAGACCAAAGGGGTATTTTCAGAATCCGTAAATCGAAGAAGGAGAGACAAAACAATGGCCAAAACAAAAAGGACAAACGATAATCTACAAAGCATACACATGAAGCTAAAGTTTCAGTCACACTAACCCCACAAAAAACTGTGGGTGAATTCAGGTGCTCCAGAAGGGTAAGCAGTTTCTGCTTCACTAGTGGCACCCGTCGTGTTAATCAAGTTACAAACCTGATGGTAAGTCATTAATGAGGAAAGGACCAGGAAATGCTTTCGACGAATGGAACATATCTGTGGTCATTTGTGACACAGTTATTCCATAAGATCTTTAAACATGCAACTTAACCTTATGTTCCTAGTAGGTTTTATATACATTTAATTGCCATGATTTAGTCATGTATTACTCTTGATGCGGTACCACAATGTTCTAAGGTTGGCTAGATTGAGTATTTAGTGAATATATTACTTGACAGTGAGTACAGCAAAACAATATTCCATGTCTGCTAACTGAATACTTGTGTTGCCTTTTTTAAGCATAATTGTTTCAACATTACCTTTTAACTACTGTTATAAAACACAAAAAAGTTTCCTAGCTTTGGGCATAACTATTTAACAAATCACATCACAACATCATCTTTATCTCTTTATGTCAGGAAAACATTTTGATGTGTTTTTTTAAGTAATTTGGTCAACAAATCTTGCATTAATGATATCATAATTTAGATATGTTATAAATAAAAGTAGGGATTAAAAGAAATCAAATCAAAAGAAACGTTAATTTCTCCTAAATGATGAAAATGAATACATCTGAAATCTTATTATGTCCCTGTACAATGATATTATAAAGACATTCCTTGTTGATCATCTAATCAAAAGTCATTTTATGTATACAATGCTAAAACATATAATAAAATATGAGTTTTTATTAAAAGGGAGAGGCAAGATAAATATACTTAGAAAGGAAAGAAACACTAAATTACTTACAACAGCTGTTTATCCAGATAAAAAAATAATATTTAAAAAAAATTCAAAAAATTCTTTGAAATTTATAGCATAAAGAACGATAGTTTTTGTTGAATTTGGTAAATAATAATTTTGTAAAAGCTATGCTCAGCTATATAAAAAACAATGATTGTCAATGTATATATACATAGAAAATGTAATATTTGTCATCATAACATGTTGATTTAGATATTGTATTCACTAGTTGTCTGGGTACAATAGTCTATCAAACTCCAAGATGATCAAATCCATGAAATAAAAGATTTTTTTTTATACAAACACTGAGATGTTATTTCTGGTCTTGATTTATGTTCAATCTGTAATGGAAGAAACTAATATTATTGTGAACATTTCTACGATTTATGGATTTGAGAATTCCAAGTAGTACATTGGTGAGAAGTAACGTGATTTTTAGTCGATGTGAAATTTCGTTTTGCATAATGTTGTTGGCATGTTGCAAGTTTGCGGTCTTTTAAATGTCCATTTTTAAAACATAAATATCTAGTAGATTACCAGTATTCATACTTGGCCATTAAAAATATTAAATGATGTTTAATACTACAAGTAGTGATTCATCTGTTTTATTTGTAGTCTTATTAGGATTAACATTATTTTTGTCATTCATATGCAATCAGTGCCTATCACCACTAATGTTATGAGTTCGAATCCTGCTCATGGCGAGGTGTACTTGATGCAACATTATGTGATAAAGTTTGTCAGTGACTTGCGGCAGGTTGGTGGTTTTCTCCTGGTACTGCGGTTTCCACCAACTGTAAAACTGACTGCCACGATATAACTGAAATATTGTTGAAAGTGGCATTAAGCATCATAACCCTAATCCTGTTCAGTAGTGACACATCTGTTTTATTTAGCCTAATTAGGATTAACATTATTTTTGTTATTTGTGGTTTTCTGTTCTGACATATTTCAAACATTTTGACTTTCCAACCTTTCAGGTCGCTTACACACGTGACTCTTGATAATATATTAGTCATTGAAATTTGCATATTATGTTTTTCTGAGATTCTTTTTTTTTATTGTTTATACCATCAAATAAGTAAATTGTTAGTTTTTAATGAGTTTTCTCCCCTATTTGCCATGTAAATAGATTTGATTTGATTTGAATTTATTGTGTTTAATGCCACTTTCAGCAATATTTCAGCTATATCATGGCAACCAGTTTTAGAGATGGAAGAAGCCGGGGTACCCGGAGAGGACCATGGGCAAGCAACTGGTAAACTTTATCATTTGCGGCTGCGAGTCGAGTGCACCCTTTTTTGTAATTTACAAAGCCAGGCACGACCCAAGTCGTATTGGTGATAGGCTTGTATGAGTTGTTAGGTAATCCAACTACCTAACTCATTGAGCCACCAGGGCCCAAAATTTCTCAATACCATACATATAAAAATGAAAGTCTCATTAAAAAACGTGGTCAACTAAATAGTAGATTTTTTTCATTACCAAATATGTGTCGCCTTCTGCTTGAATAATATTTACCGGTAGCACTTCTCGACCATAATATTGTTTTGTAAGTAGACAGATCAGGTAACTTTTTGCCTTGCCTGACATGCAGTAATTGTTTATTGGTGATAAAATAGAATATATCATGACCCGTACTAATTCTTTTAAAACAACAGTAGTTATGTTCATTAAGATTATATTATCTGTGATGTACTGGCTACAATCACTTATTTATATGATTAATAATATTGGGGTCATCATGGTCATGATCGTATGATAGTTGGATTTATAACTATCTATGCAATCGGTGCCTATCACCACTAATGTTGTGAGTTCGAACACTGTTCATGGCGAGGTGTACACGATTCAACATTATGTCATAAATTTTGTCAGTGACAGGTCTGTGGTTTTCTCCTGGTACTCCGGTTTCCTTCACCAATAAAACTGACCACCACGATATAACTGAAATATTGTTGACAGTGGCGTTAAACACCATAAACCAAACCAAACCAACCAACCAACAAGATCAAATGTCATTATTATCAAAGAAATTATAGTATATCTAGGTATGTAATGATAACTAAAGTTCTAAAAAATATAGACAAAATTAAAATAGTACAGTATACATTGGAGTTGTATCGTATGAAAGTAAAATTCATTCAAAGTCATACAGTTGATACTAGATTTGAATGTAATATAAAAAAATATAAATAATTATGAATCTAGTAAGAATCTCAATTTTTTTTTTTTTTAAAGAAAGCGCTTGTATAAACTTGTTTTTTTTTACCCTATGATAATTTCCTATATTCTTTTTAAATAAAAAATGAAGTGTGAGTAATTATAAACTTAATAAAACGTTATGTGATGAAATATTTATACTCTGCATGCTGTTCCACGAGATACAATTTAGAGTTAAGGTTTATATTTATAACACATTTTTAGTTTATATTATGAAATCTTTTTTTTCAATCAAAAGTAAATGGTTAAGGTCGATAATAAGTCGATTCATCGAAATACAAAATTATTATTTTTTTCGCGGCCAATATGAATTGACAGAAAACATAAATTTTTCATCGTTGTTAAAGCAAAAATCAGTGCACTGCTCAAATTATTTATTTTTATATTTGTTAAAAATACATTCATATGGTATTACAGTGGAGAGCAAAGTTTAATTATATTATAGAATTTATTTACTTTTGGGGGAATTCCAATATGACGGATGGAATTTTCAATAATTAACTTCGCCAGAAATACATGTAAATCTTCGACTGGTCGTCAATTTCCTTCCTTGATTTATTTCCTCGTTGAAGAAATGAAAAATAATATTATTGTTTTCGTACATTTCCCAGATCCCATAAATTACAGATATATCACCTCTTCCTTGACAGAAAAAAGCCGAGATGATCCTAATGTTGTGATCAGAGACAAATAAAGTATCCCTTGTTACACTATGTAATTAGATTTCATTGAGTTACATCAACCATCAAGTAATTGAATTTGTCAAAACTTGTGACAGCTATCTTCTTGTTAGTGACCAGAGAATATTTTTAAGGTTCTATAATTAGGGGTGTATTCCTAAGTCCCTCAAGGATTGGGAGGGCATTGTATAGGCAACAGAGAGGATTTTTAGAAAAAATTAGTGTACATGTACATCATTATGAGATCAAATTTATCAGTGACTTGCGACAGGTCAATGGTTTTCTCTGGGTCCTCTGGTTTCCTCCACTAATAAAACTGACTGCCACGATATAACTGAAATATTGTTGAAAGTGGCATTAAACACCATCAAATAAACAAAAATAGAAGAAATTTAAAGTGATTAATTTTAAGTTATCAGCTGAAATTTTCAGTGGTTCATAGTGACCAAAAGAGGGTGCTCAGAAAAGTTGGGTTAGTTTGTAAAATTTCAAAGTTTTAAAGGGACCAACAATTTTTCTTTGTATTAAATGAATATTCATGTTATCCATATAGTAATTAGAAATTAAATGAATGTTCATGTTATCCATATAGTAATTAGAAATTAAATGAATATTCATGTTATCCATATATAGTAATTAGAAATTTTTATCTGAGTTCAAGATAGCAATTGCACAACTTTTCAAAGACCTAACCTTAAGGTATTAAAACTTTTGAGCATGAGTTTTTGCATGCTGGTTTTCTCCATCATTAAAGACTGACCATCATGATCAATCGGCAAACCTCGGGTGAGTCGCTTCTCTCCCTCAATACCTCGGCTGTAATACGGTATTTGATATGCGTCTACGCGTCACATTTCTTCGCCAGAAGACCGTATCACTTCAATCAAACATTGCACACCGTGAATAAGATCTAAAATGGCGACAATAGATGAGTTTGTTTTGAAAAATATTGGTCTTTGATGAAGGTACAGAATCAGCCGACATTGCGACGAATGAAAATATATTATTATTGGACGAATATTCGAAAGTGAAATTATTTTAATACCTCCTTCATTGAAGATTTCCGAAAGTAGTTCCAATGGGAGCTATCGTAATACGGACGAGGTATGATGAAGGTACATCATGATATAACTGAAAGTTGAGTTCAACACCTAATCCATAACTCTACTTTATGACTGAAATCTACCACATCGGTGGTGTAATGGTTAGCATGCCCACCTCAATTGTGCGGTAGATTGTGGGTTTGATCCCCAGTCGGGTCAAACCAAATACTATGAAATTGATATTTGTTGTCTCTCTGCTAAGCATGCAGCATTAAGGAGAAAAAGCAAAGACTGGTTGGCTCAGAATCAGGATAATCTGTCCCCGTGGAGCGACTACCCACGGACTGTTGTTTCAGTTAACTAGCACTATAAACATCCGGCTAAGCCTGTTTGTCTAGTACAAAGCAGATATCATTATCATCTAATGTAACGTGCTCTGGCCATTGATTAGAGTTATGATGTTTTACCAACACTTTCAACTATATTTCAGTTATATCGTGGCAGTCAATTTTATTGTTGGAGGAAACCGAAGTACCAGGAGAAATCACCGACCTGTCGCAAGTCACTGACAAACTTGATCACAAAATGTTATATCGAGAACACCTTTCCATGAGCGGGATTCGAACTCACAACTTCAGTGGTGATAGGCACTGATTGCACAGGTAGTTGTCAATCCAACTACCATAGGATCACTACCAAGACGGCCCTGGTTATATAAAGGATAGTTGTTTTTATAAACACTTCACTGCCTTAATAACTACTCTGCCGTGACCTCCTTCCCACTCAATTAAACTCATAATTCATATACCTTGATTGATATAACAAATACCTGATATGTATTGATCAGTAGAATTGGTTTTGTTAATGATTGATTTTTATTCTGTTTAAATGACCACCTGTTGGATTTACTTTGATGATCAATATATACAATTGGTATCTGTTGTTTTTTTAAATTTAAATCAATCAAGTAAAAAATGTGTTTCAACACTAATTTCTATCCTACAAACAGCTTAGCAATAAGTGTTAATGAATTTTATGATACCTGTTAAGCAAGAGCATCCATCAGTGGTATAACAGGGCTCTACTATTCATACCAGCACCCTCTAGTCCCTGGCTAGTAGGGAAATGTTTTTTACTTGCCATAATATGTACTATATATATCCAATATGTATTTATTTGTGCATAATTATTAATGCCCTGAATGAGGCAGAAGATACTTACTTAGTTGAGGAATGTTTTTTTTCTGATACCACATTGAAACATTTTTCATGTTTCAGACTTTTAGTTTTATTATGATAAACAGGACTTTCACGTTTTAACTTTTTTCCAGTGACAAATTCGTTTTTGCCAGCAATATCTGGGCCTGCCTTTCTGCAAAAATAACAATATGCAACGTAGTTATTGGAATCATCAATGAGCCATGAAAACTATGACTTCAAGACATCTTGGAATTTACGCTTTTCATCTTTAGAACCCAAACTTTCATCAGTATTTTGGCTTGTACTTCTGTCAATGTTGCATCAGGCAGGCCAGTTTCGTAATCAATTGATTCAACCAGTTTATTTTTAGCGTCAAAATTTTGTGAGAAGGTTTTGTTTTAAATTGCTAATCATGGTCACTTGCAAGCATTAAAAGTATGTGATTTAAAAGTTTTATGTCTGAGTCAATTGCCCGGTTTAAAAGACTGGAAAATCAAAGTCGGAATTTGAATTGAAAAAAAATATCGGTGAGGGAATGAAAATGTTCCGGAAATATCAACTCGCCGCCTGGCTATCAACACGGAATTCTTACTCACATTTTACAAAAGTAACTCGCAAGTGTTTTGGTCGCATTGTAGAGCCCTGTATAATAGCTAATGTGCTTGCCTCAAGTGTGTTAGATTGTGTGTTCGAGCCCCGATCAGGTCAAACCACACTATAAAATTGGTATTGTTGTTTCTCCGCTAAGCATGTAGCATCGAAGGGTAAGAACAAAGACTGTTTTGTTCAGAATCAGGAAAGTATGTCCAAGTGAAGTGACATGTTCACGAGCAGACTGTTGTTTCAGTGAGCAAGCAATATAAAAATCAAACTACCCTGTGTTGGTCTAGTGCAAAGGAGACATCATCATCCTCATCTCATTGAAATGTAGCTTGTTGTCACCATAGATAAAAAAGATTGCTCACTTGATGTTAAACAACCAATCATATTTTCTATTTTAGTTACAGTTAATGCTCATTATCTTGAACTCTGTGACTTGTGGCAGGTTGGTGGTTTTTTCCTGGTACTCCGGTTTCCTCCACCAATAAAACTGACTGCCACAATATAACTGAAATATTGTTGAAAGTGGCATTAGACACCATAAACCTAACCGTAACCCCCTGAAATCTGATAAGTTGTTTTCTGGGATAACCCAAAGTAAAAAATATGTTCCATTCATAGTAATTGTTTCAATTAATTTGCCCTGCAAATTTGAATATTCGCTTTATGTAAACTTTAATTTTCTTTTCATATTTGTAATAAATTTCATTTTTATTTGTTACAATCTTTATTTTATGAAAAGAAAGTTTAAATAGTGATGTGATGGTTAACAATTTCATCAGTATCAACAAAACAAGCAATCACCTCTCAACTCAAATCATTGAACATGTAAAAGATCATGACATTATCCCCATATGACATAGGAAATCCTGATCTTAGTTTGGGACAGGTACACAATTGTGGTGGGGTTAAACCGCTTAATGGGATTCCAACACTCTCCCTTTTGATAATTGGATCTCCTGAATGGTAATACAGATATAAGCAAATGATAAATAACCTGCACAGATTCTCTTCTACTAAAAAAGACCATATATACTATCACAGCAATGAATAACAACCTAAATATAGAGAGTACTATAGCAGAGTCAATGAATGCTCGTAGATAATTGACTGCTAGCAAGGATGGTATTACTTTCATCATAATGTTCCTTCTGGAAAAAATAGAATTTATTTTCAGAGAAAAATATGAATAAAAATAAAACCAAATAATAATTTCAAGTAGAATTAATAAGGTATCAAGTTTCTTGACAGATTGTTATAACAATAAGCTTTGGTTTTCATCACTCTATGGAGAACAAAAAAAACCCATCAATTCACTTATTTAGTGAACTACTTAAATAATTTGCCTTCTTTGATTTCATTACAAGAAAATTAACAGCGATTTGTATGTAAACATATTAATCATAGGTTTAACATGATGCTACAGTGTCGGGAACTTTATGGAAGTTAATCTGGCTCTTTGGTTATTAGATGGATTGATTTTGTACGATCTCATCACGGATAAAATCAATCTGACGATTTTGTATGTTTATCCTTTATACACAACAAAAATTAAAAGACGGAACATTTTCAATTTGTAACAGTCCTGTAAGTCGATATGTAAGTTTGTTACGCAACAAGTTGAGAAAATTTGTAACGGCGTAATGAATCGTGTAAAGATTACACAGAATTATAATGGAGTTAGATTAATTGTGTTTCTTTTAATGATAAATGAACTTTAAGTTTGAAATTTTGTGCATTCAAGCAAGTGATCAAGAGGAAATTGATCACGCAATCTGATTTCTTTAAATCAGGAATTGACATTGAAAGAATTTATGAAAATTAATCAAAGCCAAAATGTAATCCTGATTCAAATTTTAAAATCTGCATGGACATTGATAGATATAAATCAGATTGAAAGGCTTGATTATGTGTTAAATGTTAGAAGTTAGAAAGTTGACTTTGGTGTGCATTTATGCAAAATTTGTATTATTAGTGCATATTTAGAATGATTTTCATATTTAAAAAAAAATTATTTGGCTTTTAAAAAATTTAGAGATTATTTCAACGAATAAATTGGACTTGTTACCTCGTACCTAAATATCAAAGAAAGAGGCGAACAAATATAATATGATTTTCTGTCGTTACAAATGGAGTACGTTTTAAAAAGAGAAGAAGAGGAAATTTGTTGGTGACTTATAATAAATAAGTTCCGTACTTGTTATAGTTTGATAGATCTTGAAATAGACACTCATTTGATAAAGTGTCTTATCAATATTCTGGTGATTATATTTCTCCCAAGATGAGCAAAAACTTTCTTGAAGATGGAAATGAAAAATGACAGTCAATGGAAAATGTTGTCTGACGGAGGCATGGTCATGCATATCCAATGGATAAATGTTTTAGAAATGGTTGAATAATGACATAGATCGAATTTAGTAAGTCAGAAAATTCTTTCAGTTTTCGTTGCAAGTTTGGAATCATGATATTTAAAATGAAGATGTTTTAAAAAACAAACAGTTGGTATTTTATCTGGCTTGGAAAGTTGTATGTGTGAAGATATATACTATTGTGAAAGGTTTGTTATGCAACTCTATTGATATAAATATGAAAATTTAATTACCGAAGTAGAAAAATGATACATTTATCATAAAATGTAACATGATTCCTAGAATTTTCTATTTAAAAGATTTCCATAGGATTTGAAAAGTCATTTTAAATATTTACCAATGCATATATACATTTATCCAGAAAACGAGCGGAAAATGTGTTGTGAAATTACAGTACATATGACATTGTGAATTGTGAATTTCAGATTTCATTAGTTAATGATTATGCAACACTACCAGAATTTCATATTTTAGAATAACAATTCAAACAAAACAGAAAGCTGCACCTCGAGAAATCTGCGATGATATGAAATAAATACAGAAATCTACAGAGAGAACATTTCAAACAAAAGTATTTTGAAAGCTTTGATTCAAACATAATTAATATACAATTGACTCCCCCACAATTTAAGATTTTCGTGTTATCACATAATATAAAATTCTTTTTTTAATATGCATTGTTTTGCATTAGTATTTGTTCATTTGTTAAATATTTGAGTTTCTTGTTATGCATGGTTATCGGACAAATCTTTTGATGTCATCGTGCGTCTTTTCCAAATTCTTTATCCTTGACGAATCGTCTAGTCGACTTATATCTGAAGATGATTGTTTATGGAAATTATTTCTTTAGGAATAACAATATTGTCCTGTGAATTCTTCCCGGTGAATAAGAACAAAATATAGCAATCCCGATGGGAATTACTGAAAAACATAAATATATTTTCTATACATAAAAGGCATGACAATGCTCCGAGACTATAATTTACGGAAGCAGAATAATATTAACGAACTTTGTCATTACAACTGGATTAAAAAGAGCATTGATGGCAACATGGGGTGCACACATCGTAAACGAACACGGAAATTTAACTTTAACTTATATGGAACGTTATATAGACGACTGAACCGATGGGAAAAGACGTGGTCATTTCACCACAATCCTCTTCCAGGTAAGCAACATGTTTATAACTCATTAGAAAATTAAAAATTATAAAAATTCTCAAAATATTAAATGATTTTTAGTGTTTTTGGTAAATTTGATATGTAAAAATTTTCTGTTTTCATGAATATTATTTTTCAAATAATATTTTCTAACATTGAAAGAGAATGACTTCATGATCCATTTTACTGTATTCTATAAATACAGAAGATAAATTAATCTTATTGCAAGGTTTAATATGATTAAAAGTTTTTCTATTTCTGTTACAGATACTATTGTGTCTGTCTTGTATTTATTGCCCATGCTTGTATATTTTTAGGTTTATTTACAATACAAGAAGTTTAAATACCAGTTTTTTTCCCATTATTATTTTAATTCTGTAACCTTTAAGTAAAAACTACATTTATAGCAATTAAAATATTAATTTCTGTATTTTTTTTTAGATATTTCTAAGAGAATATGTTTCTATGTTGAAATTACTTTGTGAGCTATACAGTTCTATTTGAAATATAAGATTCTATGTTGAAATAATCAGAAAAACAATAAAAAGTTTTGTGTAATAATAACAGTCTTCTTTTTTTATATAAATATTTACCAGATTTTTTAAAAATAAACTTGATTGATCGTAATAAAAAAAAAGTTTTTTGATTTTGAACTGATTGCTGGAGGGAGACAATTGTTGGTATTCAGTATTTCATCAAGATTTAGTAGCAATATGACACGTCTTCCCGATAAAAAATGTAAAAAAAAATGAAATAGAAATCCTGGAAGCAAGACATGCATGTTGAAATAAATAAGTTGCATAAAAAAATCTTTTAGCTGCATGTAAGAAATAAATAATGCAATATATGACAGAATGGTAATTTTTTTTTTTATCTATTTCTCTTACATCAGACAATTTAGAAAATTAGAATTTAAAAAATTGTTGCCATTAAACAATTGTAGTTGATTAATACTTCTCATGTTACATGTATATTGCATGTTTATAAATTAGATCAAAAGATAAAAGTGCTCGTTATTTTCATGTTTGGGCTTCTAATTCATTTCATTGTGAAAAAGAAGCATATCAGCCATTACGGATAGTCGACACTTTCCTGTGGGAAAAATTCAATCCATGACAGGTTTTTTCAGTACACCATTGTGGCTCGTACTAAAATTTTACATTCAGTAGCATCATGATTTCTCAAACATTCTTACCTTTCATTTCCTGTCTATTTTCGTTTATATGGTTTCTGTGAAAAGAAAGAAATGATTTGTTTCATTGTGGGTGATTATCTTGAGATTTGATTATGTGTGAAAACATTTGAAATTGTCTAATATTGTTGGGAATGTTTTCATAGACTCTACATGTATGAGTTCTGGTGATTTTCACTTTTTGTGTTTCAGAGTTATGGCCCTTGTCAATAAAAATATTTTTTGATCATTATGAGTATCATATAGAGAAAGTGGAGGGGGGGGGGGGGGGGGCAGTATTGGTCGTGATCGTATGGTAGTTGGATTTACAGCTACCTGTTTAATCAGTACCTATCACCACTTAAGTTGTGAGTTCGAATCTCGCTCATGCCGAGGGGCTGTCTATACAAAGTTATGCAGTGAATTGCGATAGGTCGGTGGTTTTCTCCTGACACTCCGGTTTCCTACACCAATATGAAATGACCGCCACATTATAACTAAACATTTAATATTGTTGAAAGTGGAGTTAAACACCATAAACCAAACCAATAAAAATGTTTTTGATCATTATGAGTATCATATAGAGAAAGTGACAAATCCTGATTTTGACTTTTGTCCATGAAAGTGATCACAACATTTACCTAAAAATTTTCGCTGCCGGTTATAAATCTGAAGGAAAAAATGTTTAGATGATTCCAATATTTGATGGACCTACAAAGCATGTTTTTTTACAATGTGCTTAGACTGTCAAATTTGGATTTGAAATGAATATGAAGGAAAAAATTGGCTGTGTAAACACAACTTAAAGGCACCTAAGCAATGCTCAGTGAATTGATAAAACTACATGTAACACGAAATTTCTAGTTTATTTCGGAAAAAATGCATTTTCATTGAGCAATTTGGTCTAACTATATAGGATTTATTGAATAATAGTGAACGAATGCTACTTTACTTTCTGACATGCAAGCAATTTTGATGCAATACGGAGAAAGAATTCCGGTACTTAAATTTGGAAACGTATATCGTTCAAGTAAAAAAATGGAAAATTTTGTTTTACTTATTTTGACTCCGCACGAAAAGGCAAATTGAAGTAAAATTTATTGCAGCGATTTCATATCGTGCATCTAGAAGTAAATACACATTATAAAGTTATTATTAGCGTAAAATTATTTATGATATTCATTATTTCTTATAAAACAATAATTATATACAATATAAAAAGGCAATACATCAAGAGATATTGATCAGGGCACTATTTGACAGTCTCCATCAAGCTAAAACTCCAATGTATTATGCAGTTTCTTATGTAATTTAGAATGGGGGCACCATGCCTTTGCTATCCAGCATCATTGTTCTGACAGTGTGATAAATAAACGTTAGAGAATACCAAAGGGGCAATCAAAAATGGACAATTGTCACTGTGGTGTATATGACTTAAATTTTTCAGATTGTATTTTTTTGTATGTTATTAATTTTTGTTAGAATAGAAATATTTAGAAAAATTATTTGTTTAAAAAAATTGCTTCAGTTTTTGATATAATTTTGAGCATGTGTCATATTGTCATTTGCTAATCAATTTAACTTTTTGATCATTAATTACTATTATTCAAAGTTGTCTTAATTAAGCTTTTTGCTTGAAATTATTTAGATCTGACAGATGTTGTGTTAATTAGAGTAATTCTTGTATGACATGTTAATCTGAGTACTTTTATAATTTGGTATATGATAGAGTAGAAATGTTAGGCATTTTTGATCACGCTTACCCTGTAGAAGTAGTTGGCCTACAAGGACTGTCGATCAGTCAGCCACTATGATGGACAGAAACACTGATGCAATATTTGGGTTATTTTGTTTATCTTTGGTATTTCAATTTATTTGGAATCTTTATTTGAATTTTTGTTACTTTTAAAATTTGGAATTAACTTTACTTTTAGTATTAGAACTTTGTAAACTATTATTTTTATTTGGAACTTGTTTTGAAATCGTTATTTTTATTTGAATATATTTGTTATGTAAAATAAATTGTTAAAACTTGTTTGCGTTTTAGCTATGTCTACTATGGTAATTTAAGTCTAGCGATAGACTGACCCCTTATTTGTCCCGTTGTTTGTGCACACAGCTAGTTCCCCTCTTCGCAATGTGCACTGGAATTCGGTGACACAATCCAGAGAAATTGGCTACGTAGGGTACACAAGACGAAGAAAAACAAAGCAAAACCACAACACAATATGTGTTGGACACCACTATATGCAAACAAACACAAATAATGTAAATAAGACACGAGCCCATAGTACATGCAACTGGAGGTAAAGACGAAGCAAACATCGTTTTTATGCGGAAATCGTAACAGACATCACAAGATGGAACCCAGAACCTAAAGACACATAGCAAGACAACATAAAAATATAGGCATTGTCTGATGATTAAGTGAGCTAATGTCAAAAAAGTTGGAAAACTTGTCAGATTTAAACAAAAAGGACAGAAACAAGCATCATTCCTCGCCTTTCATAAATGTTGTCAAGGGTGTCTTCTTCGTGATCTGCGTTACATTAGTACCAGTTTCATACTTGTCTGCGCCCTCCGCTGTACATAGCTACGGGGTACCAGGAAAGTTTATTCGTAGGCTGAAGAGTTTATTCGTCTAGGACGAATAAAGCAAAAATTTATTCGTATAGCATATTTGTACAGCAAATGTACTGATTGCAGGATAAATAGATATCTTGATTTAGAATAACTAGACTATAAAGATGTACTGTAGGGATTACAAGTCAGATTAAAAGTTCTAGGGTTTTTAAAACATCAATGTATCTATAGCCAAAAATAGTATCTTCAAACTCTTCTTATGTTTCATTTGCTAGTATTATTTTGATATGTTTTCATTCTAACTTTGCTTTATTTGTGTGAAATATTTAATACTTACATGTACATGTACTTGTAGAGTATTTATTTGTTCAACTATTATTATCAATGCGGACAATACTTGTGTATGTTTTGATGAAGGTCGTTTAAATCTGACATATGGTTTTGCATGACATTCTTCACATCTGCGGCTAATACCATGCCAACACATGGTTTTGTATGTCATTCTTCATATCTGTGGTTAAAACCATGCCGACATATGGTCTAGTATGTTGTTCTTCATATTTATTTTGACTATCACATATGGTTTTGTATGTTGTTCTGGCTAAAACTATGCTGATATAATGTTTTGTATGTTATTCTGGCTAAGACTATGCTGACATGGTTTTGTATGTCATTCTGGCTAAAACTATGCTGACATAATGTTTTGTATGTCATTCTGGCTAAGATTATGCTTACATATGGTTTTGTATAACATTATTCATATCTGATTCTGGCTAATGCCATGCCGACATATGATTTTGTAGGCTACTAGGATGCCAACACATTGTCTGGCAAAAAGTCCAGAAAGTAGGAGATAAACCACCACCCATCAATCACCATCTCCTCTTGCTAGGGTGTGTTTATGGTTGTATGTGATATTAGGGAGATTTTCTCTTATAAAAATAAAAAAAGGAATTCTCTTTTAAAAAGGTACTAAATGTCTTAGGTACATACACATGTATAATAACATAATTATATAAATTTTTCTATTTTATACCAATTTTTATTTTTTAAGGAAATACTGAATTTTGAAATGGTTATAATCAATGTTTCATTGATTCATAGAAGTTCAGTGGTGTCAGTATTTTTCTTGCACTCTGCACCTTATACACAGGGTTGACATTTATATTGTAGTACTGATGATGCTGAGCTTGGACGAAAAAACATAGCAAAATTAATTAGATTTCATGTCGTCACTGTGAAAAGGATCACTGATATTTTTTCAGTAATCTGTAAGAGCCGATAAGATACATTAGTAACCTTTAATAGATAAATTCATATTTCATACAATTTTTGCAACATTTAAATATTTCATGTTGTGTTATTGTAGGTTGTTTAAACATAAACAGTGATTTCTCTTGGTTTAATTATTAACTCTTTTTCATAACTTTGTTTTTATTTGTTTTGACATATCTTCATAATTCTATTGATCAATTTAGTTCATGGTCAAAATAATAAAAACATTACAATTCTATTCCCAAATGGCTTAAAAGATAATTTTTGATAAGGAAGCCAAAAAAAAATTTCAGAGTTAAGTTGAAATCAAGTGTCAATTTAGAATTTGTAAACATGTTGATTGAAGTCAGATGGGATTTCCTAAGATAATTATTTTCTCTGGCTCACCTCACCTGAGTTCACCCTCCGGTTTATAGTGGGGTTTGTGTTGTTCAATATTTAGTTTTCTGTGTAGTGTTTTGTAGATCATTGTTTGTCCTTTTGTCTTTCTCTCTGTTGGCCATTGTATTGTTTGTCCCTTTGTCTTTCTTTCTGTTGGCCATTGTATTGTTTATTATTTTGTTCTTTTTCTATTGGCCATTGTATTGTTTATTATTTTGTTCTTTTTCTATTGGCCATTGTATTGTTTGTTATTTTGTTCTTTTTCTATTGGCCATTGTATTGTTTGTTATTTTGTTCTTTTTCTATTGGCCATTGTATTGTTTGTTATTTTGTTCTTTTTCTATTGGCCATTGTATTGTTTGTTATTTTGTTCTTTTTCTATTGGCCATTGTATTGTTTGTTATTTTGTTCTTTTTCTGTTGGCCATTGTATTGTTTGTTATTTTGTTCTTTTTCTATTGGCCATTGTATTGCTTGTTATTTTGTTCTTTTGATTTTGGGAGGACCCGGATGGCTCAATGAGTTAGGTAGTTGGATTACAAACAACTCATACAAGCCTATCACCAATATGGCGTGGGTTTACGCCTGGCTTTGTAAATTACAAAAAAGGGTGCACTTGACTCGCAGCCACAAATGGTAAAGGTTTACCAGTTGCTTGCCCATGGTCGGTGGTTCTCTCTTGGTACTCCGGCTTCTTCCACCACTAAAACTGGTTGCCATGATATAGCTGAAATATTGCTGAAAGTGGCATTAAACACAATAAATCAAATCAAATATTTTGCTTTTGGTCATTGTATTGACTGTCCTTTGAATACCGGCTTCAGATTTCCTCTTTGATATCTTCAAACTTTTCTGAAACAAAGGTCCAAATCAGTGTCTGTTAGCAATTTCATATTTCAACCTTATTCTCAGAAGCAAATGGAACCTTATCTTGGCTAAACAAATTGTTTGGTTACTTGTTAACATTTTTTAATAATTTTCGTTTCTTTTTCAAAATTAAACATGACTTCTAAGCCACTTATTATTTCTAACTGGATTGGAATTTAAAAAATTTAGATTCTCTGAAGCCACATGTGAAATGGAATTGTTGCATGGTAGGAATGTTCCTTATATGGTCATCTAAAATGTATGTTTTTTTTTGGTCTATCGAAAATCCAAGATGGCTGCAACCCCAGGACAAAATTTTGATCATGTTGCAAAAATATTTAAAAATTACTCTTTTTGGAATCTATTGAACCATTTGAAAGAAAACTTGGCTTAAGAATAGTCCGCTGATGGCTCTTTACAAAGTATTTTTTATTGTGGTGATCCAAAATGGCTGCTGTTGCTTAAAATAAAAATGTCTTTGAATTATGTATGATCATATGGTAGTTTGATTAACAGGACATTTTGTTTCTGTAGCCTATCACTTCTTAAGTTCGATTCCTGGCCATGGCAAGGTGTACTAGATACAACCTTATGTGACTAGAGGCAGGCCAGTGGTATTATCTAGGTTAACCTGGTCCCTCCCCCAATATAACTGCCTGACCTGTAGTAAGCCAGTATTGGTTTGGTTTAGGTTTACGGTGTTTAGCACCACTTTCAACAATATTTCCGTTATATTGTGGTGGTCAGTTTTATTGGTTGAATACCCAGAAAAAAACCACCGACCTGTCACAAGTCACTGACAACCTTTATCACATAATTGTATCAAGTACACCTCACCATGAACGGGGTTCGAACTCACAACTTTAGTACTGATTGCACAGATAGTTGTAAATCCAACAACCATACGATCACGACCACGACAACCCCATAACCAGTATTGAGTAAGCTACAGTAGAAATACAGAATATAACAACTTGATTTGATTGATTGATTTTTTGGTGCTTTAATGCCACTTTCAGTAATATTTCAGCTATATCATGGTGACCAGTTTTAGTGGTGGAGGAAGCCGGAGTACCCAAACAGAACCACTGACCCTGGGCAAGCAACTGGTAAACTTTATCACTTGCGGCTGCGAATCGAGTGCACCCTTGTTTTGTAATTTACAAAGCTGGGCACGAACCCACGCCGTATTGGTGATAGGCTTGTATGAGCTGTTAGATCCAACGACCTAACTCTTTGAGCCACATGGGCCCTTATAGCAACTTGAAGAACTTGGTTTGCAGCAATAAAATCACTGATGATGTAAGGAAATATTTGAATACAGCAGTTATTTCAATTTTACTGTACTGATTGAAGTACTGTTTTAAGTGCAATTTAAAAAAAACCTGGAACCATTAGTCATCTGTAATTGTACAAAACCGTTCTGACAAATAAATGTTATCTCACGCAGAGCGTTATCCATTAAATTTTCCTTAATAACAAATATTACATCAGAATTACTTACTGATGTTAACCAATAGTTTTTAATGCTTCAAAATACGACAGTTGTTCAAAATATTTTCTTAATGCATGAAAACATGAATTAGAATTTTAAACAATGAATAAAGAGAGTATATCTTCAGCAGTAACCTAATTTTAATTTGGTTGTTATGCAATATTATTAAGAATTGTGCTTGGATTTTCACATTTTTGGAGGGATTAATTTCAATGACTTGTGACATGTTGATGGTTTTCTCCTGGTATTCGGGTTTCCTCAAACTGACAGCCATGATATAACTGAAATATTGTTGAAAGTGGCATTAAACACTCGGACACATTATTCTCATTCAGAGCCAAGTCTTTGCTCTTTCTCCTTAATGCTGCGTGCAGCAACAAATACTAATTTTATAGTCTTTGGTTTGACCCGACCAGGGCTCGAACCCACAATCTACCACACTCGAGATGAGTATGCTAGCTATTATGCCACCGATGCGGTATATCACATACAGTTGTACTATATGTTCCTAAGCTAACACCAAGTGTCATGTCATATCAGTTTTATTTTTATTATGAGGTGATTTTTGTTACAATTTATTGATTTGGTGCTCGTTGGTAATTCAGGAAATGATCAAGTTTTATTCAATAAACAATACCATATGCCCCATTTTACAAAGAATTTTTATACATTTAAGGTTGTTCTACTATATTTCATGTCTGTTTTCAATTAAGTTTTCTTTTTACATGATTAAGGTACACTGTTTTTATATTAGTATCTCCTACAACTTTGCACATTTAACATTAAAAGTGGATATGAGGTTCATTATATCAAATTACACGTTTTGATAATCATGTTTATTCTCATATATCTTAATTAGAACAATAAAACTAGTTTAACCCAACCACTTTTTATTGAGGTGAGAGGTGAGAGGTATCCATTTTGCCTTGTTCTACAATTTTGATATTTGAATTTAGAACTGTTCTGATAGTGTGGCATGTTTCTTGACAAATTATCGAAGTGTATGTAACAATTTTATTCAGCTTGTTCCCATCTTAATTTTAGTCAGCTTGTTCCCATCACGATATTGATAACAAATCACTCACATGGCATTTGTAAACAACAATCGCTTGGTCAGTCTTCAAAGTCCTTATTTTGTATTTACTTTAAATGAACTCTCACAGAGACCTATAACTTTGATGATTTTCTGTTTTAATAAGTATGAATAGAGTCTGAAGTATCACAAGGGTACCCAATCTTTTCAGCCCAGGGGCACAAAGCTTAGCTCAGGAGGGCCCGGGGGTCGTGATCTGAAAAGGACAGAAATAAAAACAGCTAAATTCACAAGGTAACATATATAATTCATTAATGAGTCATCTGGTGTTTACAATCACAGAGAGATGTAATATCAGTGTTAGATGAAGAGACTGACAGAATGAGCACATCAGACAAGTCATGATTTGACAGTTGTGAAATTGGGTGAAGGACGCACGCGTGGGCCTGAAGAGCCTTTCTTAAATCCTAATTATATTATATTTTGAATAGTATATATACACTTACGGCCTTGTTAGGGGTGGATATCCACGTCCTAACTAGGACTTACTGTATTATAATACCAAAAACAAACTTTTGATACTCTACATGAACCAAACCTGATATTATGCCAATTTCATCTGATTCAAGTGATTTTGAAAAAAAGTATCTGAATAAAAAAATGTCACTTGGTGTAATTTAAGCCAATCGTATTAATTTATAATATGTGAGGTATTATAATATGATTTATATCATTTCATGATGGAATTAAATATTTCCTTACTTATTTTTGATATAATCTAATTCCTGCAAGAAAAAAAGGAAAAATTCCTTCAATAATGATAGCTTTTGTCTTTCCAAGACTTGAAATTAAATTGTCTATTTTGCGAACAGCTAGTTTGAATTGTCACGAAGTAAGGGTTGGGTAAAATTTTACAAGTTGTAATCTCAGGATTCCAGTTTTTCTGATTATTAACATTTATCAAGGAAGAAACGTCTAATATCTTTGATTTTCTCGTCTTAAAACTGATTGATTACCGACTTCAGACATTGCAACTTATCGTTCTCAACTTTATTGAACAACGCATCAAGAATTATTAGTGATCTCCCCTATAAAATTTAAACATTTCATCTTGTAACACTGAAATCTGAGGTAATTACGTGTTAGATTGCTGTTTCAAAGTAAAGGATCCAATTTGCCAGGATTGAACTGAAGTCTTGTATCCGTTTCCATGACAGTTTGATGAGGAACTTCGATATAAATTGGAATTTTTATGCACAATTCATTGATGAATTCAACAATCTTGCTGACTTCCTTTAGGTACTAGTTTATCAGTAATATAAGTAAGACCTTTGACCTGGTCTGATTTAATTAATTATTTTGATGACTTATATATCCATATCACCACTGATGTTGTGAATTCTAATCCTGTTTAGGACGAGGTGTACAACATTATGTGATAAAGTTTGTCGATGACTTGCAAAAGGTTGGTGGTGTTCTCCGGGTCCTACAGTTTCCACCGCCACAATATAGCTGAAACACCATTAAACCAAACCAAACCTATATCCAAAAGTAAAACCTTTGATCTAGGTCGTTTTTAAAAATAGATTAAAAGTAAATAAATCAACAAGAGAATGAAGAGATGTGTACACCCTTATTATAATTATAGTATAACTACTCTAGCAATCTGAATATTGAAAATAAATCATGAGTAAATGAGCAACTCAGTAATTCACAAATTAGTGCATGAGTGAATTACTGTCATTATTCGGTTACTACCGGTAGTTATTAATTTTTAATGTTCGGATGCATCTAGCATTTTCAAAAAAGTAAAAGATGGCAATACTGTTATCATTTTATATTTATTATTTGAATAAATAATTTTCTGATATCCTAAATACTTCTTTATGTCACGGATGGTGTTACGTCTTGTCACAGCATTTATTCGTTGAAAGTGGTGTTAAACACCATAGCAACCCTCTTCCCCCCATTCATTTAAGCAGTTCATTTATCCATTGCTGTCACTGTCTAAATTCACAACTGTTCTAAGATTTTTGGGAGGAGATTTTTTGCTTGAAATTGTTAATATGTTGAATAGACCAGTTCCCTGCAATATAAAATATTTAAAGCGTTAGAATGGGATTCCGTATTTAATTATAATGACATCATTCTTTTTCCCCCCGTATTTCAAAATGAAGATACAGTGAAACTTGTCTAAACCGAAATCCTGCATAAGTCGAACTTTAAATAAACTCCTAATGTAGGAAATCTTTGTTAATTTAACCTGTATAAACTGAACACCTGTTCGTTCCAAGCACAAAAGTTGGTCCCAAGGAGGTTCGGTTTAGACAGGTTTTTCTGTATTACGAAAGAAGTTCTGACTTAAGTATATCATGTATCAGAAACGTATATGATTCAATATTGTGTATCTGATGGATGGTATCTAATAGTTAAATCCTATATTACTATATAGAGAGCAGACTATGTTAGATGATACAAGTTATTCTATTGTTATTATGTATTCCAACTTTACGAATCATTAAGATTTGTAAATTGGCATGTTAAAAAAAACCCTTGGACCATCAAGATTTTATCTATAAATAATTCTATGATTTTTTTTAAAAGAAATATCATTGTAAGGGAGAAATGTAATATGAATCAGAGAGACGTAATGTTGCTGTAATCGGTTGAATAATCGGAAAATATAATTGTAAGGTGCGGTGACAAATGACTCGATTCTAATTGTTTTGAAATAAATATTTATGGATTCCATTGTCTATCTATTTAAATCGGTAGAGATGATTTTGTGATTGTGTGGCGAGTTTTTATCAATTTAATTTCTCGTTAATATAACATGAATTTCTATAAAACTAATGCGTAAATGCACGAACAAACATTTTGCCCTAATTGTTCCCATGGGAAACACTTTAAAAAAATAGGAATTTGTATTTTGCATTAATGAATAAAATATTTGTTGTTTCCAGATTCCCGAATCAGAGATTTTAAATTTAATATGCTTTCAAATTAACAAGTTCATCGGAACATGTAGTAAATTTTATTATTTAGAATTAATTATTTTAAGTTGTATAGGAATACAACTATGATTTTATGCTGTTTGATATGAACATTTGTTTTGAAATATGTTTCAGATTGGAATCTTTATTTATTAATTTTGAAATTGAATCCATGCCTTGTTTCAAGGACAACAATTTTATAAAACTACGTAATGTTCTAGTCATTGAACAGCTATACTATGCAACTTCATAATTTGATGGCCATGCCATTTTTGAAAATCATCAATGCCAATGAAAAATGAATTCGAATCCAGTCAGGCGAGGTGTACTCGATACAATATTATGTGCTAAAGTTTGCCAGTGACTTGTGGCAGGTCAGTGGTTTTCTCTGTGCACTCTTGTTTCCTCCACTGATAAAACTGTCCGCCACTGGAATATTGTTGAAAGTGGCATTAAACAACATAACCTTAACCCCAATGAAAAATTCTGCAGTCTGTGTGCTTACTCAAGTTTTATATTATAAAATGTTATTAAAAGAATTATGTTTAGTTTTACAAAACATACTCTTGAAATACGTCTTTTAGTGTAATCCTACTCAGAAAAGTTATTGTTAGTGATCATTGATTATCAGTGGATGTAATGATATAATGATCATTAATGATGAAAAATTTCATTAAAGACTATTAAATTCAGGATTTCGGTTGAACTTGGTATGAATATTAAAGTCCCAATTTTGAGTATCGTACCACTTCTTGAACAAGTCTGACTACAGGTCTGCATGATATAACTAAAATATCCGTTAATCATATATTTATCACATTAAAAAATGAAATAGGTTTCTGTTATTTTATGTCTTGTATTTTGAAGTTTGGGGTTTACAATGAGTGTTGTTACAGTTTGTTATTTACATTGTCAACTAAATCTGTTAACTTCTGTTATTGAAATCATAATAGATTTTAACAAACACAAAAATATAGTAAGATTTAATTGATAGCATTTTTCCATATTTTGATGAAAATTTCATGCACATCTCCAAGTTTGGTTGGCCCCAAGATGTCAGATACTGCTGTCATACTGTCAAGTGTGAATACTATACTACAACAAAAAAGTCTGGTTCCTGTTAAATTTTCTGATGAAATTTTTAGGTTTCTGCCCTGTATTTATTGCAAACCATACAAACTAACAGATTAATTGTCTGCTGCCTGTTGACAAATAGTGCCCCCTGCAATTGTCGTCTGCCAGAATCAAAATGTCTTCTGCTTGACTAATGACTTTTCATATGAGGAATGGTGTCTCCTGGAGAATAATTATAGGAATCACTGAAAATCATTTTGGTTTTATTTTTCTTTACATTACACAGAAGTCATGAAATGGAAATAAATGCTACATTTTTTGTATTATGTTATATTTTCCTAAATTTAGAATTCTTGATTTAAGGTTCCTTGACTATTATTGACAAATTGTACAAGTTTAGACTGTTATTTGTTTGTTGATAGTAAAATGAAAACTAAGCAAATAAAATGAATTCTGGTAATTTGAAGTTTCCATTTCTAAAATCCACTTCTTTGAGAAGTAATATGGACTGACAATGTTGTATGAAATAAAGTCAGTATTATTTACTAATGAGGAATGATGTTGTATGAATTAACGGTTTCTCAATGTGTGCAATGAACTGAAAGTTCAATTCTTTATCTATTAGGAAGATAAAAAATAAAAATCACAAGAACTAAGAGCTGAAGGTGGGGAACTCGTAATATATGTACATATATATCTCTCCCAGCTCACTTCAGGGGCCGTCATGGTCATGACTGTATGGTAGTTGGATTTACAACTATCTGGGCAATCAGTGTCTATCACCACTAATGTTGTGAGTTCGAATCCCACTCAGACGAGTTGTACTCGATACAACGTTTTGTGATAGAATTTGCTATTGACTTGCAACAGGTCAATGGTTTTCTCCGGGTACTCTGGTTTCCTCCACCCAAGAAATCCAAGATGGTCATCAGTAACAGGAGAAGACTGGGATGCCCCAAGAATATCACACACCTGCGGAAATTCGCTGAAAAACTCCCCAAAGAAAAAAGGGGTGATGTGCACTGATTGCAGAGATAAATTTAACTAGTACTATAAGGTCATATCCATAATGACCCCGTGGGAGATTGGAAAAACAAAGAAATTAATTAATAATTTAGAAATGAAAAAGAAATAAAGAAGAAAAGAATAAAATAAGCAGTCATTTTTATCTGGTTCTTTGTTATAGGATTTAATTAGTTCTAAGAATTTGTAGCCATTTTTGCAGATTAGATGTTTAGCTTTTATTAGATATTTTGAATAAAATAGATTATATAAAATTTAAAGAGACAGCAATATAAATAGAAGTTGTTCCTTGTACAATACATTATACTAGATATAAAAAGACATATTTTTTGTAAAGCGAAGATGTTTTGTTTTTAATCACAGGAAACAGTCTAGAATTTTTATATTCACAGTTATTTGTAGCATTACACACCTTAAATTGTACCCTAGAGATAGATATTTTGTACTCACTTTATTCCAAATCCAAAACATGGAAATAATTAATATAAAGATCAACAATACAATTCTTCTTCCTTTTGATTTTTTACCTGAATTTTAAATGGTTATCTTTCACAGTCATTTAGTACGTTCAAATTTTTCCTTTGTCAAGAGTTATTCTCATTTCAAGAAAGTTTCCATGTAAAACACTGATTTGCCATTCAAAACAAACATTTTATTAACAAATTTCAGCATGTATAAAGGAAATCCTCAAACTACACACTGTTCCACCAACCCAACTGCTAATATTTTATTTCTGTTTGATGTGGTTCTTGATAGATAACTAAAAATATTTTATTTTAATAACTTCGTTGAACATTGAGTTCCCATTTTAATTCAAAATTGTCATAATTTTTCTATGATAATTCATATGAAAACTTATGTCATATGAGAGACTTTTTCACCTAAAATTTTATCAGGTATATTTCAGCGCTGGTGAATGTCGAACTCACAACTCTTCGGTGGTTCTAGAAACTGATTTCATAGGTGCAATCAATAACACCGAGGCAACCTCTGTATATATTGATATGGGAAATAGTATTGCAATTTCATACTGAACACCTTTAATAATGTAAATTTTCATCCTTGAAATAATCACTTTTCTCCTGTTAAGGATAATTCTGAAAAGAGATTAAATTTGGTGTGTTCATGATATTAGATTTTTTCGGTGATTTAGACACTTTTCCTTTGATCCCACTGAGGAAAATTATCAGTATCTAGTGACTGACTCTGATACTGAAAATTATCAGTCAATGTCACATCAAACATATTATGACTTTACTGATAAAAAGAAATTGTTTTGGTACTTTTCGTAGTCTACAAACTTTCAATAGAAATTTAACGATATTATTAATATTTTTTTTTTTTTTTTTTTTCAGATGTAGAAAATACCTACTTAAGTTTTGCAAATCCAAACTATCATTATGAAGATCGGAAAAACAGTAATGACAAACTTAACAAAGACGTTTATCATAATGACAATAACATATATGACGATATGGACGCGAGTACGATTTCACTTTTAGATAAATCAAACGAACAAAGTGATAGCGACATGAAGCTTGAAAACAAAGACATCGAAAACGTGTCAGACAAGAAAAAACTTCTATCCTGTGACGTTAATTCATCGGAGGACGAAGTCGGTATGTCGACAGATGAAGAGATTGAAAACAAAGATGTTGGTAAAAATGAAAAGGTTGAAAGTGAAAACAAGAAAAATTTGAAGAACAGTGATAGTGGGTATGAGGAAATTGGTAGCTGTAATTCGAGTAGAAACAGGAAGAAACAAGGCTTTCTGGGATATTATACAATGCTAGAGGCCAAAGCAAAGGAAAAACAGCTGAGAATATTAGAGACTCCAGATACTGAGGAAGAAAGTGAAACTCTTACACAAGGAAATAAATTCACAAAGTAAGTCTTTATACAAAATGGTGAAACAAAAATACCCAATAATGGAAAAAATATATGTCATGGCCTTGTCTAACAAAGTATAATATTGTCTTTCAATTGATTAATTTTCTCCATTTCGCTGTGACCTAAATTAAACAAAGTATAGTATTTTCTGCCTGTGGATTTTATTTTCTACATTTTTCTGTGAAATTAAACACCAGTATAATGTACTATCATTGATTCAAATGGAACTACATTGATGGTGTAATGGTTAGCATGTGGTAAATCATGGGTTCATTGGTGGTATAATGGTTAGTGTGTGGTAGATCATGGGTTCATTGGTGGTGTAATGGTTAGCGTGTGGTAGATCATGGGTTCATTGGTGGTGTAATGGTTAGCATGTGGTAGATCATAGGTTCATTGGTGGTGTAATGGTTAGCGTGTGGTAGATCATGGGTTCATTGGTGGTGTAATGGTTAGCGTGTGGTAGATCATGGGTTCATTGGTGGTGTAATGGTTAGCGTGTGGTAGATCATGGGTTCATTGGTGGTGTAATGGTTAGCGCGTGGTAGATCATGGGTTCATTGGTGGTGTAATGGTTAGCGTGTGGTAGAACATGGGTTCATTGGTGGTGTAATGGTTAGCATGTGGTAGATCATGGGTTCATTGGTGGTGTAATGGTTAGCATGTGGTAGATCATGGGTTCATTGGTGGTGTAATGGTTAGCGTGTGGTAGATCATGGGTTCATTGGTGGTGTAATGGTTAGCGTGTGGTAGATCATGGGTTCATTGGTGGTGTAATGGTTAGCATGTGGTAGATCATGGGTTCATTGGTGGTGTAATGGTTAGCATGTGGTAGATCATGGGTTCATTGGTGGTGTAATGGTTAGCATGTGGTAGATCATGGGTTCATTGGTGGTGTAATGGTTAGCATGTGGTAGATCATAGGTTCATTGGTGGTGTAATGGTTAGCGTGTGGTAGATCATGGGTTCATTGGTGGTGTAATGGTTAGCGCGTGGTAGATCATGGGTTCATTGGTGGTGTAATGGTTAGCGTGTGGTAGATCATGGGTTCATTGGTGGTGTAATGGTTAGCGCGTGGTAGATCATGGGTTCATTGGTGGTGTAATGGTTAGCGTGTGGTAGATCATGGGTTCATTGGTGGTGTAATGGTTAGCATGTGGTAGATCATGGGTTCATTGGTGGTGTAATGGTTAGCATGTGGTAGATCATGGGTTAATTGGTGGTGTAATGGTTAGCGTGTGGTAGATCATGGGTTCATTGGTGGTGTAGTGGTTAGCGTGTGGTAGATCATGGGTTCATTGGTGGTGTAATGGTTAGCATGTGGTAGATCATGGGTTCATTGGTGGTGTAATGGTTAGCGTGTGGTAGATCATGGGTTCATTGGTGGTGTAATGGTTAGCGTGTGGTAGATCATGGGTTCATTGGTGGTGTAATGGTTAGCATGTGGTAGATCATGGGTTCATTGGTGGTGTAATGGTTAGCATGTGGTAGATCATGGGTTCATTGGTGGTGTAATGGTTAGCACGTGGTAGATCATGGGTTCATTGGTGGTGTAATGGTTAGCGCGTGGTAGATCATGGGTTCATTGGTGGTGTAATGGTTAGCGCGTGGTAGATCATGGGTTCATTGGTGGTGTAATGGTTAGCATGTGGTAGATCATGGGTTCATTGGTGGTGTAATGGTTAGCATGTGGTAGATCATGGGTTCTAGCTCTGATAGCGTCAAACCAAATACTATGAACTTGATATTTGCTGCTTCTTCACTAAGCTTTAATGAGTTAGAGCAAAGACTGGTTGGCTCAGAACCAGGATAATGTGTTCGGGTGGAATGTCATGTTTATCGTGCAATTGTGTGATTTTAAGGACTGATAATGGTGTCAAATAAACATTAGTTTTATTAAGTCATGGACCTAATAAATCTTTTCTGGTACCTGATTCATGTAGTGTGATTGATAAGATATGGTAACATGGACGTGTTAGAGAAAGCATTGCTCTTATTAGTAAAATTTGTTTCTTGCTTTTTGAAATTGAAGGATAACCGCAATATAGATACGTTGTCCGTAAAAATATACTTAATTTGCACTTGCTGTGAAACAGACCAGAAAAACTTGCCAAATACTCGCTTTTCCATGAGTAAATTTGATATTTTCTGACAATATATCCTGTATATTTATCATTCCCTTTTACATTTCAATGGAAGTGCAAAATAATTTTAAATGAATTTTGAATTTTAATTATTATAGCAAATTTTATAATTTAGGTTTGGTTTTGATATCAACTCTCCCGATTCAAATGACAGTGGCATCCAATCAGATGATGGTATAAACCATGTAAATGGGCCAATCAATGATGACATCTATTCAGTGGTACATAAATCTATCAGTTCTGACCTTGATGTACCTGGGGTAGATGACAATGACAGTGATGACAACACCCCAACTGAAGAGGTAAATACCTTTGCTTTTTTCATATGCTTGGCCTAAAGGGGGGGGGGGGGAATAATTTAATACAGGGAAGCCTGTCTAACCCGAACCCTGAATAAACCGAAATCCTGTATAAACCAAACTTTAAATATAGTCCTAATGTACAGTAGAATATCTTTGTTAATTTAACCTGTATAAAGTGAACACCTGTCTATTCCGAATACAAAAGTCGGTCCCAATGAGGTTCTGTTTAGATAGGTTTAACCGTACATACTGGCTGGAGACCCTTTCTCGCTGCTACCCAATCTCACCATTTCCATTTTAATTTTGTACTGATGAACAATATTTCATGAAATTTAATGCATAGAAAATAGTAATTTCACAATCTGTTGTCCAGTGAAAAAAATTTAGAAGCAAAGAATATTTTTTCACAGTTGGAAAGATTAGGTGATGATGGCTTGATAGGGTAGCTAGTATATTTTATACAGAAAATTTACAGGGACAGTCAAATAAGATATTTTGTGTTAAATATTTTCCCTTTGATCTCACTGAGAGAATTGTCAGTATCAACTTACTGACTCAAAAAATACTGAAAATTATCAAGCATATTATGACATTACTGATAAAAACAATAAAATGTCAGTTTTGAAGGTCTTGACGGACATTATCACAAGAATCATAGCTCATCCTGTCAAACTCTACAATACCAGTGATAATGTATGTCTTGACCTTCATAGCTCCCATTATTCTATATATAGTAAAATTCCTATGACAAAAAATATGAGACGATCTATTTTTAACAGTATAGATTAATCGGAAAATATTTATATTCTGTAAATTCATAAGAGTAGTTCGTGGGTAGGCTTCGAGAAATAAAATACAAGTTAGAAATACATTAAGTATTACTACAGTCCCAATAAAAAAAAATCTTTTTTGTTTTTTTGTGACGGAAATAACTTACGAACATACAGATTAATGTTAGTAGGGTGCCCAGTGTTAAAAAAGACGCTTAGTTATCGAGTTTGGGTTAACGGAATTACACACGGCTAATTTTGGTATTAAACGCTAGAAAAATTATTACATTTTGTATTTTTAATTGTCGTCGTAAGTTTCTGTGGTCACAATTTTTTTAATTTCACGTTTTTCAAAGGTACCCTCGGCTGACACATTGCACATGGTATTTTCAGGATGAAAAATAAAAATATTCTCCGCTATCTAAATAGCTAAAAAGGTTTTTACATCAGAGATAATGTATCAAAGATATAATTAAAATAAAAACGGGATGTAAATAATTGATTTTTGAAAGAGTATATCAGCCTTACTTTAAGCCTCAAATTTGACCCCAAATTAACCGTATTTTCAACAAAAGCAAAGTAATTACACTACATTATAAATGTACTTTGATTTTGAAGAAAACATATTGATGAAATGTACATGTGTGCCAAAAATCATAATCTAACTGTCAGTGGTTGTTGAGAAATTGGCAAAATATAAACTCAAATAACTGTAAATTTCCTCTTTGTCATACACGGATTGTTATGTACCGGTTTTTGTTAATGATGTGTCGCTCGCCGGTCATTAACTAGCACGATCTCTGTCTCAATGCATTTAGTATTTTCTCTTCTTTTATGGCAAATAAATTGGTTTTAATTGTTCAGTAGAATTGTTTGTGGTTTTTATGTTTTAAAAACATTCATTTTTATGTCGGCCGTTGATTGGGTTTAAAATTTGTTTAATTCATGTGTTTCTAATACACGGACCAATCCTGCAGGATACGTTATAAGTCCGGAAATGGCTCAGTTTCATAGAAGGCCGACCGATTCCTGATTAGAAAAGGTTTCTTGCAGTCGCTGCCAACAAACAAGCATTGATAAAATTTCTTGGCGAATCGATTGTGCAACACTATCGTTTATCATCTCTTGAGATGTCATCCGGGGAAGTTCCGTATCTTTCTGGTGCTTCTAATCATTGCCAAGAAAATCTGCAGAGATGGAGTCTCCGATTGCCAAGAGTTATACTGTACACATGAAGAGGCGGACACTCGTATGATTTTACATGCTATCCATGCAGACAAAACGTTCGGTGAAAGTGGAATCAAAGGTCGGATCATTGTTAAATCGCCTGATACAGATTTCTTGATTCTATGCATCCATTACTTTCCTTCAATGCAACATACACAGGAATTATGGTTTCATACGGGTTCTATCACAAACACCAAGGATGGGCGTTTTCATTCCTGTACATTCGATCTGTAGCATCCTCAATCCTGTTTTATGTAACATTTTACCAGCTGCACATGCCATCACAAGATGTGATTCCACATCATCCTTGTTCGGGATTGGCAAACGAACCGTTTTTAAAGTACTTAAAGACAGTCCAGAAAACTTTACAGATTTGTCCACCCTTGCAGACTGTGACACTGATAAATCTATAGATGCCGCCAGTAAACTTGTTTGTCGACTGTACGACCAAAAAGGAAAACTGAAGGAAGATCACGTCGATCTTAACAAATTAAGGGTAAGGTTAGCGACACTGAGGGATGCATGTTTGGCCAAACTTCCACCCTGTGAAGCCACCTTCACTCAGCATGTTTTGCGATCTTCACTACAGATAAATATTTGGATGACTGCCTATGTTGCAAAACCGCCAATGAAGTCTGCAGTGCTATTTGGATGGGAAGACAGGAATGGATTAGTTCCAGTTTATTTCAAAGGCCAGATGTCTTCTGATATTTTGCAAGACCTTGTTTGTACTTGCAAAGGAAAATCTGTGTGCATGAAAGGATGCATTTGTTTTGAGCAAAGTCTATCTTGCACAGACCTTTGCCCTTGCCAAGCTGGCGACTTATGCCGCAATGAAAATACCCACCTATCAATATCTAGAAATACTGATGAAGATGATGACATATGATCTCAATTTTTTTTCTTTTTCATCCAGTCTCCATCTATTTCACCGAATAAAACTGTTGTTATCAAAACTATGATTTCAGATAAAACAGTCTTTCATTTCCAACATTGTGACCATCAACTCACGTTAGTCATAGTTGTCCAGTTACCACGACTTCCCGTTGACATCTTTTGTTTCATTGAGACTTGGTCTAATGTCCGTTTTAGGCAAGCATCACTGTTTTCTGTGCTTAGTAAACTTAGACAAGTTCATACGTACTATGTGTTTTTCAGTAAATAGCAGTTTCATTTGTTGCAATGTTTTTTAAGGTGTTCTTTTTATATGTTGTGGTGGTTATGTTGTAGCTTGTTTCCGTTTTATGTTTTTTCTGGAATTTGCCCAGTCTCCGGACTATGATTTCTTTAACATTTTCTATGACTTGTTCCTTTGTTATACTACTGCCGATGTTTCAGACAAACAAACAAAATTTAAAAAAATTTAAAAAAAAACAACCTGCCAGTGGACCCTGACCTTGACGTGGTTGGTGGGCTTTCAAACTAACAAGAGAACACTTTCTTATTTGCCAAACACCTGAGATATTTGGAGTGTTCAGAGTGGTTTGTAGCCACACATCGTCCAAACGCATAATATGTCCATAGACCTTACGTTTTTAAACAAATGGCGTTTGACCTTTCCATAAATTGCCATGTTTTTGCACAGAATATTCGCTAAGTATTGATTGACCCTACAAATGATATGTTGCAAACACATAAGCCATTAAATTTGAATTTTGGTACCTTTTACGAAGTTTGAGGCGAATAGATATTTTACCAGTAATTAGTCAATGTGTACCATAACTGAAACATGGTTTTTTTTGGAATCCGTCCACCAGTTGTCAAATGTTAAGGGTTAAAAAATAATTTGAAGGTTTCCTTTAAATGAATATCAAATAAAAATGAGAAATGTTCAAACTATGACAGGTCAAGGTCACTTTTATTTCTCATATATACGAAAATTGTAAAATGGCATTTTTTTTTAGAAAATGGCCTTTTGCTATATATTCAAACAATGTAAAATAAAAAATAAGCATAAAATAATAAAATATTAAGCATAACAAATAAAATTGGCATTCCAGTTTAAAGTTCTTCACAGTGTTGTCGAAGAAGGGAGCCTTTTAAAACTTGTGGTGTGTTAGTTCCAATTTTTAGATCTTGACCTTTGACCCCAATTTAATAAAAAACGTGACCACAATACATAGCGACGACATCTTTATTTCGATGCGGCTTGTTCTCCTCATTCCAACGATGTATCATACAGGTGTGTGTAATTCCGTTAAGGCAAATTCGCAAAAATCTTTCGTCGGGCACCCTACTATGTGTCTATAACTTCAGAATTAATTGAAAAAAAATTCGGAATGAATCGTAATGTTATCTTACACACTATTTGTTTAAGCGCTGTACAAATAAATCTAAAAATAGAATAAAAAAGGTGATTATTTAGGTGTTAATTACCGTTAAGTCAGTGTTCTTTGCAATGAAGATGTTAATAAATCTGACTAATGCTGTCTGGGTAATTAAGTTTTAGTCATATCAATCTTTGAGCTGTACTATCGTCCATTTTAATGGATATGCCATTTCATTGGTTACAAGACAAATTTGTATTGGCACCAATCTGTGTATTTTAAATAATTAGGTTTCTGTGTCAACAGCCGTTATGAGAAATGCTGTAATGTGTCATTTCACTGATATTTCCTGTTTAGCTCACCTTGCCAAAGGAAATGTGAGCTTTTGCCATCACTTGGCGTTCGTCGTCCGTTAACTTTTCACATTTTAATCTTCTCCTCTGAAACTGCTTGGCCAATTGAACGGAAACTTGGTAGGAAGCATCTGTGGAAGGTCCTCTATAAAGATTGCACATTTCGTCCCGATTTGTTAACAAACATGGCCACCACAGGCAATTCTTGTTTCTGATTGGTCAATTTTTTAAAATTCTTCTCCTCTGAAACCACGTCGCCAAATGAACTGAAACTTGATAGGAAGCATCTATGGAAGGTTCTCTATGAAGATTGCACATTTCATCCCAATCCGTTAACAAACATGGCCACCATAGGCAATTTTTGTTTTTGATTGGTCGATTAAAAAAAATCTTCTCCTCTGTAACTGCAACGCCAAATGAACTGAAACTTAGTAGGAAATATCTATGGAAGGTCCTCTATAAAGATTGCACATTTTGTCCCAATCCGTTAATAAATATGGCCGCCACAGGCAATTCTTATTTCTGATTGGTCGATTTCTAAAAAATCTTCTCCTCTGAAACCACTCGGCCAAATAAACCGAAACTTTGTAGGAAGCGTCTATGGAAGGTCCTCTATCAAGATTGCACATTTTGTCCTGATCTGTGAACAAACATGGCCACCACAGGCAATTCTTGTTTCTGATTGGTCAATTTTTAAAAATTCTTCTCCTCTGAAACTGCTTGTCCAAATGAACCGAAACTTGATAGGAAGCATCTATGAAAGGTCCTCTATGAAAATTGCTCATATCGTCCCCGATTCATTAACAAACATGGCCGCCACAGGCAATTCTTGTTTCTTATTGGTCGATTAAAAAAAAATCTTCTCCTCTGAAACCACTTGGCCAAATGAACTGAAACTGGGTAGAAAGCATCTATGGAAGATCCTCTATAAAGATTGCACATTTCGTTCCGATCCATTTACAAACATGGCCACCACAGGCAATTCTTGTTTCTGATTGGTCAATTAAAAAAAAATCTTCTCCTCTGAAACCACTTGGCCAAATGAACCGAAACTTAGTAGGAAGCATCTATGGAAGGTCCTCTATGAAAACTGCTCATATCGTCTCGCTTCGTTAACAAACATGGCCGCCACAGGCAATTCTTGTTTCTGATTGGTCGATTTCTAAAAATCTTCTTTTCTGAAACCACTTGACCAAATGAAGCAAAACTTGATAGGAAGCATCTATGGAAGGCCGTCTTTAAAGATTGCTCATTTCGTCGCGATCTGTTAACAAACATGGCCACCATAGGCCAAAAAAAATTCTGGTTATTTCTAAAAAATCTTCTCCTCTGAAACTGTGTAGCCAAATGAACCGAAATTTGGTAGGAAGCATCTATGGAAGGTTCGGTATAAAGTTTTCTCAAAGCAGAATGAAAAGTGAGCGACACAGGGTCAGCCCACTGAGCCCCTCTACCTTCTTTTCTTTCCTTTTTTTTTTTTTTTTTTTTATACAAATTTCAGTTTGCTTTTCTATTATAATTTATAGTAACATTTTACATTAGACTTTGACCTTGAACTTTGTATATTGACATGACCTGGACATTTATATAGCTGAACTTTAGATAAAGTAATCATCTGGTGTTTAATGTAAATAACTATGATGCTTTTGTTGTCATTCATAAAGCCTTTTTTTAGAGATACAAATAAGTGTCTAATCCTTGTTCATTTTTTGGAGGGGTTGTCGTGGTCATGATCGTATGGTAGTTGGATTTTACAACTATCTGTGCAATCAGTGCCTATCACCACTAAAGTTGTGAATTCGAACCACATTCATGGCGAGGCGTACTCAACACAACCTTATGTGATAAAGTTGGTCAGTCACTTGCAACAAGTCGGTGGTTTTCTGCGGGTACTATGGATTTCTCCACCAATAAAACTGACCATTGTATCCAATAAATAGTGTTCTAATTGGACAATTTTGGAGTATGAGTAGGAATTTCATACTCAAAAGTTTTATGACCATAGAGCCAGGTCAGTGGTATTCTCTTCACCAACAAAAATTGACTGCCACAATATAACTGAAGATCCTATTGAAAGTGGTGTTCAACACCCATAACTAATCTAACCTTTTTAGGGGAGTCTTTATTGTAGAATGTATTTTTAATTTTTTTTTTATTTTGTGATTGATACTTTTTTCTAGGAAATTAGCCAGAAACAGAGGAAAGATAGTCTGCCTCCAGGGTGGGAGAAATGTGAAGGTAAATAGTCATACTACTATAATTTTCACACCAGACAATGAAATTTTGGAAGGGTCCTTTGCACTCTAATAATTTCTCATCTGGATATCTAAATAGGGTTTTAATTGAGTCAGTAAGACATTTAGCCTACAGTTTGTTGGTGTTATTTGCATTTTAATTGACAGACATAAATTGGATCCTAGAAATCACCAAGACAATTTGCCTACAGTTGAGTGGTGCTTTTACGTTTAGTTGTATAATGCTTCTACTTGTGATTGAACTGCCATGAAAGTATACTAGTATGGGGTTCTCCTAAGGAGCGGGAGATCCTGCCTTAAACTATGAAATCAGCATGTTCTGCTTCTCCACTAAACATGCAACATTAAGGAATAGGAGCGAAGACTGGTTGCCTGGATAATGTGCCGAGTGTAGTGACCTGTCTGCCTGTAAACTCTTGTTTTAATGGAGTTTACTCTGTAAAATTCCAACTCTGGATATTGGTCTAGCACAAAACAGACATTATCATTATCTCATCTAAAAGAAGTCTGTACTCGTCCTGATTTAGCTGAACATTTTTTGTTTACTCACTTGGATTAAATAAATATTGCTCCCATGCTCTACTTGGATTAAATAAATATTGCTCCCATGCTCTACTTGGATTAAATAAATATTGCTCCCATGCTCTACTTGGATTAAATAAATATTGCTCCCATGCTCTACTTGGATTAAATAAATATTGCTCCCGTGCTCTACTTGGATTAAATAAATATTGCTCCCGTGCTCTACTTGGATTAAATAGATATTGCTCCCATGCTCTACTTGGATTAAATAGATATTGCTCCCATGCTCTACTTGGATTAGATAAATATTGCTCCCGTGTTCTACTTGGATTAGATAAATATTGCTCCCGTGCTCTACTTGGATTAAATAAATATTGCTCCCATGCTCTACTTGGATTAAATGAATATTGCTCCCATGCTCTACTTGGATTAAATAAATATTGCTCCCATGCTCTACTTGGATTAAATAAATATTGTTCCCATGCTCTACTTGGATTAGATAAATATTGCTCCCATGCTCTACTTGGATTAAATAGATATTGCTCCCATGCTCTACTTGGATTAGATAAATATTGCTCCCGTGCTCTACTTGGATTGAATAAATATTGCTCCTGTGCTCTACTTGGATTAAATAAATATTGCTCCTGTGCTCTACTTGGATTAAATAGATATTGCTCCCATACTCTACTTGGATTAAATAGATATTGCTCCCATGCTCTACTTGGATTAGATAAATATTGCTCCCGTGCTCTACTTGGATTAGATAAATATTGCTCCTGTGCTCTACTTGGATTAAATGAATATTGCTCCCATGCTCTACTTGGATTAAATAAATATTGCTCCCATGCTCTACTTGGATTAGATAAATATTGCTCCCATGGTCTACTTGGATTAGATAAATATTACTCCCATGCTCTACTTGGATTAGATAAATATTGCTCCCATGCTCTACTTGGATTAGATAAATATTGCTCCCATGCTCTACTTGGATTAGATAAATATTGCTCCCATGCTCTACTTGGATTAAATAAATATTGCTCCCATGCTCTACTTGGATTAAATGAATATTGCTCCCATGCTCTACTTGGATTAAATAAATATTGCTCCCATGCTCTACTTGGATTAAATAAATATTGCTCCCATGCTCTACTTGGATTAAATAAATATTGCTTCCATGCTCTACTTGGATTAAATGAATATTGCTCCCATGCTCTACTTCGATTAAATAAATATTGCTCCCATGCTCTACTTGGATTAGATAAATATTGCTCCCATGCTCTACTTGGATTAGATAAATATTACTCCCATGCTCTACTTGGATTAGATAAATATTGCTCCCATGCTCTACTTGGATTAAATAAATATTGCTCCCATGCTCTACTTGGATTAAATAAATATTGCTCCCATGCTCTACTTGGATTAAATAAATATTGCTCCCATGCTCTACTTGGATTAAATAAATATTGCTCCCATGTGCTACTTGCAATTAACATGTTTAAAGTTTGATGGTTTCTCTGTATTGTGATTTACTGTACAATCAGTGCCTGTCACCAATAAAGTTTGGAGTTTGAATATTACTCATGGTGAGATGTACTCAATGAAACATTATGTGATAAAGTTAGTCAGTGACTTGCGGCAGGTCAGCGTTTTTTTTTCGGGTACTCCGGTTTCCTCCACCATTAAAAGTGATCACCACGTTATAACTGAAATATTGTTGAAAGTGGTGTTAAACGCCATAACCCTAACCCTTGTAATTGAATACATTCACAAGAAGTGATAATTCATGTTAAACAAGTGTTTACTACAAATGTCAGTATTTACTGTTATTGTACTGTACCTTATTCAGCCGTTTGAGATTTGTATCTGAATGACGACAGTTAGAAAATATGAATGTATATTTACTTTAGTAAATATACATTTTTCATTTTTCATTTAATTTTAGATGAAGATGGTCCATATTATTGGCATATAAAAAGTGGGACTATCCAGAGAGAGCCACCATCACCAGCACCACCTGACACAAAACATGTGACACTTAGATCAGTGTCTATAAATAGTGACAGTGTAAGTGTACATTAAGTATATTCAGACATTAGACACATGATGATGGCAATAATTGCTTATTTCTGGGAAGCTGAAAATTATTTTTGTCTTGTTTTTTTAATGTTGTACAGTATTCCCCCTCTTATAAAGCAGCTCCATATGCAATCAAAAATTGGCCTTACAAGAGACGTGGCATCATTTGAGGTGGATCATTTATTTGTAGTAGTATTTTACTATCTCAGTGCATCTGAAGTATGGCCTGATAAATGATATGGTCTTAGTAGGAGGGGCCTTAATTAGAGGGGGTTACTGTAGGCCATATTATATTTAATCTTCTGGTATGAAATAGCATTTAGTAATAATAGTACATTGGTATGATGTGTTATTTGTTACACATTTTCTCCTACGAATGAGCCCTAAGATATAGTACATAATTTGTCTGCTGCTTAGTATAAGACAACATTATGTGATAAAGTTTGTCTGTGACTTGCGACAGGTCGGTGGTTTTCTGCGGGTGCTCCGGTTTAGCTGAAATATTGTTGAAAGTGGTGTTAAACACCATTAACCAAACCACTTTTTGTGACTTTCCATTTTGCAGACTAGTAAACAGTTGATATTTCTTTAGCATTAACTCGCATAAAAATCAAAATGTTAAAAAAAAGCCCGGTTATTACTGTTCTTCGAGAAGCATTTAACCAACCAAGGATCAGATTGATTATTGAAGAATTAATTGATTGATTGATCAGTGTTTAACTCCAACTTTAGCAGTGTTTCAGCTATTTCGTGGTGTGTATTATGGAAGAAAAATACATCTGAAAGTGACAAATGAAAGATACAAGTCATGAGTCATAATGTGATTTTACTTAGTGCATTGATTACTGTAAACACAATTTGACCAGAACTTGGATGGTTATCAAACAGCAAAATCTGACTAATGAAATGAGATCAGTTCTGATGTCCTTAATAGTCTGAACAGATAAAAGGTTGAAGACCAGGAAATCTTGAGACAAATCTGTCGGAACCTAATAACCCGTCTCTGATTAAGTTTTTATAACCTTATCAGCTAGTAAATGTCAAAATAATATGAAATAATTAGACAAAAATACTTTATAATCAGCATAACAAATATTAATTAACAGATATGAGCACCAATTCATCCATATAAGTCAGTTAAATACAGGAAATGGCAAGACTTTGAACAAATACCTTGTAATTTTTGATAAGATTGATAAAAATTTGAACGAAAAACAACAGCTTTCGTTATCGGGGAAATCAAGGTTCATTTGCGTTTTCTAAATTAACCAATACTGTCACGTAATTACAAATTAGTAATCAATTAGTGATAACGTTAAGTCGAAAATACTATATTTGTTGTCTCAATAAAACAGGGGTTGTTTTCACATGGAAATATGGTTTGTTTAAACTTCTAATTGTAATATAATTGATTATGCCGTCTATGATATATTGTTTATTAAATTCTTTGTTTGTTTTTCTACTGCTATTTACATTTGCAAATATCACCTTGAAAATAAAACATGTCATAAAATCTAGATAGGAAAAAATCGTATTAATGTTGGGACTGATTTGAATTGAACCACAGGAATGGAAACAAGCCATCTCTTGGTATACTAGTGTCCGTTAAATCTATTGAGTGGAAAAAATATAACAATTAACGTCTAGACTCATTAATTGTACCTTAGAAAGACCTTTCTGAGATGATATCTTTGATATTATTAAAGTCTAGACTCTTTTAAATGGCACCTGCGAAAGTCCTTTTTGAAATGATACGTTTGTCATTTTTATGGTGTTCTACTCAGAGAATTACCCAGGTAAAAGAGTATAGCATTTACCAATCAAACAGACCTTAGATATACCGTAATATGAACAATTTGTAGTCTTAAATGTAGATTACAATTTCAAGGGGACAATCTGATTAAAATCAGCTAAATCCCATATTAATCATCTGACAGAATCTAATTATAGGTCATATCCAGTTGAACTTTTGCATATGAATAAATTTATGAAAAAAATCTATAGTCTGATTTTAATGGGGTTTTTTCCTGTAAATTTCTTATGAAATTCCTAGCTGCACTTCTCAAGCAAATTCTCCTAGTGGTTAATTTTGCTGGACAATGATCATTTTCAGTAAAACCTTTTTAGCTCACCTTGCCAAAGGCAATGTGAGCTTTTGCCATCACTTAGCGTCCATCGTCCGTTAACTTTTCACATTTTAACCTTCTCCTCTGAAACCTCTCAGCCAAATGAATTGAAACTTGTTAGGAAGCATCTATGGAAGGTCAATTCTTGTTTCTGATTGGTCGATATCTAAAGAATCTTCTCCTCTGAAACTGCCTAGTAAAATGAACCGAAACTTGGTAAGAGGCATCTACATGTATGGAAGGTTGTGTATTAAGTTTCCTCAAAGCAGAATGAAAGGTGAGCGACACAGTTTTGGATCTCGAGAATGCCCTTGTTTTGTACATTGCTTGTATAAATCAGTTGAGCCATAATGCTCCAGAAATACTATGGTTTGTTAAATATTAAAAAGAAAAAATGGGAAAAAAAACTACATTCTCAGATTATGTCTTAAAACTTAAGTAAGTAATCAATAGCATGTACTAATTTAGTAATATTTTACTCTGTAAAATAGCATGATATAATCGGCAGGTTTCTACAAAACTTATCATGCAATGCGACAATGATTAATATCAGTTGACAATCAAAACAATTGGAAGAAGATATTATAAAGCTTCATTTACAGGGTGAGAAAAGCTTAGTTTTTCTTAATTATTAACATTTCTTGTGTTTAACAGATATTTGTTAAGATAATATCCAATGACTACAATTTAGATCTGCAGTATGCTTTTGTTTAATAGAACATTTGCACATTTTCGACTTGATTCTAAAATTATACGTTTTTATAGGAGTTATTTCCCTTTCATGCCAAAATGGTTCAATTTCATACAAAGTCCAATGAATATAACATTTTTTTTAGCTCACCTTGCCAATGGCAATGTAAGCTTTTGCCATCACTTGGCGTCTGTCGTCCGTTAACATTTTAATCTTCTCCTCTGAAACTGCTTGGTCAAATGAACCGAAATTTGGTTGGACGCATCTATGGAAGGTCCTCTATAAAGATTGCTCATTTCGTTCCGATCTGTTAACAAACATGGCCGCTTCAGGCAATTCTTGTTTCTGATGGGTCGATTTCTAAAAATCTTCTCTGAAATTGCTTAGCCAAATGAACCGAAACTTGGTGGGAAGCACCTATGGAAGGTTCTGTATTAAGTTTCCTCAAAGCAGAATGAAAGGTGAGCGACACAGGCTCAGCCCACTGAGCCTCTAGTTTTCATAATCTGTACATATTTTTAATGTTGTATTTGGTGTTTGCTGTAAAACTCTCCTGATTTTTTTTTTTACAAAGTTCAAATATATTTAAATTATTTCGTTGCTATTGTATGGAACAGGTACCATTTTGCTCGCGGTTTCTTTTTTTTTAACAAGGATTTTGAAAATTGATTTGATGTCTGATAAACCAAGAGTAAATTTCGTTATATTAAGGAATACCATATTTGTATATACAAATGTATTGAACTTTTAATGAACGTGTACTATCAGATATGGTACATACAAACAAAGTTCTAAATTTTTTTTTTAAATGGCACGTTTCTTCAAATAATTTTTTTTCGTTCATTACAGATACATTAATGAATGAAAAATTTCAGGAGAAAAACAACATGGAACTCTTACTTGATTGGCATATCCTGATATAACATTTTATTTAGTGTCGTGAAATTTATTTTACAGAAGTCAATTTCATTTTGTTTAATTAAGAAAGAAATTGACAAGTAGTGTTGATCTCGTCATATCCTTGTTACGTATGCATAACTGTCAAATGTGATTAAAACTGAAAATCTACGCCAAGACGCCAATTATACTAGTTTGTCAGAACTGTCAAAAAGTATTATAACTACACGCTTGATGTTTTTATCTTAATTTAAACGATAAAAGAATTTTGACAAAATAAATTTGGAAAGGGAATTCATGTGCCTGATACTGAAATACGATTGTATTAATTCTGCTTTATTTTAATTATGCATAATAACAAAAGTTAAAAGTAGGAAAATCGTAAAGCAATTATCGTCATCTTAAATGGATCTGATAGTAGTTAATTACAAGATTTTATTACGGAATCTGGTTGAATTATTATGGTTGTTTAAATATAAAATTACATCATGCATTGCGTATCAGGTTTAAGTTCCTGCCGATAATTTTATTCAGAATTCTGCAGTTTTAATAGAAAGCTGAAACTGCTTAAACCAAGATGAGAAAAATACAGAAAGCATACATGTACATGTATAAAGAGAGAAGTTATATTCTTAATACAAGGATTTAACAAATTACATTCTCTATTATCGTAATTAGTCTGTTAAAAAAACAAACCCAAAAATGCTTATGCTTATGTTGTTAATAAATTTCCTTCTTAATTAATGCTTATCATGCTCACCTAGATTGTGAACGATCACTGGTTTGATATCTGGTTCGGTCAATCTAAAACTTGAAAGAATATGCACTGGTTGGCTCTGACCCACAGATGTGTCTCACAGATGGAGAAACACAGTTTTATACAAGACCCTGGTGTTAGTGAAATAGTACTATAGATGTATGGCTTAACGTGATGGTCCTTTCCAAAGTATCGTCAGCTCATAAAGAAAAAAAAACATGATCTTGCCATGATTTAACTTAAAAGTTGCTTAAAAGTTAAAGTGATCACTCACTGACTTATTTAAATAAGGATTATGAGTGTGGGTGTTTAGCACCACTTTCTACATATTTTCAGTAAATCATGATGCCTTGTAATACTACTGGAAAAAATTTACTGGATATCAAGATAATGTTAGTTAAGGGGATAAAATATACAATAATTGATTTTTGTTGAGGTTAATATTTAACAAATAGTTCATGGCACTAAGGGCCATATGGCAGTTTATGGACTGGGATGTCACCCACAAAATATTATATGGGCCGAAGCGAAGCTGAGGTCCATATACTATTTTGTGGGTGACAGACCGGTCCATAAACTGCCATTTGTCCCGAAGCGCCATGAACTATTTGTTATATTATACTCAATACATGCAAATCTGTCAGATGACATGTTTTTGTTATTGTATATCTAAGACAAAAAATGAGTTCTGACAAAAACCGGAAGAAAAACATTATATTGATCGGGCCCGGTCAATATACTAAAATATTGACCGGCTGCACTAATAAAGACAAATAGGGAAAATAAAAACGTAAAGTATAATATAAGGATGTATTATACTTTACATTTATATTTTCCCTATCTGTCTTTGTTAGGGAGCTGGTCCATATATCAGTATATAGACCAGACCCGGTCCATATAATGTTTTTTTCCGGATTTTGTTCGAACTCGTTTTTGGTTTTAGATATACAATAACAAAAAACATGTCATCTGACAGATTTGTAAATAAAAGTATTATTGGTAATATATAGGTCTGTATTGATCAGGCAGAAGACAAATACATGTATTTCAACTACAAAATGGATAGGTTTTGGATATCAAATCCCACTAGCAGTTGTAGGTCTTTTGGAAGGGTGCATATATTTGTGGTAAATGTACAAAGTACTTTGAAGTTGGTTTTAATGAGTATAATATTACAAATAGTTCACTGCACTTCAGGCCAAATGGCAGTTTATGGACCAGTCTGTCGCCCACAAAATATTATATGGACCTCAGTTTCGCTTCGGTCCATATAATATTTTGTGGGTGACATCCCGTCTCATAAACTGCCATGAACTATTTGTTATATATCGTTCCAAGATATATGATATTTACCTCATTCAAGACTTATTACCGTGTTTGTAACAAGAGTAACCACAATGGGTGTCACTAGTGGAGCAAGAACTGTTTACCCTTTCTGGCATCTGAGTTTTCCTACCGTTTTTTTGTGGGGTTCGTGTTGCTCAATCTTAGTTTTATGTGTAGTGTTTTGTAGATTATTGTTTGTCTTTTTGTCCTTGTTTTGTCTGTCCATCAATTTACAGCCTCAGATTACTCCTTTAGCACAATGTATCTTCAACCTTCTTTTTTTCCCTTTCAGTAAATAATTAAGGAAATCTGATTATATCAAAGAAGAAAAAAACTTCTTGAAGAATTTAGGATTTTCATGTCCCTTACAGCAAGATATTTGTTTATTGATGTCAAAGCAACTAATAAAATTTGATTAACAATAATATAAAAGGGCCAGAGTTTGATGAAACAATCTTGTTCTTGCCTGTAAACAATAATATAAAAAGACAGATTCTTTGATTATTGATGAGAAATGTATTGCTTCGTGGTAAATCTACAAAATTATGTTGATCATAAATTTCTCCCCAAAAAAAATTTCAGGAGCAGGTGTAAATAATTTTTTTTTAGGAACTTTGAATAAGATTTAATGGCCAGATTTGAAAGATGATTTTCCAATGACAAAATTATTATGTTGGTTATAATATACATGTTGATCAGGAGATATAGAGGTTTGGTTTATGGTATTTAACGCCACTCTCAATAATATTTCAGTTATATTGTGGCGGAGGAAACTGGAGAACATTGAGAAAACCACTGACCTGTCGCAAGTCACTGACAAACTTTATCACATAATGTTGTATCGGAGATATAGAAGTGATCAAGACCATCAAAACCTATATTTGTAAAAGGGTGATTTACTATTACTAAACCTTGTAATAAAATTCAAAGTTTGAGCTCCACGAAATGGTTATTTATAAAATCTGCCTTGTTTTATGGACTATGATATTTCCCCCCCCCCCCCCCCCAAAAAAAGAATGAAGGAAAGTTCTCTGCTTTATAAGTCATTGAAGGTTGTGCAAAAAAAAAAAAAATAAAAAAGATGTTTTTGTAATATAACTATTCTTCCATTCCTAATATCTAAAAATAAATCATGAGTAATCAAACAAAGCAATAATTCACAATTGTCAGCATGTGAGTGAATATCATGGTTGTTTTGGTTACGAGTAATTTATTTTGATATTCGGAATGCAAGAGTTTTGAGTATTGAATTTTTGGCAATAGATATTAGTATTAGTCTTAAACCAGTGATTTAGGCACATTAAAATGTTAGAAATATAAATTTGGAGGGCCTAATAAAAATTATATACCCCCATTTCAGCTGAAATATTGTTGTAAGTGCAGTTAAACACTACACCCCATCCCCCACACACACACCCTTTTTCAAGAGCAAAGAATATGCCTGTCTTTCCTTGTGTCCCCTTAATTTCTAGGTATTCTTCAATCTATTAATATTCTATTGAGTATACGATATTAAATATTCAAATGAATTTCTTCACGAAGACAATTTTGACTGTAATTGAGTATTCTTCATCAAGCACTTCTCTAAATGACGAATTTCATTAGGGAGAATACCCAATTATCTGAAAATAGAATTCAATAAATTTAAGTTAGAACATGGCATTATACTATTTGTTAAGTAGGAATATTAGATTTACATAAAAATAAAATTTCAGACGGCAATTGTTTGTCTCATGAAACTCGTTAATGGGCCTTCGATATTTCTTGATAAATTAAATTTATTCGGAATCAATTACAAGAAAGACAGATTTCTTTTGCTTTTGATTACGATGTTGCTATTTGAAGTTTTACTATTAGTGAAGAATGTGAATTTGATTTATCAGAATGTGACAGCTCTCTGTTGTTTAATTAATATTATGCAGTTACTTGAATTACAGTAAATTTCAATTTCATTAACATAGTGCCTTTCTTTCTTCAAATTGACTTTCCCAAATGACATTTGGGTTTGGCTCCAGGGATGGATTGCTCAAAACAAATTTAAACCAAAATAAAACACTGAAATCTTAAGACAAAAAAAATGTGTTCAATGTTATTTCGAAAAGTCAAAGCCAGGTACTACATGTGAGAAAATGTACTAACGATCAATAGTTGTATCTTTCTATCCTGCGAGCGGAACCGTAGTTCTTGTTGCCATGATATTCCTGAAAAATTTGTGAAGGTAGTGTGAAACAACCATTCAATCCTATCAAGCAAACTGTGAATCTAGGATCTTTGAAAATGAAAAGCCTGTTATTAATAAGAGACAACCTCTGAACTTATGGTGAACTCGGTGAAAATGCATGACCAAAGACTATTGTTTCTTCTTCATTATCTGATCAGAAATCGTCTTGAGATGAAAAAGAGAATTACTGTCATCTGAAGTTTCCAATTTGAAGTAACATTACTAATTTTCTCCCTTTATTTTATTGTATCCCTCGAGGACTCTAGATCTTTGATCTGTTATAGGATAGTCTTTCAGTGCCTGACCCAAACTCATTAGTCATGCCTTTTCTCAGAACCTGGATTGTAACTTCTTTATTTTCTGTCGTGTCTCATATGAATTAAACTTCTTTGATGGAGATGACTAGATAAGACATTTGACAGATAGGGACGTCTCTGTAGTATCATCTTTTATAATTGAAATTATAAGATGGTGGGATAGTAGGGGAACGAAAGGGTATAGGACATAGTTATCTTTTAATGGGAAATAACATAGAAGATATTAATGAATGTGTTACTTGTCTGGATGGGTTATTAGAGAATTATTTGTGTTGTCACTGTATAACATATAGGGGAGTAATGATACACTTTTTCCACAAGCGATGCATATCGCGATATTTGATATGTATTACGATACGTTTTATAGGAAACTAACTATTCCTTGAAGTCCATGCTGGTCGACACGGGCACTGCCATGGTTTTTTTTTTATATGAGGTCGCTTAGGTACTAGCGGAAATTATAAATATTTGATATTTGATTAATTAATTTCAAAAGCGTAAATTAATCGATTCACTTTTCTCAAAATATTAATTAAATGATCACAAAAAGAAGAAAACAGAAGTTCAACACTACTTTTTTTCAAGAAATGAACATCGTATCGTTTGTATTGTAAGCGGCCTCCCCGTATCGTGAACCGAACCGTCCCCAAAATAATCGCGATTTCGGTACATACGGTGAATCGTTTCCCCCTTAATAACATATAACATATGGGGCAAATATGTCTTTTGTTGTAATATTGATAACTCATCTTACAATACTATATTTAATCCATTTTACCTCTTGTCTCTTTCTACGATTTTCCCAATTGTTTTTTTTGGAACTGTTCCGACAATGTCGTATTTTTGTTTTTTTATTTTTAGCATATGGGGAAATAAGTCTGTTGTCGTAAAATTGATAACTCATCTGAACTTTAACACATTCTTTCTAATAATATACCATTTTATTTTTCTTGAAATATATTAGATCCTTATTCAACTTTTCACACCACGATTTAGCTGGACTGCTAAAGTTGGCATTAAATACCAATCAATTAATAGATATTCAACTTAGTTGTCTCATGCATCATTGGGGCTCAGGGAAAACATTATTTCTGTGAAAGACCGATAAATTTTGTTTAAAACACGAGGACAATGGTTTTTTTTTATTTTTTATTAAGTACTGGGTACTAACACATGAATGGGATGATGTTGGACAAACAGAAAATAAAACTTGTCCTTTGAAGTCTTGACTCTTCCTTATAAATGCCTCTTAAGGCCTTTATAAACGTAGGTTAATGTTAGCATGTAACAACAATGATAATTCATATTTTTGTCAAAGTATATTATTTATTTTCATTTTCTATTTTTCGGCATGTTGGGACGAAGTCCATCTCGGCTTTTGGTTTTCTGAAGGCCTGACAGGCTGGTGGGCTGGCACAGTTTATTTTTGGTTTCTGGACATCATATCTAGTTTTAGTTATCTGATTTTATTCATATTTCAACACTAGATGTACACTGATAAAATACAAATGCATAGGTCAAATTTGAATTTGAGATACTTATTATCTGACATTCATCGTTATTGAGTTATGTCCCTTGATTAGGTGCTATTTGATATTTTGATATTAGTTTCCAAGCAATAATTCAATTCTATGTATTAGATTGACTTGAAATTTTATAGCTAGCTTTAGAGGGATATAATTCAGGTCAAGATCAAATTAATGATATGCCCCTTTATCTTGCTATGTTGTTTTTTTTGTGCCATCACAGGGACTTGCTCTCGGACACCAAATTTTCCCCACTTAATATTTTTTATCTGTCAATGTATTACCCACTTAAGAATCACAGTGGGTAATACATTGAACGTAATAAAATATTCTGCGGGGAAAATTTAGTGGCCGTGAGCAAGTCCCTGTGGTTCCATGCATAAACTTGGATTAAATTTAAATATTAAATAGAGGGAAAAAAATGCATGAAAGAAAATAGGAGTGGTGATGCGATTTTTATGAAAGAAAATTTCTCATTTTTTCCCTTATTAATTATGCATGAAAACCATTTTAAAAGGGTTGGGTTAGGGATTTAAAATTAAAATATTTCCTCATTTTTTTAGCCCATTAATTGACAATTTTTGTCAATTTATATCATTTTCTTAAAAAATCAAAAAGAAATGTCAGATTTTTTTCTTAAATACAATAGGAACCAGATTTTATGCATCTCTTTGGTCATCTTACATTTTTGTGTTCTATATTTTTTAGAGCACATTGTCCAGTGGAAGTGACTCTAAACCCTCTACTCCTACCAGTGGAACATCAGAGGACCCACTTGTGGCATTTGAAGGACATGCTTTACAATATGCAGTTAAATCTATACAGAACCTGTAAGTTAATTTGAAGGGGAATGTGATTATTTTCCCTCTTCATAATATGCTTTTGTTATTTTCTATGATTAGTTAAGAGCATCTGTTATTTCACTCGATCTCTGATATTTGGAAAAATTGACAAATATTTTCTGTTACATTTTTGTGTAAATTATGTAGGATGTTTTTCCCCATCAATTTTTAAAACAAACAAAAAATAATAGAATTCAATTTTGTGTATGTAAAAGAATAAGAGCCTGTTGTCATATGTCACTGTATGAAATGTATAGGGAAAAAATAACTACAAAGAAAAAAATACACAGTCATTTATTTCCATTAGAACAGTCCCACAAAGGGCAGACTCAGATAAATCATAGCCACATCGGTGGTGTAATGATTAGTGTGCTTACCTCGAGTGTGTTCGTTGGTTCGTGTGCTTACCTCGAGTGTGTTCGTTGGTTCGTGTGCTTACCTCGAGTGTGTTCGTTGGTTCATGTGCTTACCTCGAGTGTGTTCGTTGGTTCGTGTGCTTCCCTCGAGTGTGTTCGTTGGTTCGTGTGCTTACCTCGAGTGTGTTCGTTGGTTCGTGTGCTTCCCTCGAATGTGTTCGTTGGTTTGTGTGCTTCCCTCGAGTGTGTTCGTTGGTTCATGTGCTTACCTCGAGTGTGTTCGTTGGTTCGTGTGCTTCCCTCGAATGTGTTCGTTGGTTTGTGTGCTTCCCTCGAGTGTGTTCATTGGTTCATGTGCTTACCTCGAGTGTGTTCGTTGGTTCATGTGCTTCCCTCAAGTGTGTTCGTTGGTTCGTGTGCTTACCTCGAGTGTGTTCGTTGGTTCGTGTGCTTACTCGTGTGTTCATTGGTGTGTGTGCTTACCTCGAGTGTGTTCGTTGGTTCGAGCCCCAGTAGGGTCAAACCAAAGAATAACAAAATTGGTATTTGCGGCTTCTTTGCTAAGCACTCAGCATTAAGGAGATAGAGCAATCTGGTTGGCTCGAAATTGGGGTAATGTGTTAGAGTGAAACAACATGTCTAACCACATACTGTTGTTTTCAAGGATAGCACTGAAAATCCAACTAAGTGTTGGTCTAGTACAAAGTGGACATCATCATCATCATCTCATTGAAATATAGCTTCTTCTCTCCATGATACAGCTGCAAAATTGCTCATTTGGTGTTAAACAACAATCACTCGCTCACTCAGATAAAAATTACCTGTAAATGTAATTACCAACAACATTTGATTATTTGAAATGGCACTGTATTGTCTTGAAGCAGATATAGGTGACGAGTTTCATTATATAATGTCATGTAATTATTTAAAACAAGAAAGGGGAAAATATTTACCGAGTTATTGCTGTAATAATGTCAATACCTTGAAATTTAATGAGTTATTTTCTTCATGTAATGTTATTGTATCAGAAGAAACTATGTAAATTTATAAAGATTATTAATATGAAAGTCTCACCTCCTGGTTAGTGTAATTGTAACTGTTCACACATGTACAAAACTTAATATGTTGTATATTATTATTTACTTCTCTGTAACTATATGTATTTGGTTTATGAGAATAAAATTCATTCACTCAATTTCAAATTCTTAATTATTATTTTTTTCAGGTCTTCTGGTCAATCTCTCACTGCTAAAATGGAGGAAAACCTACAGGAGAAAAAAGAAGAGAAAAAAGAAAAAGCAGTGAGATTTTCTGTGAGATCTCTTGGTTGGGTGAGGATCGCTGAGGAGGATCTTACTCCTGAGAGAAGTAGCAGAGCTGTAAACAAATGTATCGTAGATCTGACCCTTGGTAGAAATGATATCAATGATGTCGTCGGTAGATGGGGAGATGTAAGTTATGTTTAAACAAATGCTTCGTAGATCTGACCCCTGGTAGAAATGATATCAATGATGTCGTCGGTAGATGGAGAGATGTAAGTTATTTTTAAATAAATGCTTCATAGATCTGACCCTTGGTAGAAATGATATCAATGATGTCGTCGGTAGATGCGGAGATGTAAGTTATGTTTAAACAAATGCTTCATAGATCTGACCCTTGGTAGAAATGATATCAATGATGTCGTCGGTAGATGGGGAGATGTAAGTTATGTTTAAACAAATGCTTCATAGATCTGACCCTTGGTAGAAACGATATCAATGATGTCGTCGGTAGATGGGGAGATGTAAGTTATTTTTAGATAAATGCTTCATAGATCTGACCCTTGGTAGAAATGATATCAATGATGTCGTCGGTAGATGGGGAGATGTAAGTTATATATAATTCTAACATGACGTCCTTCATTGGCTATATAAATAATACAATGATAAAACTCACGATATATTTTAACTCTCACATGCGTATTGACAAACAAATTACTAACATCATTCCTGAGTGAATTTGTGTATTCATACAGGACCGTGGCACATATCAATGATGTCATCGTTGGATGAGGCGATGCAAGTGAAACAAATGCAGTGTAAATCTGGTAACGATGGGGAAAAAATCTGTGAAAGAAACAGTATAACTGCTCTTGCATTCTAAATATCAAAGATGAAATCACTTGTAACCTAGCAACAACGAAATCACTTGTAACCTATCAACAAAGAAATGCACTTGGGAATCACAGTGTTGTTCAGTTACTCATATTATTTATTTTCAATTTTAAAAATACAAGAGTAGTTATGCAATAAGTTATCATAGACATTGTTGATCTGACCTATGGTAGAGCAAAAAAAAAAGTTCACAATTCAAATATTTGTATACTCTATTAGTTTGAGAGAGTTTTCTCCATTTTGAGGAATCCTTTATGTCTTTGAAGAAAAAAGCAGAATTGATTCCTGTATTTTAGATTGATTTCAAGTATTTTTATTAGTTTCATCAGTTAATAAGAATAGTAATTCCAATAGATGTTTATATTTTGTTATATTGTTTTTCCCTGTACAATCTATCTTTCAACAAGGGAGATAAATCATGTATTTAGGGAGACAACTCTGCATGTTAAAAATTTGATTATTTGATTTTGAATTTTATCTTCCTAAGGTGGTAGAAAAGTTATATTTATACTTGAAATCAATAGATTTTTCTGTTATAATGGATTGATTTAACTCAACTTGTTTAAAAAAACATACAAATTTTATTCCAGGGTAAAGATTTATACTTAGATTTAGACCGAGACAGTCTGCGACTGGTAGATACACAAGACTTTATTGTCATCAATGTACAACCTATACAGTCAATACGTGTCTGGGGTGTAGGGAGAGATAATGGCAGGTAAGATAGATAGATTATTAATTACCTAGTAGTTATTTAGCCTTCGCAGATTCTGTTACACTTCATTAAGGAATGATAATACCTACAAAGTTGAATCTCCTGGGGAAAACCTAATTAATAAGCCACTTTATCTAAGATACAAAATATGTTGATTTTTGCATTTTGTTTGGTTATATTGACGAAAACTACAAATATCTGATTTTGACAAGAGTTATCTAAGATAGTTGCATCCATGGTGTAATGGTTAGTGTACTTGCCTTGTAGGTCATTGGTTCTATCTATCCCCCCTATTATCAAACCAAAGACTATAACATTTGAATTTATTGCTTCTCTGTTAAGCACACAGCATTAAGGAGTATGAGCTTAGACAGGTTGGCACGGAGTCAGGATAATATTTCCGAGAGAAGTGACATGTCTATCTTTAGACTATTGTTTTAGTAATTGATATTTTTATTATCAACATACTAACTTGGGTACTGAATATTATCGGTCAGTGTGATGTCAAACATGTTATGACGTTATCGATGAAAACGTTAACTTCAGTTTTGAAGGTTTCAGCATACATTGTCACAAGTATCACCAGGTACCTGCGATAATGTCTATCTCGACCTTCAAAGCTGTTGTTTTTCTAGGTATTTTTAATAGATTGTTTGTTTGTTTGTTTGATGGTGTTTAACACCACTTTCAACAATATTTCAGTTATATCGTAACGGTCAGTTTTATTGGTGGAGGAAACCGGAGTACCCAGAGAAAACCACCGACCTGTTGCAAGTCACTGACAAACTTGATCACATAATGTTGTACACCTCACCCTGATCAAGATTCGACCTCACAACATCAGTTGTAAATCCAACTACCATATGATCACAGCAATGACGGCCACTGTATTTACTTAAAACTGTTATATTCAAATGTATAGTTTGTACTATATCATACTAATATTGTAATTTACTTCCTGCTATTTTCAGAGAAAGGTAATTTTGTTGTTGTTATAAGATGTTGTTTATTATTATATGATATTTATTTATGTTCTTATTTTCTTCAAATTATGTGGTTATTTACCACTTTAGCTTTCATTGATTTTTCTTATCTATGTAATTCTTATAATTTTTTTATTTGCATACATATACAGTTGGCTCTCGTTATCTCGAATTCGATGAGACCATGGAAAAAATTTGTGTCAACCGTAGTTTGACTCAAGAGGAGCTACGAAAATACCGGAAGTGTAGTTTGTTTAACGACGAAAGGGAGACAACTCGAGCAAAATTTTGAAGAGCTAAATCCAGCAATGTCCCGATTCTCGGACTGATTTTAAACTTATTCGATGTTTTTGTTGCTGTTTTTTTCCCCTTTTATTACAACTGTTAATTAAGAGTAACATTTTTTCAAATCTCTCAAAATTGAGAAATTATACATCTTCTTTAATCAAAATTAATTTCCGACAAATAATTCAATAGAAAAACACGTCCGTTGTGTACTTTTCATAATCATTGATGCATGCCGACCCAAGCGACACTTATTATGAATCGATAATTTTCGATTGTACACATCTAAGCTGTGTCATAATACCAAGCCAATTCAAATATTATCACTAATTAATTTGACAAATTGTGAAATAAACATGTGAAATAGCCTAAGGTAAAAATGTCTAAAAGTCAATGATCGGATGTTTCACCTGTGATCCGATTTTAAGCCCAAGGTAATACACATGTTTTGACAGGTAAATTTGACTTAATGAATGTAAATAATATGGCTTTCTACATCTCGGGACCAAAACTTTTATTCGAGACAACTGAAATTTCGACTCAACCGAATTTGACTCAACAGGAGTCAAATTATATATATTTATACACAACGAAGTTCGGTACTTCGATAAAAATTCGACTCAACCGGAAATTCGAGTCAACCGAGTTCGAGACAATGAGAGTCAACTGTACTTAATATAAATTTTTATTATCTCAGTTAAATATTTTATTATTTAAAATTTTTGTGATTTTTTCCCCCTTGCTTTAAATTTTTTCTTCCTATATTTCCCTCTTTAGGGAGGGGATCAATGAGAAATATGAACACAATGACATAAATATGAACATAGTGGCATAAATATCAACACAATGACATAAATATCAACACAATGACAAAAATATGAACACAGTGACACAATGGACACACACACAGAGACACAGATATGAACATAGTGACATAAGTATGATGACAATGACATAAATATGAACACAGTGACATAAATATGAACACATTGTCATAAATATGAACACAGTGACATAATTATGAACACTTTGTCATAAACATGTACACAGTAACATAAATATGAACACAATGTCATAAATATGAATGCAGTGACATAAATATGAACACATTGTCATAAATATGAACACAGTGACATAAATATGAACACAAACTTAGTGACATAAATATGAACACAATGACATAAATATGAACACAATGATATAAATTGAATGCAGACATAAATAGGTATGAACACAATTGCATAAGTATGAATGCTGTGACATAAATTTGAATATATTGACATAATAATGAACACAGTAACATAGGTGTGAATACAAGTATATAAATATATTTACACAATGATAGAATCATAAATTTAAAACTGGAAAATTGAAAATATTCCTTTTATTTATGATTATATATAATCATACATTTCAAACATAATCTGTTATTAAGGATTATTATACTTCATGTAAGTTTCTGTAATGATATTTGGTACTGTAATATTTTGACATATTACCTTTGTAATATTTTGGCATATTACCTGGACAATTAGACACTCAGTATAATAATGATATTAATGTGGTCTTGTCCAGGTAATATGCCAAAATTTTACCCAGGTCTGAGAGACATATTACCCTCCCCTTCGGTTGGGTATTAATATGTCTCTCAGACCTGGATAATATTTTGACATATTACCTGGACAAGACCACATTATTATATAAATAAAATCGTAGATATCAAATTTAGTGTGCACGACACGTATCTGGAATAACCTTCATCAGGTACATTCATAATCAAAAGATTGAAAAGACAAATAATGTAGAAGTCTTTGGTTTAAACAATATTTATTATCAAAAACATATATGGTCAAATACAACATAAATACAACATAAATACTAAATATGAAAGGGATTCGGAAACAAGATTTCCTTATATTAATCTGTCTCCCTGAAAAGTCTTTGGGAGCAAGTAGATCAAAGGGCCTAAACAGTATAGCCAAAATCTGTTAAGGTCACCTATGTCTGAGGGAGGAGAATATTAGTTTTAGTAATAATTACATTATTTAGGAATGGTAAATTTCAATGATAAATATATCTAATAAACGATGTCAGTGCCGAAGCACTGACTACTGGGTGAATGATACCCTTGGGAATAATAGAACTGATGTGAGGAGAAATGAGACATGTGCACATAATCCTATTAAGAATATTTAAAAAGTTAACACAAATTTAGCTTATATATATTTATGTAGTTCCATCCTGTATCATTACAGAGATTTTGCCTATGTGGCAAGAGACAAGGCAACGAGAAAGCACATGTGTCATGTCTTTCGGTGCGACAATCCTGCCAGACAAATTGCCAATACCTTACGAGATATTTGTAAACAGCTGATGATGGAACGAAGATTACAACAGGCAGCTGTAGACCAACGGTTGTCCAGACCTACAGATTTACCAAATTTAGAAAAAGCTGGTCAACAATCAAGCCAAAAAGCTGTATTACAGAGTCTTTTAAAAAGTAGGCTGATGAAATTTTACATTGATGTAAAAGATTGAAATCTTCCTGTTTACAAATGTTGATTGGACCTTGTTTTCTAGAACTTGGATAATTTTTTTCCTTCTACAGATCAAATTAAAATTTGTTCTGTTCATAGTATTTATTGGTTAAATTTACCCTTGATAACTAGAATGGTTTGTTAATTAGAAGTTGATTTTAACATGAGGGCTGGGTATTGATGACGATTCCTAGGGATCAACCTAGGGAACTACCCAGAGAATTGCCCAACACTTCCCCTGGTGGTGTACACGGATGTCTTTAATGGGGAGTTGCCAGGTTATAATAGGGAAAGCCTGACCATGGACCAGATTTGGTAACATGTTTGGGAAGTGCCATGCTCCCTGTACATTAAAGACCTCTTTTGTAGATTTCCACTCAGAGTGGATGCATTCAAGCCGCAACAAAAAAGCTAAATTATCCGTCCTTACATAACTCATACTTTTCATATAGCAGTCTAAAGTCATTGCCTCTGTTGTCCCATACCTCCATCATTTCTGTCTAGTTTTAGATGTTGTCTCAGTTGTCCCATTCCTCCATCATTTCTGTCTAGTTTTAGATGTTGTCTCAGTTGTCCCATACCTCCATCATTTCTGTCTAGTTTTAGATGTTGTCTCAGTTGTCCCATACCTCCATCATTTCTGTCTAGTTTTAGATGTTGTTGAAGTTGTCCCATACCTCCATCATTTCTGTCTAGTTTTAGATGTTGTCTCAGTTGTCCCATTCCTCCATCATTTCTGTCTAGTTTTAGATGTTGTCTCAGTTGTCCCATACCTCCATCATTTCTGTCTAGTTTTAGATGTTGTCTCAGTTGTCCCATACCTCCATCATTTCTGTCTAGTTTTAGATGTTGTTGAAGTTGTCCCATACCTCCATCATTTCTGTCTAGTTTTAGATGTTGTCTCAGTTGTCCCATTCCTCCATCATTTCTGTCTAGTTTTAGATGTTGTCTCAGTTGTCCCATACCTCCATCATTTCTGTCTAGTTTTAGATGTTGTCTCAGTTGTCCCATACCTCCATCATTTCTGTCTAGTTTTAGATGTTGTCTCAGTTGTCCCATTCCTCCATCATTTCTGTCTAGTTTTAGATGTTGTCTCAGTTGTCCCATTCCTCCATCATTTCTGTCTAGTTTTAGATGTTGTTGAAGTTGTCCCATACCTCCATCATTTCTGTCTAGTTTTAGATGTTGTTGAATTTGTTCTCATCCTGAATATGAATGAAATATTTGCTGTTGAAAATTCAGCAACCAACAATCAATCAATCAACCAATCAATCAATCAATCAATCAATCAACCAAACAATCAATCAATCAATCAATCAATTACATGAAGGTAAACTGTACATCCATTTAAAGGCTTTTAAAAATTTGATTCCAAAGAACAATTTTTTAAAAGTACTGGAATTTGTTGGATTTGATCAAATGATGGATTCATATTTCCTTGCTGATATTTGGCTAATGTCATGAAACCTGAAGTTAAAAAAAAACTTGAGAATATAATTTTTTGAACAACCAGTTATTGAAACTAAAGTATGATTACTTTTTATACTGTATGTGAGTATTAATATGTGATAATCAACCATTTTGTAGGTGCTTCTTTCCCTACCCCTATGGAAGAACCTAAAAAAGTAATTCGCTGTCATTATATAGCTTGTGAACCTGTTCTTAAACCAGGCGGTAAGTAACTATAGCTTTAAGATTATCTGGATCGATGATCGTTAATTCAACATCGACTGATGATTGATGATCGCTGTACCACGGCCTTGAAAATATGATCTCCTCAAACAAAAACATACATTATATGATTTAAACATGTCATCATCAAATTCATACATACATAATAGAATCGTCCAATGTTTGTGTATTAGATTACTGAGCTGGCTGAAGTGTGTGAAAGTTTGGGATAAGACGTAATACAGTTGTATTAGAAAAGCTAATAGCAAATATAACAAGGAACAAGTAATGGAATCAATCTCAATATATTTTAGATGGTCATTGGATCAGAAACTCTAATCCGACCGATGTGTCGATGTTTCCGATGATCGGTGTACCACTACTAACAACCAAGACTAGACACACCAATAATTATCAAAGTAACAAAATGATTCTTGTATATCTATAACAATATTTAAAATTTGATGTAAAAATTCAAAGGTAATTGATAAAAGTCTGTAATTGTGTATCTTTCATCTAAATTAAGATAAAATGTAATGTCTAGGTCAATTCCTCATTCTAAAATTAGAAAAGATATTGCTAAAAATATTTTTGATAAACTTTATCTTTATTGCTTCCTGGGAGGTTTTTACTTAGGAACTGCATCGGTGATGTAATGGTTAGCGTACTTTAAATTGCATAGTAATCTAAGGAAAGTCCAAATAATGTAAATTTTCTTATATTTTTTTAGGTACTGAAATCCTGAATGGTGCAATTATGGCAGCATACAACAAAGTTCCACCAGAAAAATGGAAGTTTGTCAACGTAGGAATAGCACCATCTACCATTACTATTACAGAGCATGTATGTTTAGCTGCTGAGTTTTATCTCAGTTTATGGACTATTTTATTTTTCATGTTGACTCGCATCTAAATCCTTACATGTCAAAAAATAGAGATGGAGATTTTATATTTTAATTGAGCTTAAGAAATGGTCTAATAATTGCAAAAGCTAAAAAATGCAGCGAAATATTGAAAATGACTTTGTCACAGAATTGTCTTTAAAAAATCAGTACATCATATGAAAATTTTCAGAGTAGAACGTAGCGTAACCACTGGACGTTATTTTGTAACATGTTCACTTCAATTTTGGATAAAATCTAACTAGAAATTATTTAAAGATGAGCGATGTATTTATTTTCTATCATATAACATTGATTCACATGTTGGATTTCAAGACAAGAATTCAATATGGCCACTCATTCACACTAGAACCTTTAGTTACGACATGTGAACAGTAGATTTGATGGCAAATATTAACCAATGAAAAAAACGTGTTATATAATAATTGCATTAGAATAAAACAGTCTTAAAAAATGTGCTACATTGTTTTTCTTTTGTACTAAGGGAGATAATAATAAAATATTTTCTTTACAGAAAACTGAGATCAAACTGGATGAATGTCGTGTTAGATTTTTGTCATTCATGGGAATAGCTATGGATAATGTCAGGTAATTTCTGATTTCAACTGTTAAAATATGTAAAAATTAATAGAATGATAACAATGGTTTTTTTTAATACCATTTGGTCTCGCACGGATGGCTAGAAAGGATGTTACCATTTAGAAAGCTTGTAAAGTAATATACTAGAAGATTGAGTTATGCATGTTTAATGCCATGTACAGCAATATTTCAGTTATATTGTGGTGATCAGTTTCATTGGATGGGGGAAATTGGTGTATTTTGAGAAAATTACAGAAATTTTGCAAGTCAGTGACAAACTTTATCACATAAAGTTGTATTAAATACACCTATCTATGGTAAGGAACGGAACTCACAAGTCTAACTATGGAGGTTGTCTAAAGTGACTTTACAGTCAGAAAAGTCTACTCAAGGCAGACAATAACATTGGTCTCTTAATACAGGTTTTATTCTTATGGAGATTTCTACTCACAACGTTAGTGGTGAAAACACTGATTGCATAGGTAGTTGCAAATCCAACTACCATGCGATCATGACGGCCTTACATAAGTAGAAACCTTTAGAAAATTGTCGACCTGTGGCAAATCAGTGACAAACTTTATCACATTGAGTTGTAGTGAGTACACCTTATTACAGAGGGAATAGAACTCACAACTACAACTGTACCTTATAATAGGGAGACTACTGTGAAACCTAACGTAATGTAAAGTAGTGAGTACACCTTATTACAGAGGGAATAGAACTCACAACTACAACTGTACCTTATAATAGTGAGACTACTGTGTAACCTAACGTAATGTAAAGTAGTGAGTACACCTTATTACAGAGGTAATAGAACTCACAACTACAACTGTACCTTATAATAGGGAGACTACTGTGTAACCTAACATAGTGTAAAGTAGTGAGTACACCTTATTACAGAGGGAATAGAACTCACAACTACAACTGTACCTTATAATAGGGAGACTACTGTGAAACCTAACGTAATGTAAAGTAGTGAGTACACCTTATTACAGAGGGAATAGAACTCACAACTACAACTGTACCTTATAATAGGGAGACTACTGTGTAACCTAACGTAGTGTAAAGTAGTGAGTACACCTTATTACAGAGGGAATAGAACTCACAACTACAACTGTACCTTATAATAGGGAGACTACTGTGTAACCTAACGTAATGTAAAGTAGTGAGTACACCTTATTACAGAGGGAATAGAACTCACAACTACAACTGTACCTTATAATAGGGAGACTACTGTGTAACCTAACGTAATGTAAAGTAGTGAGTACACCTTATTACAGAGGGAATAGAACTCACAACTACAACTGTACCTTATAATAGTGAGACTACTGTGTAACCTAACGTAGTGTAAAGTAGTGAGTACACCTTATTACAGAGGGAATAGAACTCACAACTACAACTGTACCTTATAATAGGGAGACTACTGTGTAACCAAACGTAGTGTAAAGTAGTGAGTACACCTTATTACAGAGGGAATAGAACTCACAACTACAACTGTACCTTATAATAGTGAGACTACTGTGTAACCAAACGTAGTGTAAAGTAGTGAGTACACCTTATTACAGAGGGAATAGAACTCACAACTACAACTGTACCTTATAATAGGGAGACTACTGTGTAACCTAACGTAATGTAAAGTAGTGAGTACACCTTATTACAGAGGGAATAGAACTCACAACTACAACTGTACCTTATAATAGGGAGACTACTGTGTAACCTAACGTAGTGTAAAGTAGTGAGTACACCTTATTACAGAGGGAATAGAACTCACAACTACAACTGTACCTTATAATAGGGAGACTACTGTGTAACCAAACGTAGTGTAAAGTAGTGAGTACACCTTATTACAGAGGGAATAGAACTCACAACTACAACTGTACCTTATAATAGTGAGACTACTGTGTAACCTAACGTAATGTAAAGTAGTGAGTACACCTTATTACAGAGGGAATAGAACTCACAACTACAACTGTACCTTATAATAGGGAGACTACTGTGTAACCAAACGTAGTGTAAAGTAGTGAGTACACCTTATTACAGAGGGAATAGAACTCACAACTACAACTGTACCTTATAATAGGGAGACTACTGTGTAACCTAACGTAATGTAAAGTAGTGAGTACACCTTATTACAGAGGGAATAGAACTCACAACTACAACTGTACCTTATAATAGGGAGACTACTGTGTAACCTAACGTAGTGTAAAGTAGTGAGTACACCTTATTACAGAGGGAATAGAACTCACAACTACAACTGTACCTTATAATAGGGAGACTACTGTGTAACCTAACGTAGTGTAAAGTAGTGAGTACACCTTATTACAGAGGGAATAGAACTCACAACTACAACTGTACCTTATAATAGGGAGACTACTGTGTAACCTAACGTAATGTAAAGTAGTGAGTACACCTTATTACAGAGGGAATAGAACTCACAACTACAACTGTACCTTATAATAGTGAGACTACTGTGTAACCTAACGTAGTGTAAAGTAGTGAGTACACCTTATTACAGAGGGAATAGAACTCACAACTACAACTGTACCTTATAATAGGGAGACTACTGTGTAACCTAACGTAATGTAAAGTAGTGAGTACACCTTATTACAGAGGGAATAGAACTCACAACTACAACTGTACCTTATAATAGGGAGACTACTGTGTAACCTAACGTAGTGTAAAGTAGTGAGTACACCTTATTACAGAGGGAATAGAACTCACAACTACAACTGTACCTTATAATAGGGAGACTACTGTGTAACCTAACGTAGTGTAAAGTAGTGAGTACACCTTATTACAGAGGGAATAGAACTCACAACTACAACTGTACCTTATAATAGGGAGACTACTGTGTAACCTAACATAGTGTAAAGTAGTGAGTACACCTTATTACAGAGGGAATAGAACTCACAACTACAACTGTACCTTATAATAGGGAGACTACTGTGTAACCTAACGTAGTGTAAAGTAGTGAGTACACCTTATTACAGAGGGAATAGAACTCACAACTACAACTGTACCTTATAATAGGGAGACTACTGTGTAACCAAACGTAGTGTAAAGTAGTGAGTACACCTTATTACAGAGGGAATAGAACTCACAACTACAACTGTACCTTATAATAGGGAGACTACTGTGTAACCTAACGTAGTGTAAAGTAGTGAGTACACCTTATTACAGAGGGAATAGAACTCACAACTACAACTGTACCTTATAATAGGGAGACTACTGTGTAACCAAACGTAGTGTAAAGTAGTGAGTACACCTTATTACAGAGGGAATAGAACTCACAACTACAACTGTACCTTATAATAGGGAGACTACTGTGTAACCTAACGTAATGTAAAGTAGTGAGTACACCTTATTACAGAGGGAATAGAACTCACAACTACAACTGTACCTTATAATAGGGAGACTACTGTGTAACCTAACATAGTGTAAAGTAGTGAGTACACCTTATTACAGAGGGAATAGAACTCACAACTACAACTGTACCTTATAATAGTGAGACTACTGTGTAACCTAACGTAGTGTAAAGTAGTGAGTACACCTTATTACAGAGGGAATAGAACTCACAACTACAACTGTACCTTATAATAGGGAGACTACTGTGTAACCTAACGTAGTGTAAAGTAGTGAGTACACCTTATTACAGAGGGAATAGAACTCACAACTACAACTGTACCTTATAATAGGGAGACTACTGTGTAACCAAACGTAATGTAAAGTAGTCAGTACACCTTATTACAGAGGGAATAGAACTCACAACTACAACTGTACCTTATAATAGGGAGACTACTGTGTAACCTAACGTAGTGTAAAGTAGTGAGTACACCTTATTACAGAGGGAATAGAACTCACAACTACAACTGTACCTTATAATAGGGAGACTACTGTGTAACCTAACGTAATGTAAAGTAGTGAGTACACCTTATTACAGAGGGAATAGAACTCACAACTACAACTGTACCTTATAATAGGGAGACTACTGTGTAACCTAACGTAGTGTAAAGTAGTGAGTACACCTTATTACAGAGGGAATAGAACTCACAACTACAACTGTACCTTATAATAGGGAGACTACTGTGTAACCTAACGTAGTGTAAAGTAGTGAGTACACCTTATTACAGAGGGAATAGAACTCACAACTACAACTGTACCTTATAATAGGGAGACTACTGTGTAACCAAACGTAATGTAAAGTAGTGAGTACACCTTATTACAGAGGGAATAGAACTCACAACTACAACTGTACCTTATAATAGTGAGACTACTGTGTAACCAAACGTAGTGTAAAGTAGTGAGTACACCTTATTACAGAGGGAATAGAACTCACAACTACAACTGTACCTTATAATAGGGAGACTACTGTGTAACCTAACGTAGTGTAAAGTAGTGAGTACACCTTATTACAGAGGGAATAGAACTCACAACTACAACTGTACCTTATAATAGGGAGACTACTGTGTAACCTAACGTAATGTAAAGTAGTGAGTACACCTTATTACAGAGGGAATAGAACTCACAACTACAACTGTACCTTATAATAGGGAGACTACTGTGTAACCTAACGTAGTGTAAAGTAGTGAGTACACCTTATTACAGAGGGAATAGAACTCACAACTACAACTGTACCTTATAATAGGGAGACTACTGTGTAACCAAACGTAGTGTAAAGTAGTGAGTACACCTTGTTACAGAGGGAATAGAACTCACAACTACAACTGTACCTTATAATAGGGAGACTACTGTGTAACCTAACGTAGTGTAAAGTAGTGAGTACACCTTATTACAGAGGGAATAGAACTCACAACTACAACTGTACCTTATAATAGTGAGACTACTGTGTAACCTAACGTAGTGTAAAGTAGTGAGTACACCTTATTACAGAGGGAATAGAACTCACAACTACAACTGTACCTTATAATAGGGAGACTACTGTGTAACCTAACGTAGTGTAAAGTAGTGAGTACACCTTATTACAGAGGGAATAGAACTCACAACTACAACTGTACCTTATAATAGGGAGACTACTGTGTAACCTAACGTAATGTAAAGTAGTGAGTACACCTTATTACAGAGGGAATAGAACTCACAACTACAACTGTACCTTATAATAGGGAGACTACTGTGTAACCTAACGTAGTGTAAAGTAGTGAGTACACCTTATTACAGAGGGAATAGAACTCACAACTACAACTGTACCTTATAATAGGGAGACTACTGTGTAACCAAACGTAGTGTAAAGTAGTGAGTACACCTTATTACAGAGGGAATAGAACTCACAACTACAACTGTACCTTATAATAGGGAGACTACTGTGTAACCTAACGTAGTGTAAAGTAGTGAGTACACCTTATTACAGAGGGAATAGAACTCACAACTACAACTGTACCTTATAATAGGGAGACTACTGTGTAACCTAACGTAGTGTAAAGTAGTGAGTACACCTTATTACAGAGGGAATAGAACTCACAACTACAACTGTACCTTATAATAGGGAGACTACTGTGTAACCTAACGTAATGTAAAGTAGTGAGTACACCTTATTACAGAGGGAATAGAACTCACAACTACAACTGTACCTTATAATAGTGAGACTACTGTGTAACCTAACGTAGTGTAAAGTAGTGAGTACACCTTATTACAGAGGGAATAGAACTCACAACTACAACTGTACCTTATAATAGGGAGACTACTGTGTAACCTAACGTAATGTAAAGTAGTGAGTACACCTTATTACAGAGGGAATAGAACTCACAACTACAACTGTACCTTATAATAGGGAGACTACTGTGTAACCTAACGTAGTGTAAAGTAGTGAGTACACCTTATTACAGAGGGAATAGAACTCACAACTACAACTGTACCTTATAATAGGGAGACTACTGTGTAACCAAACGTAGTGTAAAGGGAATTTGACTAACACTAGATCATTGTCTTATTGTAGGTTATGTGGATTTATTATACATGGACCTGAGGACCAGTTTAATTGTCATGTTTTCCATTGTGAACCGTCAGCGGGAGCATTATGTAAAACCATAGAGGCAGCGTGTAAGGTTAGTAATACACAATAGTGTTTCTACACTCCTATGTGTTAGATAGATTGGTATACACAATAGTGTTTCTACACTCTTATGTGTTAGATAGATTGGTATACACAATAGTGTTTCTACACTCCTATGTGTTAGATAGATTGGTATACACAGTAGTGTTTCTACACTCTTATGTGTTAGATAGATTGGTATACACAATAGTGTTTCTACACTCCTATGTGTTAGATAGATTGGTATACACAATAGTGTTTCTACACTCCTATGTGTTAGATAGATTGGTATACACAATAGTGTTTCTACACACCTATGTGTTAGATAGATTGGTATACACAGTAGTGTTTCTACACTCTTATGTGTTAGATAGATTGGTATACACAATAGTGTTTCTACACTCCTATGTGTTAGATAGATTGGTATACACAATAGTGTTTCTACACTCTTATGTGTTAGATAGATTGGTATACACAATAGTGTTTCTACACTCTTATGTGTTAGATAGATTGGTATACACAATAGTGTTTCTACACTCTTATGTGTTAGATAGATTGGTATACACAATAGTGTTTCTACACTCCTATGTGTTAGATAGATTGGTATACACAATAGTGTTTCTACACTCCTATGTGTTAGATAGATTGGTATACACAATAGTGTTTCTACACTCCTATGTGTTAGATAGATTGGTATACACAATAGTGTTTCTACACTCTTATGTGTTAGATAGATTGGTATACACAATAGTGTTTCTACACTCTTATGTGTTAGATAGATTGGTATACACAATAGTGTTTCTACACTCCTATGTGTTAGATAGATTGGTATACACAGTAGTGTTTCTACACTCTTATGTGTTAGATAGATTGGTATACACAATAGTGTTTCTACACTCCTATGTGTTAGATAGATTGGTATACACAATAGTGTTTCTACACTCTTATGTGTTAGATAGATTGGTATACACAATAGTGTTTCTACACTCCTATGTGTTAGATAGATTGGTATACACAGTAGTGTTTCTACACTCTTATGTGTTAGATAGATTGGTATACACAATAGTGTTTCTACACTCCTATGTGTTAGATAGATTGGTATACACAATAGTGTTTCTACACTCCTATGTGTTAGATAGATTGGTATACACAATAGTGTTTCTACACACCTATGTGTTAGATAGATTGGTATACACAGTAGTGTTTCTACACTCTTATGTGTTAGATAGATTGGTATACACAATAGTGTTTCTACACTCCTATGTGTTAGATAGATTGGTATACACAATAGTGTTTCTACACTCTTATGTGTTAGATAGATTGGTATACACAATAGTGTTTCTACACTCTTATGTGTTAGATAGATTGGTATACACAATAGTGTTTCTACACTCTTATGTGTTAGATAGATTGGTATACACAATAGTGTTTCTACACTCCTATGTGTTAGATAGATTGGTATACACAATAGTGTTTCTACACTCCTATGTGTTAGATAGATTGGTATACACAATAGTGTTTCTACACTCCTATGTGTTAGATAGATTGGTATACACAATAGTGTTTCTACACTCTTATGTGTTAGATAGATTGGTATACACAATAGTGTTTCTACACTCTTATGTGTTAGATAGATTGGTATACACAATAGTGTTTCTACACTCTTATGTGTTAGATAGATTGGTATACACAATAGTGTTTCTACACTCCTATGTGTTAGATAGATTGGTATACACAATAGTGTTTCTACACTCTTATGTGTTAGATAGATTGGTATACACAATAGTGTTTCTACACTCTTATGTGTTAGATAGATTGGTATACACAATAGTGTTTCTACACTCCTATGTGTTAGATAGATTGGTATACACAATAGTGTTTCTACACTCTTATGTGTTAGATAGATTGGTATACACAATAGTGTTTCTACACTCCTATGTGTTAGATAGATTGGTATACACAATAGTGTTTCTACACTCTTATGTGTTAGATAGATTGGTATACACAATAGTGTTTCTACACTCCTATGTGTTAGATAGATTGGTATACACAATAGTGTTTCTACACTCCTATGTGTTAGATAGATTGGTATACACAATAGTGTTTCTACACTCCTATGTGTTAGATAGATTGGTATACACAATAGTGTTTCTACACTCTTATGTGTTAGATAGATTGGTATACACAATAGTGTTTCTACACTCCTATGTGTTAGATAGATTGGTATACACAATAGTGTTTCTACACTCTTATGTGTTAGATAGATTGGTATACACAATAGTGTTTCTACACTCCTATGTGTTAGATAGATTGGTATACACAATAGTGTTTCTACACTCTTATGTGTTAGATAGATTGGTATACACAATAGTGTTTCTACACTCCTATGTGTTAGATAGATTGGTATACACAATAGTGTTTCTACACTCCTATGTGTTAGATAGATTGGTATACACAATAGTGTTTCTACACTCCTATGTGTTAGATAGATTGGTATACACAATAGTGTTTCTACACACCTATGTGTTAGATAGATTGGTATACACAATAGTGTTTCTACACTCTTATGTGTTAGATAGATTGGTATACACAATAGTGTTTCTACACTCCTATGTGTTAGATAGATTGGTATACACAATAGTGTTTCTACACTCCTATGTGTTAGATAGATTGGTATACACAATAGTGTTTCTACACTCCTATGTGTTAGATAGATTGGTATACACAATAGTGTTTCTACACTCCTATGTGTTAGATAGATTGGTATACACAATAGTGTTTCTACACTCCTATGTGTTAGATAGATTGGTATACACAATAGTGTTTCTACACTCTTATGTGTTAGATAGATTGGTATACACAATAGTGTTTCTACACTCCTATGTGTTAGATAGATTGGTATACACAATAGTGTTTCTACACTCTTATGTGTTAGATAGATTGGTATACACAATAGTGTTTCTACACTCCTATGTGTTAGATAGATTGGTATACACAATAGTGTTTCTACACTCCTATGTGTTAGATAGATTGGTATACACAATAGTGTTTCTACACTCTTATGTGTTAGATAGATTGGTATACACAATAGTGTTTCTACACTCCTATGTGTTAGATAGATTGGTATACACAATAGTGTTTCTACACTCTTATGTGTTAGATAGATTGGTATACACAATAGTGTTTCTACACTCCTATGTGTTAGATAGATTGGTATACACAATAGTGTTTCTACACTCTTATGGGTTAGATAGATTGGTATACACAATAGTGTATCTACACTCCTATGTGTTAGATAGATTGGTATACACAATAGTGTTTCTACACTCTTATGTGTTAGATAGATTGGTATACACAATAGTGTTTCTACACTCCTATGTGTTAGATAGATTGGTATACACAGTAGTGTTTCTACACACCTATGTGTTAGATAGATTGGTATACACAATAGTGTTTCTACACTCCTATGTGTTAGATAGATTGGTATACACAATAGTGTTTCTACACTCCTATGTGTTAGATAGATTGGTATACACAATAGTGTTTCTACACACCTATGTGTTAGATAGATTGGTATACACAATAGTGTTTCTACACTCCTATGTGTTAGATAGATTGGTATACACAATAGTGTTTCTACACTCTTATGTGTTAGATAGATTGGTATGCACAATAGTGTTTCTACACTCCTATGTGTTAGATAGATTGGTATACACAATAGTGTTTCTACACTCCTATGTGTTAGATAGATTGGTATACACAATAGTGTTTCTACACTCTTATGTGTTAGATAGATTGGTATACACAATAGTGTTTCTACACTCCTATGTGTTAGATAGATTGGTATACACAATAGTGTTTCTACACTCCTATGTGTTAGATAGATTGGTATACACAATAGTGTTTCTACACTCTTATGTGTTAGATAGATTGGTATACACAATAGTGTTTCTACACTCCTATGTGTTAGATAGATTGGTATACACAATAGTGTTTCTACACTCCTATGTGTTAGATAGATTGGTATACACAATAGTGTTTCTACACACCTATGTGTTAGATAGATTGGTATACACAGTAGTGTTTCTACACTCTTATGTGTTAGATAGATTGGTATACACAATAGTGTTTCTACACTCCTATGTGTTAGATAGATTGGTATACACAATAGTGTTTCTACACTCCTATGTGTTAGATAGATTGGTATACACAATAGTGTTTCTACACACCTATGTGTTAGATAGATTGGTATACACAGTAGTGTTTCTACACTCTTATGTGTTAGATAGATTGGTATACACAATAGTGTTTCTACACTCCTATGTGTTAGATATATTGGTATACACAATAGTGTTTCTACACTCTTATGTGTTAGATAGATTGGTATACACAATATTGTTTCTACACTCTTATGTGTTAGATAGATTGGTATACACAATAGTGTTTCTACACTCTTATGTGTTAGATAGATTGGTATACACAATAGTGTTTCTACACTCCTATGTGTTAGATAGATTGGTATACACAATAGTGTTTCTACACTCTTATGTGTTAGATAGATTGGTATACACAATAGTGTTTCTACACTCTTATGTGTTAGATAGATTGGTATACACAATAGTGTTTCTACACTCTTATGTGTTAGATAGATTGGTATACACAATAGTGTTTCTACACTCCTATGTGTTAGATAGATTGGTATACACAATAGTGTTTCTACACTCTTATGTGTTAGATAGATTGGTATACACAATAGTGTTTCTACACTCCTATGTGTTAGATAGATTGGTATACACAATAGTGTTTCTACACTCCTATGTGTTAGATAGATTGGTATACACAATAGTGTTTCTACACTCTTATGTGTTAGATAGATTGGTATACACAATAGTGTTTCTACACTCCTATGTGTTAGATAGATTGGTATACACAATAGTGTTTCTACACTCTTATGTGTTAGATAGATTGGTATACACAATAGTGTTTCTACACTCCTATGTGTTAGATAGATTGGTATACACAATAGTGTTTCTACACTCTTATGTGTTAGATAGATTGGTAAACACAATAGTGTTTCTACACTCCTATGTGTTAGATAGATTGGTATACACAATAGTGTTTCTACACTCTTATGTGTTAGATAGATTGGTATACACAATAGTGTTTCTACACTCCTATGTGTTAGATAGATTGGTATACACAGTAGTGTTTCTACACTCTTATGTGTTAGATAGATTGGTATACACAATAGTGTTTCTACACTCCTATGTGTTAGATAGATTGGTATACACAATAGTGTTTCTACACTCCTATGTGTTAGATAGATTGGTATACACAATAGTGTTTCTACACTCCTATGTGTTAGATAGATTGGTATACACAATAGTGTTTCTACACTCCTATGTGTTAGATAGATTGGTATACACAATAGTGTTTCTACACTCCTATGTGTTAGATAGATTGGTATACACAATAGTGTTTCTACACTCCTATGTGTTAGATAGATTGGTATACACAATAGTGTTTCTACACTCTTATGTGTTAGATAGATTGGTATACACAATAGTGTTTCTACACTCATATGTGTTAGATAGATTGGTATACACAATAGTGTTTCTACACTCTTATGTGTTAGATAGATTGGTATACACAATAGTGTTTCTACACTCCTATGTGTTAGATAGATTGGTATACACAATAGTGTTTCTACACTCCTATGTGTTAGATAGATTGGTATACACAATAGTGTTTCTACACTCCTATGTGTTAGATAGATTGGTATACACAATAGTGTTTCTACACTCCTATGTGTTAGATAGATTGGTATACACAATAGTGTTTCTACACTCCTATGTGTTAGATAGATTGGTATACACAATAGTGATTCTACACTCCTATGTGTTAGATAGATTGGTATACACAATAGTGTTTCTACACTCCTATGTGTTAGATAGATTGGTATACACAATAGTGTTTCTACACTCCTATGTGTTAGATAGATTGGTATACACAATAGTGTTTCTACACTCCTATGTGTTAGATAGATTGGTATACACAATAGTGTTTCTACACTCTTATGTGTTAGATAGATTGGTATACACAATAGTGTTTCTACACTCCTATGTGTTAGATAGATTGGTATACAGAATTAGATCTTTTTACGTCTGTGTAGTTTCAATATTTTTTGAAACTTTTTAGAAATTGATGTGGTTTGGTTTATGGTGTTTAATGCCACTTTCAACAATATTTCAGTTATATCGTGGCGGTCAGTTTTATTGGTGGAGGAAACTGGAGGACCCGGAGAAAACCACTGACCTGTTGCAAGTAACTGACAAACTATATCACATAATCTTATATCGAGTACACCTGACCTGCGCGTGATTCGAACTCACAACTTTAGTGGTGATTTGCACTGATTGCACAGGTAGTAAATCCATCTACCATACGATTACGACCACAACGGCCCCAGAAATTGATATGAGGTATATAAAATCCAGGGCCATTGGATAATTGATGGGAAATAAATCTCTTCAGAAACTAATGGACCATGGCCATTGGATAATTGATGGGAAAAAATCTTCTCCTCAGAAACTAATGGACCATGGCCATTTGATGATGAAAGAAAATATTCTGCTCAGAAACTAATAGACCATGACCATTTGATAATTCATGTAAGAAAATCTCCTGCTCAGAAACTAATGGACAATTTGAACCAAATTGTGTAGGAATAATCTGTTGATAGTTTTCAAAACAAATAAATTCACATCAATTCTGGTGGTGTGTTATATCCTTTTACAAATAATACATCCCAAGTAAATACAAAGTCTAATTCAATCATGGTTCTAATTTTATTTCAGCTAAGATACCAGAAATTGTTAGATGCCAACCCAACAACACCAACCAACAACAAAACAGAAAAAAACAAGGTAAGGGGGGTGGGGGGCACATCTTATCTTCAGAAAATGAAAAATTAAGGGATATCATTTTACACTAGTAGGTATGGGGGAGAGAATGAAAGGGGAAGGGGAAAATAACAAGGTATGGGAGTGGGGGATACATATTCTCTTCAGAAATAAAAATTAAGGGATATCATTTTACACTAGTAGGTATGGGGGAGGGGATGTGTGATGCTCTATTCGATGGGGTAAGACTAAAGTGATAGCAGTGGACAGAATTACTTAATTTATAATGTTTAGAATAAAATAAAGGGGAAACTGTCTTGAGCTACCATTAAAATGAGGGAAATACCGTGTTGGACTTTGTAAGTAGCGGTATTAATACACGTAAAATGGTAATAAAAGCAAGGATACAACTTAAACAAGGGCCCAGTAGCTCAGGACTACATAAATATGGCTTGGTCCTGGAAAATTTACAGCCCAGGAGCCCAGCTGGCTATTGAATTGTGCATATTTCATGTGCAAAGTCAGTTGCTGGGCTACTAAGATTATTCTAGGAAGCCCAGCTGGTAACTTCAGCAAAATTGCCAAGTTTTGTCTCTAAAAATGCGACTTACTGAATAGAAATATTCTTGGATCCAGGTTTGCATGTCTGTGCTGCTTTTATTATTGTGAAGAGATACATGTACCTTATTTGTTTACATGTTGGACTTTTAAATCTTTTTACATGTATTACACAATATAGGAATTATTTCTTGTTTTTCATTTTCTGTTACTTGTCACACCTTACACTGTCATAGGGTAGTCCCCCCTCTTATAAGGACACCCCTTTCTGCAATGGAAAAGTGACCTTATAAGAGAGTTGGCCTCTCTTTAGAGGGACCATTATGTAGTATTTTACTATCTCAGTGCATCTGAAATCTGGCTTGATAAGAGAAGTGGCCTATGGTGGGAATGGCCTTATAAGAGGGGTGGCTTTGGTGGGAATGGCCTTATAAGAGGGGTGGCCTTTGGTGGGAATGACCTTATAAGAGGGGTGGCCTTTGGTGGGAATGGCCTTATAAGAGGGGTGGCCTTTGGTGGGAATGGCCTTATAAGAGGGGTGGCCTTTGGTGGGAGTGGCCTTATAAGAGGGGTAGCCTTTGGTGGGAATGGCCTTATAAGAGGGGTGGCCTTTGGTGGGAATGACCTTATAAGAGGGGTGGCCTTTGGTGGGAATGACCATATAAGAGGGGTGGCCTTTGGTGGGAATGACCTTATAAGAGGGGTGGCCTTTGGTAGGAATTACCTGATAAGAGGGGTGGCCTTTGGTGGGAATGGCCTGATAAGAGGGGTGGCCTTTGGTGGGAATGGCCTTATAAGAGGGGTGGCCTTTGGTGGGAGTGGCCTTATAAGAGGGGTAGCCTTTGATGGGAATGGCCTTATAAGAGGGGTGGCCTTTGGTGGGAATGACCTTATAAGAGGGGTGGCCTTTGGTGGGAATGACCTTATAAGAGGGGTGGCCTTTGGTGAGATTGACCTTATAAGAGGGGTGGCCTTTGGTGGGAATGACCTTATAAGAGGGGTGGCCTTTGGTGAGAATGGCCTTATAAGAGAGGTGGCCTTTAGTGGGAATGACCTTATAAGAGGGGTGGCCTTTAGTGGGAATGACCTTATAAGAGGGGTGGTCTTTGGTGGGAATGACCTTATAAGAGGGGTGGCCTTTGGTGAGAATGGCCTAATAAGAGGGGTGGCCTTTAGTGGGAATGACCTTATAAGAGGGGTGGCCTTTGGTGAGAATGGCCTTATAAGAGGGGTGGCCTTTGGTGGGAATGGCCTTATAAGAGGGGTGGCCTTTAGTGGGAATGACCTTATAAGAAGGGTGGCCTTTGGTGGGAATGACCTTATAAGAGGGGTGGCCTTTGGTGGGAATGGCCTTATAAGAGGGGTGGCCTTTATTTAGGGGAACAAGTTAGTAATATTTTACTATCTCAGTGCATCTGAAATCTGGCTTGACAAGAGGTGTGGCCTTATAAGAGGGGGACTGCTGTAAAATGGAGAAAGCAGTTGATTGTTTATTATAACTATCATATTAACAGTCAGGTATCATTTTTAACTTTGTACACATCCAACTTGGTGTACATATGACATGTGAGAAAGTTTACCAAATAATTTAACGCTCTGCGGATTTCTCCAGGTTAAAACATGAAAATACAGAACTCAATATAAAAAAACCAAAATCATCAATGATTTCGTTATCAGTCATTACAGGACAAAACAACATGTTGTTTATCAACTGGAAAGTAGACATGGTTAATGAATTTAAAGTCCTAATATATTAGAATAATATAATTAGTATTAAATCACCTCTATAGAAGAAACCTGTGGCATTGACTTCACACACTCAAATTTCCCCTTCAAATTTGCTTCAAACTTTACTTGTGAACATGTTTCAAACTTTACTTGTGAACCTGTTTCAAACTTTACTTGTGAACCTGTTTCAAACTTTACTTGTGAACCTGTTTCAAACTTTACTTGTGAACCTGTTTCAAACTTTACTTGTGAACCTGTTTCAAACTTTACTTGTGAACCTGTTTCAAACTTTACTTGTGAACGTGTTTCAAACTTTACTTGTGAACCTGTTTCAAACTTTACTTGTGAACCTGTTTCAAACTTTACTTGTGAACGTGTTTCAAACTTTACTTGTGAACCTTTTTCAAACTTTACTTGTGAACCTGTTTCAAACTTTACTTGTGAACCTGTTTCAAACTTTTCTTGTGAACCTGTTTCAAACTTTACTTGTGAACCTGTTTCAAACTTTACTTGTGAACGTGTTTCAAACTTTACTTGTGAACGTGTTTCAAACTTTACTTGTGAACGTGTTTCAAACTTTACTTGTGAACCTGTTTCAAACTTTACTTGTGAACCTGTTTCAAACTTTACTTGTGAACGTGTTTCAAACTTTACTTGTGAACCTGTTTCAAACTTTACTTGTGAACCTGTTTCAAACTTTACTTGTGAACCTGTTTCAAACTTTACTTGTGAACGTGTTTCAAACTTTACTTGTGAACGTGTTTCAAACTTTACTTGTGAACCTGTTTCAAACTTTACTTGTGAACCTGTTTCAAACTTTACTTGTGAACGTGTTTCAAACTTTACTTGTGAACCTGTTTCAAACTTTACTTGTGAACCTGTTTCAAACTTTACTTGTGAACCTGTTTCAAACTTTACTTGTGAACCTGTTTCAAACTTTACTTGTGAACGTGTTTCAAACTTTACTTGTGAACCTGTTTCAAACTTTACTTGTGAACCTGTTTCAAACTTTACTTGTGAACCTGTTTCAAACTTTACTTGTGAACCTGTTTCGAACACAAATTAGACATGTTTAGACTGTCGAAATTGTGATTGAAACAGGTGCATGAATAATATTTGAAGCAAATTAAAGGAACACACTTAGGACATGCAGTCAAACCTGTCTATAGTGGTCACCTGGGGGAGTTTGACATAATGACCACTATAGACAGGTGACCTTTATATGAAGAGGTTTGATTATTCGACGAAATATTCTGCATTAGTTGTAAATAAACATGTTTAATCACATCTTATGTTTATCTCAATCTGATATGATTTGACTAAAACATATAAATAAATAAATAAAGAAAGATATTTAATAAACAAAAGTACAATTTCCAGTAACAAGGTGTTGAACTGGAAACATTGTTTTCAAAATCGTCGATTGAATCTCACGTTTTCTTTAAAGAATGTTCATTATCTGGGTACGACCAACACCCTTCTCCTCGCCCACAGCTCAACAACTTTTCCCACCATCGATCACAACGATTTATAACCTGTTGTATTAAAGCCCAACGTTCTCATACAGATAACTTTCACTTTGTCATCTAATTTCAAAGCTTTCCTTATTTACGGATGTTGATGATTTTGACATGATGCACTAGATACAAAATATTTTTGGTGAGTGAATTTCTACTCTCGTCGTAATGAATAAATATCTCCAATAACCCCCGGGTATAAATTTTCCTTTATGAAATTTATTATTCACAAAATTTAATAGTGTTTGTTTATTTAGTTAATTAAATTAAGCAATATATTTTGTAACACCTCTGGATTTTTTGTACATTTGAGAAAAATACCGAACTTTCGAAATCACTTCCGGTATTATTTTAAAAATGAACTTACTGTTATACAAAGGTTTTACACTGGAAATTACTAATAAATGGTGACCGCAGACCACATTGAACAGGTGACCACTATATCGAATTAAAATATATAATAAAATACACAGGGAGAGCACGAAAGTGACCGTTATGAGCAGGTGACCATTATACAAAGGTGACCTTTACGACAGGTTTGACTGTATTTCACATTTTTTTTCACATGATTTTTTTTAGATATTTTTGTGATCCACAGTATTATTGTTGTTTTCTATTTTGTTATTTCACAAATCACATTTTTTTTGTATTATCTTTTTCACATTTTTTTCACATTTTTTTTTGTGTTTTTATTTTTGTTTTGTTGTTGTGTTTTATTTTTAGATTTCAGCCCTAGGGGCAACAATTTCAGCCGGTCTAAAATCTAGTGCAGAGAGTGTACAAACAAATATTTTACCTGGAATAAAGGCTGGGGCCCATACCATGCAAACAGGAATTAAAGCTGGGGCCCATACCATGCAAACAGGAATTAAAGCTGGTGCCCAAAGTATGCAAACCGGTGTCAAAAGTGGACTACAAGGTGTTCAAAATGTCTTCTCTAAAATCAAAACTAAAGTTGCAAAGACAGACAGCAGCTAACCAATGGAAATGTCCTTGTAGTCGAGGACAACTTTAAGTATGTTTGTTTTTAGGGCTCAAATTCAGTCACACCTGTCAGTTATTAAAGTCTTAACTATTTAATTAGATAGAAAGGATATGGATGTAAATGACCATGAGAGACTATCCAACATTACACCTTAGATACAAATTAAAGTAAAGAAGCAGTGCTTTAATTGCTTTTATTACATTGATTCCCCCCTAATTTGTACTTTACATGAGAAGATGTTAGGATTATTGTGTTTAACGCCACTTTCAACAATATTTCATTTATATCGTGGCTATCTGTTTTATTGGTGGAGTACCCGGAAAACCACTGACCTGCCACAAGTCACTGACAAACTTTATCACTTAATGTTGTATAGAGTACATTCGAACTCACAATGTAAGTGGTGAAAGGCATTGATCGTATAGGTAGTTGTAAATCCAACTACCATACGATCATGATCACGACCACGACAGCCCCTTACATGAGAAGGTAAACCCTTATTTGTTCTTTACCACAATACATGTATATCTGAAAAAAATAATTAAACTGGAATATGATGATGATGGTAGTAAGTAAACATTAGTAATACAGACTTTAATACTGAGGAGAAAACAGAACATTTATTAATTTATATTTAGTTTTCCAATGTTTTCTTAGCTGACCTGATCAAAGTGCCCCAAGACAATACACAAAAACTCATTAGATCTGTTTAACAAGCACCATAAGATATTTGGTGTATTTTAAGATCAAATAGTATTTGTCTTGTATTCATTACTACCATTTGACTTTTTACCATTTTTAACAGCTTCAGTATTGTCAAATCTGTATTAAGAGGTCACCTTTTGGAACAAAGAAAAGGTGGTCTTTTAAGACAGGCGACCTCTTAAAAGAGGTTCATCCAAGAAAATGACTTATCTGAGTGCTACTGTATTCTGAAAAACAGTGAAACCTGTTTAAATTGAATCCTGTATAAGCTGAACTTTAAATAAAGTCCCAATGTAGGAAATCCTTGTTAATTTAACCTACATGAATAACAAACTCCTGTCTATTCTGAACACAAAAGCTGGACCCAACGAGGTTCATTTTACATAGATTTCACTGTAACATGTATAATCCAAATAAATGTTGTATTCCTGTATTTCATTGATTCACTGTTTTTTGTGGGTTTTTTTTTATTTCCTTGGTTGTCTTTTAAGTATTGTTTTGTAGCTGTATTGGTGGTGTAATGGTTAGCTTGCTCACCTCAAGTGTGTTAGATCATGGGGTTGATCCCTGTTCGAGTCGAACGAAAAACTATAAAATTGGTACAGGTATTTGCTCCTTCTCTGCTAAGCACGCAACATTGAGGAGTAAGAGCCAGACTGGTTAGCTCAATATCAGGATAATGTGTCTGAACAGAGCAACATGTCTACAAGTAGACTATTGTTTCAATGATCTAGTACAAAGCAGACATCATTATTATCTCATCTAAATGTAAATTGTTCCCACCATGATATAGCTAAAATTAATTGCCCACTTGGCATTAAGTAACAGTCAACCACCAACCCATCATTAGTATACAATTAATGCCTGCACTTAAGGTGAACAATTCTGATGTTGACCTTAAGTGCAGGCATTAATTGTTTTATTATACTGAAACTCTATATTTTTTGCATCACTCTTATTTCGTTTGATAAATGCGAACATTTCTGGAAATGAACACACTGGGCACACCGGCGGTGGCCATTTTATACATACTTACGTCACGTACACGTTTTAGATCATGGTCATTTTACCGATATCGTAAGCACTTTGGCGATCTAGATCACTGTTCCCCCGATCATCAGGAAAAAACTGATGACTGGTGAAATAGAGAAAACAAGGAATTTAGGATTTATTAGTTAAAATAGTAAACTAGATTTTCTATTGAAAAAAGAAACTGAAGTATAACCACATCATATAATTTGTATAATGATTATGTCTTAAATAGCTTTTATTTATTTGACTGATGTAAATTGTGATATTGTTTCACACCAGATTTTATTAGAGGTAGGGGCCGTCGTGAACGTATGGTAGTTGGATTCACAACTACCTGTGAAATTAGTGCCTATCACCACTAACATTGTGAGTTGGAATCCTGCTCAGTCAAAGTATGTTGATAAAACATTATGTGATAAAGTTTGTCAGTGACTGGAGACAGGTCGGTGGTTTTCTCTGCGTACTCCGGTTTCCTCCACCAATAAAACTGACCGCCACGATATAACTGAAATAGTGTTGACAAACGTTATAACCCAGCCCAACCCTAAATAGCATTTATTTGTTTGACTGATTGATAAGTGTATATATTGTTTTTGTTTTTATCAAGTCTCTTACAATAATTTATTTTCAAATTTAAGAAGTACATTGTAGCTGGTTTCTTAAATTTGAAATTTTTACTAAAATGATCTGGGGAAGAAAAGGTATGGCCATTTATATTCATGATGAACCATGTATGTTTAAATGTTGTAACATCTTGCATCAATGTAGATTGATTGGTTGATTAGTGTTTACCACCAACCCTAGTCAACGTACCGCCAACCCTAGTCGACGTATATGATGACATGTTATAAACTGTTCAAATTTACAATTGCATGTTATTTGTTTCTTTAGAATGTCATTTACCATATTATATTGGCATATCTATCTTTAATAAAACTTTGAAGATACCAAAGGTTTAAGTAAAAGCCATACATCAAAAGCAAAGACAATACAATAACCAACAGACAAACAGTGATCTACCAAACAAAACACTACTCAGAAAACTAAGGATTGAGTAACATGAACTCCACAAAAACACAGGTGTTCTAGAAGCTTTCTATCATTACAGATATTTACTTGATTAACCTGTAAATTCAATGTACAACACAAAAATAATTTTAATTGAAGCTGAGAAAATATTGAAATACACGTAGGGTTATCACAAGAGTATTTCTGACCACGGATATGTTTCACTTGTTGTAAACACTTCCAGGTCCTTTCCTCATTTATGACTTATAACTAGATTAACGCGATGGGTGCCACTAGTGGAGCAAGAACTGCTCACCCTTCCGGAGCACCTGTGTTTACCCCCGGTTTTTAGTGGGGTTCGTGTTACTCGATCTTTTGTTTTATATTTATGTTTTGTAGATCGTTGTTTGTCCTTTTGTACTTTTTCTTTTGTCCATTGAGTTGTCTGTTCTTCTTCAATATAAGGATTCTGATTGCCCCTTTGGTATCATCAAACTCTTCTTATTCATTGAACTTTTATAAGCAATAGAAATTATATGTGAAAAGCTATTGAAAAAACGTAATCTTGATTGATTTGTTTACCCGATGTATTTTTTTTTCTATTTCAGACCTTTGGTGCTTGTTTTAGACATGGAGTTCAAAGTATGATTGAAACATTGAAATCTCCTGTGAAATAAACACCAGTTTATTATTGACATTCCAAAGCATACAGACGACATTGATTCACAAGGCAAACAATGGCTGCTTGACGTCTGCCATTTCATCATCAACAATGTTCTGATGTGGTATAGTGTTGATCCACCATAATTAATATTGCAGTATAGTGTTGATTTCTTGTACTTTATTTATATGTTAATGTATATTAAAAGTAAAACTTGTAGCTCATTGTGGTCATCCTGATTATTTTCATGATCTTGTAGGTCTTATATATATTTATGTATATTGTTGACATTCTCTAGGTAACAAATATTTTGTGAGGATATTCAATATAAAGTACAAAACTTACTGATATATATACATTAATTGTAACTTACTGATATATATACATTAATTGTAACTTACTGATATATATACATTAATTGTAACCTATGTGTATACTTTGAAATGTTTTTCAATTCTATCAAATGTATATAGTCTTTAAAACAAGTTATTTATAATGTAATTTTGGTTTGTTTAAAGCAATTTTTTTTTAAAGATATACAGTATGTAAAACATTGATAGTACTTCAAACCTTGTAGAGTACACTAAAACTTGTACAGTACATAATGATGTATGGCGAAAAGTTTAAAATAATAAAAACTTGTACATTACATCAAAAGTTGTACAGAACATAAACCATGTTCATACATAAAAGCTTATACAGTATGTCAAGACTTGTACAGTATATCAAGTCTTATACAGTATGTCAAGATTTGCTCAGTATGTCAAGATGTGTACAGTATGTCAAGACATGTACAGTATGTCAAGACTTGCTCAGTATGTCAAGACTTGTTCAGTATGTCAAGACTTGCTCAGTATGTCAAGACATATACAGTATGTCAAGACGTGTACAGTATGTCAAGATGTGTACAGTATGTCAAGACTTGCTCAGTATGTCAAGATGTGTACAGTATGTCAAGACATGTACAGTATGTCAAGATGTTTACAGTATGTCAAGATGTGTACAGTATGTCAAGACATGTTCAGTATGTCAAGACTTATGCAGTATGTCAAGACTTGTTCAGTAGGTCAAGACTTGTACAGTATGTCAATACTTGTTCAGTATGTCAAAACTTGCTCAGTGTGTCAAGACTTGTACAGTATGCCAAGTCTTGTTCAGTATGCCAATATTTGTTCAGTATGTCAAGACTTGTACAGTATATCAAGTCTTATACAGTATGTCAAGACTTGTTCAGTATGTCAAGACTTGCTCAGTATGTCAAGACTTGCTCAGTATGTCAATACTTGTACAGTATGTCAAGATTTGTACAGTATGGCAAGACTTGCTTAGTATGTCAAGACTTATACAGTATGTAAGGATTTGTACAGTATGTCAAGTCTTGTACAGTATGTCAATACTTGTACAGTATGTCAAGACTTATACAGTATGTCAAGACTTGTTCAGTATGTCAATATTTGTACAGTATGTCAAGACTTGTGCAGTATGTCAAGACTTGCTCAGTATGTCAAGATGTGTACAGTATGTCAAGACTTGCTCAGTGTGTCAAGACTTGTACAGTATGCCAAGACTTGTACAGTATGCCAAGTCTTATTCAGTATGCCAAGATTTGTTCAGTATGTCAAGACTTGTACAGTATATCAAGTCTTATACAGTATGTCAAGACTTGTTCAGTATGTCAAGACTTGTACAGTATATCAAGACATGTTCGGTATGTCAGGATTTGTACAGTATGTCAAGTCTTGTACAGTATGTCAAGACTTATACAGTATGTCAAGACTTGTTCAGTATGACAATATTTGTACAGTATGCCAAGACTTATACAGTATGCCAAGTATTGTTCAGTATGCCAAGATTTGTTCAGTATGTCAAGACTTGTACAGTATAGCAAGTCTTATACAGCATGTCAAGACTTGTTCAGTATGACAAGACTTGCTCAATATGTCAAAACTTGTACAGTATGTCAAGACTTGTACAGTATGTCAAGACTTGCTCAGTATGTCAAGACTTGCTCAGTATGTCAAGACTTATACAGTATGTCAAGACTTCCTCAGTATGTCAAGACTTGTACAGTATGTCAAGACTTGTACAGTATGTCAAGACTTGTTCAGTATGTCAATATTTGTACAGTATGTCAAGACTTGTGCAGTATGTCAAGACTTGTACAGTATGTCAAGACTTCCTCAGTATGTCAAGACTTCCTCAGTATGTCAAGACTTCCTCAGTATGTCAAGACTTGTACAGTATGTCAAGACTTGCTCAGTATGTCAAGACTTATACAGTATATCAAGACATGTTCGGTATGTCAGGATTTGTACAGTATGTCAAGACTTATACAGTATGTCAAGACTTGTTCAGTATGTCAATATTTGTACAGTATGTCAAGACTTGTTCAGTATGTCAAGACTTGTACAGTATGTCAAGACTTGTACAGTAGGTCAAGACTTGTTCAATATGTCAAGACTTGTACAGTATGTCAAGACTTGTTCAGTATGCTTCCATAGAAATATAAAAAGTGTACAGTAGCTACATAGAAACGAGAATAATAAATAATTCGGATGACCTCATAGAAATCCATTCATAATATAAAACGATGTTGTCGAGTAGCTTTAGCAGGGCTAATAAGAAGTTGTAGGTTGTCAATTTTTGTGATATAAATATTTGTGCAATACTAAGTTTTATAGATTTCTGTTTGTAATGTTGTTAAGGTTGTATTTTCCCCCCATTTAATATTAAACACTGCCAATGTGTTATTAAGATATTTAAACAAAAATAGGGATGACTGTATTTAGTGATCACATAGTTAATTGTCTTGTGTCAAAGATGATGTTAGTTCTTGAGCTATTCAAAGTTTTCTCTTAATTTAACTTCGAAGTCTATTAAAAAAAAATAGGGGTTTTATTGTATATTTCATTTTTGTCTTTCGGTATTTACCTGTACATTCCTTTCATTTGCATACACCAAAGAACAACGTTGATTCTCGTCATTTATGTTTAAATATATCAAATTAATTGTTAATCATTTAGAAAATCTTTGCTTATTATATGTGATTTTCTTTCTTTTTTTTTCTATTTTCTTTTTGCAACCATGCTTTACATTCCTTGCATTTTAAATAATGTCTTTGTTTTTGGTCTTTATCCAATATCAGTGTTGCTAGGCCTCATGTGGTCAGAAGTCGTCCACTTAACCACTAGGCCACATAGACCCTCAATGTAGATGAAAAGGAAACATGATTTGTACACTATTTGCCAGTTATCAGTTTAGAATTTCTCTTGTTAATTTTTATTACAATGTCTGGTTCATTATTACAATGTCTGGGTAATTATTACAATGTCTGGTTCATTATTACTATGTCCAGATCATTTTTACAATGTCTGGTTCATTATTACAATGTATGGTTCATTATTACTATGTCCGGTTCATTATTACAATGTCTGGTTCATTATTACAATGTCTGTTTCATTATTACTATGTCTGGATCATTATTACAATGGCTGGTTCATTATTACTATGTCTGGTTCATTATTACAATGTCTGGTTCATTATTACTATGTCTGGTTCATTATTACAATGTCTGGTTCATTATTACAATGTCTGGTTCATTATTACAATGTCTGGATCATTATTACAATGTCTTGTTGATTATTACAATGCCTAGCTCATTATTACAATGTTTGGTTCATTATTGCAATGTCTGGCTCATTATTACAATGTCTTGTTCATTATTACAATGCCTGGTTCTTTATTACAATGTCTGGTTCATTATAGCAATGTCTGGTTCATTATTACAGTGTCTGGTTCAATATTGCAATGTCTTGTTGATTATTACAATGCCTGGCTCATTATTACAATGTTTGATTCATTATTGCAATGTCTGGTTCATTATTACAATGTCTGGTTCATTATTACAATGTCTGGCTCATAATTACAATGTCTGGTTCTTTATTACAATGTCTGGTTCTTTATGACAATGTCTGGTTCTTTATTACAATGTCTGATTCATTATAGCAATGTCTGGTTCATTATTACAATGTCTGGTTCAATATTGCAATGCCTGGCTCATTATTACAATGTTTGGTTCATTATTGCAATGTCTGGCTAATTATTGCAATGTCTGGTTCATTATTACAATGCCTGGCTCATAATTACAATGTCTGGTTCTTTATTACAATGTCTGGTTCTTTATTACAATGCCTGGTTCATTATTGCAATGTCTGGCTAATTATTACAATGTCTGGTTCATTATTACAATGCCTGGCTCATAATTACAATGTCTGGTTCTTTATTACAATGTCTGGTTCTCTATTACAATGCCTGGCTCATTATTACAATGTCTGGTTCATTATTACAATGTCTGGTTCATTATTACAATGTGTGGTTCCTTATTACAATGTCTGGCTGGTTCATTATTGCAATCTACATTGAAAATAAAAGGAAATAAATTTTATAATAATATGGTATTTATATAAAAAAATTGTAATTTTCTGTGTTTTTTGCAACTATATTATTAGAAGTTTTATAATATTTATAATGTAAACATGTGTAGTTATTATGTGTAAATTCTAATGTTACAATGTTTGTTATTTTACCTAGTATCTATTTTTCAAGGTTGTTATGGTATTTTTTTTCTTTAGCTTATGGTCAGTATCATTTATAGATTAATTTTGTGTTCATTTGACGGGTGCTTTAAGTTCTATACATATTTGAAGTGTTTTAATGACTAATATGTTTAGGTGTTATTTTTCAGAAATCAGTTTGTCCAATGACCATGTCAGGTGCCATCATCAGGTGGTATCCATCATCTGTTGTTACAGTGAAATCAGTCTAAAACAAACCCTAAATAAAACAGAATTCTGTATAAACTGATTTTTAAATAAACCCCCTTGACAAGAAATCATTTTAAATCTGTTTATATGTTAAATATTATTCAGCAATACAATAAAATATGTTTAAATGTTAAATATTATTCAGCGATACATTTCTCAGACTCTATTGAAAGTCTCCAACTCTATTAAAGGTCATAGACTCTTGAAGGTCTGACTCTTAAAGGTTGTATACCCTTGAAGGTCTCAGACTCTATTAAAAGGTCATAAACTGTATTGAAGGTCACAGACTATAGAAAGGCACAGCATCTGTTGAATCTCCAGACTATTAAAGGTCATAGACCCTTGAAAATGTGACTCTATTAAAGGTCATAGACTCTTGAAGGTCAGACTCTATTAAAGGTCATAGATTCTTGAAGGTCTGATTCTATTAAAGGTCATAGACTCTTGAAGGTGTGACTCTATTAAAGGTCATAGACTCTTGAAGGTCGGACTCTATTAAAGGTCATAGACTCTTGAAGGTCTGATTCTATTAAAGGTCATAGACTTGAAGGTGTGACTCTATTAAAGGTCATAGGCTATTAAAGGTTGTAGATTCTTGAAGGTCTGACTCTATTAAAGGTCATAGACTCTTGAAGGTCATAGACTCTTGAAGGTCTGACTATTAAAGGTCATAGACTCTTGAAGGTGAGACTCTATTCAAGGTCATAGACTCTTGAAGGTGTGACTATTAAAGGTCATAGGCTATTAAAGGTTGTAGATTCTTGAAGGTCTGACTTTTGAAAGTTAGAGTCTGTTGAAGGTCTCAATCTCTATTAAATGTCATATACTCTTGAAGGTCTGACTCTATTAAAGGACACAGAGACTATTGAAAGCCATAGACTCTATTGAAAGTCACAGGCTCTATTAAAGACAGAGACTTTATTAAAGGTCATATACCTTGTTGAATGTCACACATTTTGAAAAATGGTTGACATTTTTGTAGTGATTTGTAAGCCACAATTTTTACAATTGGTTTGTTTTTTTGGGGAATGTTTTTATGGTAAAAATATATTTATTGTTAAAATGTTTAAACAGTGATTTATATATGGTTAGAACTACAATGGTGATTAATTTTTATTATTAACGTTTTGGTTGTGATTTTTATGATAACATTTATATATTGCAAGTACTTTTTATGTTCTATTTTTAAGATTTTCTCATCTTGGACTTTCATGTGTTTTAAACTCTGTATTTTCTCATTAACAAGGAGGGAACATTGTAAACAGACATTCATATATTAAAAGGGAGATCAATGGGGTTTTTTCAAGTAAAAACTGTTTCTTTATAGACAGAGTTACATCACATAACATTTATATGGAGGAGAAAAAACCTGCTCTATTGGAACAGCTCCAAAATTCAAAATAAAAATTGTAGAAAGAGGCAAAAATCAACACCCCCTAACACACAGATACAAGAATTCATGAAATGCTTCACATTAAAATAATGTCTTCTTTTTTTTATATGCACTGTATAATACTCGCCATATATGTGATAGTGGTACACAGCTACTTATGATTTATTGTTGTGTTATTTCATCATAGCTATTTATAGATCATGATTTATTCCATATCAGTTATGTCCCTTTTGCTATGGATGTAAAATACAGTTGTTTTACAGGGGAAATAAACTTATACAAATCTATTTAATGTATTATTTAGCCTTATAATAAAAATTTGTTGAGATGTTTAGGGCCTCTGTTTTTAGTGAGGTTCGTGTTGCTTGATCTTTATTTGTCTGTGTAGTGTTTTGTTGAACATTATTTGTCCTTTTGTCCTTTTTTTTTGGCCATTGTATTGTCTGTCCCTTGTTTTACAGCTTCTGATTACCTCTTTGGCTTTGGTATCTTCAAACTTTTCTTAATAGGAATTGGTTATCAAGATATAATCATATTTAAATTTGAGTCATCTAAGGTCCCACTTTTCTGAGTTTGTTTGTTTGTTTGATGGTGTTTAATGCCACTTTCAACAATATTTCAGTTATATCATGGCGGTCAGTTTTATTGATGGAGGAAACCGGAGGACCTGGATAAACCACTGACCTGTCGCAAGTCGCTGACAAACTGTATCACATAATGTTGTACACCTCTCCCTGATCAAGATTCGAACTCACAACATCAGTGGTGAAAGGCACCGATTGTATAGGAAATTGTAAATCCAACTACCGTATGATCACGGTGGCCCCTATCTCAGTTTGACAGTATTATCATCAGTTCTGTCAACTTCAACACAAGGTTTTGATTCATTATGAGTGTGGTAGTGTTCTGTCAACTTCAACACAAGGTTCTGATTCATTATGAGTGTGGTTAGTGTTCTGTCAACTTCAACACAAGGTTCTGATTCATTATGAGTGTAGTAGTGTTCTGTCAACTTCAACACAAGGTTCTGATTCATTATGAGTGTGGTAGTGTTTTGTCAACTTCAACACAAGGTTCTGATTCATTATGAGTGTGGTAGTGTTCTGTCAACTTCAACACAAGGTTCTGATTCATTATGAGTGTGGTAGTGTTCTGTCAACTTCAACACAAGGTTCTGATTCATTATGAGTGTGGTAGTGTTCTGTCAACTTCAACACAAGGTTCTGATTCATTATGAGTGTGGTAGTGTTCTGTCAACTTCAACACAAGGTTCTGATTCATTATGCGTGTGGTAGTGTTCTGTCAACTTCAACACAAGGTTCTGATTCATTATGAGTGTAGTAGTGTTCTGTCAACTTCAACACAAGGTTCTGATTCATTATGAGTGTGGTAGTGTTCTGTCAACTTCAACACAAGGTTCTGATTCATTATGAGTGTGGTAGTGTTCTGTCAACTTCAACACAAGGTTCTGATTCATTATGAGTGTGGTAGTGTTCTGTCAACTTCAACACAAGGTTCTGATTCATTATGAGTGTGGTAGTGTTCTGTCAACTTCAACACAAGGTTCTGATTCATTATGAGTGTGGTAGTGTTCTGTCAACTTCAACACAAGGTTCTGATTCATTATGAGTGTGGTAGTGTTCTGTCAACTTCAACACAAGGTTCTGATTCATTATGAGTGTGGTAGTGTTCTGTCAACTTCAACACAAGGTTCTGATTCATTATGAGTGTGGTAGTGTTCTGTCAACTTCAACACAAGGTTCTGATTCATTATGAGTGTGGTAGTGTTCTGTCAACTTCAACACAAGGTTCTGATTCATTATGAGTGTGGTTAGTGTTCTGTCAACTTCAACACAAGGTTCTGATTCATTATGAGTGTGGTAGTGTTCTGTCAACTTCAACACAAGGTTCTGATTCATTATGAGTGTAGTAGTGTTCTGTCAACTTCAACACAAGGTTCTGATTCATTATGAGTGTGGTAGTGTTCTGTCAACTTCAACACAATGTTCTGATTCATTATGAGTGTGGTAGTGTTCTGTCAACTTCAACACAAGGTTCTGATTCATTATGAGTGTGGTTAGTGTTCTGTCAACTTCAACACAAGGTTCTGATTCATTATGAGTGTGGTAGTGTTCTGTCAACTTCAACACAAGGTTCTGATTCATTATGAGTGTGGTAGTGTTCTGTCAACTTCAACACAAGGTTCTGATTCATTATGAGTGTGGTAGTGTTCTGTCAACTTCAACACAAGGTTCTGATTCATTATGAGTGTGGTAGTGTTCTGTCAACTTCAACACAAGGTTCTGATTCATTATGAGTGTGGTAGTGTTCTGTCAACTTCAACACAAGGTTCTAATTCATTATGAGTGTGGTAGTGTTCTGTCAACTTCAACACAAGGTTCTGATTCATTATGAGTGTGGTAGTGTTCTGTCAACTTCAACACAAGGTTCTGATTCATTATGAGTGTGGTAGTGTTCTGTCAACTTCAACACAAGGTTCTGATTCATTATGAGTGTGGTAGTGTTCTGTCAACTTCAACACAAGGTTCTGATTCATTATGAGTGTGGTTAGTGTTCTGTCAACTTCAACACAAGGTTCTGATTCATTATGAGTGTGGTAGTGTTCTGTCAACTTCAACACAAGGTTCTGATTCATTATGAGTGTAGTAGTGTTCTGTCAACTTCAACACAAGGTTCTGATTCATTATGAGTGTGGTAGTGTTCTGTCAACTTCAACACAAGGTTCTGATTCATTATGAGTGTGGTAGTGTTCTGTCAACTTCAACACAAGGTTCTGATTCATTATGAGTGTGGTTAGTGTTCTGTCAACTTCAACACAAGGTTCTGATTCATTATGAGTGTGGTAGTGTTCTGTCAACTTCAACACAAGGTTCTGATTCATTATGAGTGTGGTAGTGTTCTGTCAACTTCAACACAAGGTTCTGATTCATTATGAGTGTGGTTAGTGTTCTGTCAACTTCAACACAAGGTTCTGATTCATTATGAGTGTGGTAGTGTTCTGTCAACTTCAACACAAGGTTCTGATTCATTATGAGTGTGGTAGTGTTCTGTCAACTTCAACACAAGGTTCTGATTCATTATGAGTGTAGTAGTGTTCTGTCAACTTCAACACAAGGTTCTGATTCATTATGAGTGGTAGTGTTCTGTCAACTTCAACACAAGGTTCTGATTCATTATGAGTGTGGTAGTGTTCTGTCAACTTCAACACAAGGTTCTGATTCATTATGAGTGTGGTAGTGTTCTGTCAACTTCAACACAAGGTTCTGATTCATAATGAGTGTGGTAGTGTTCTGTCAACTTCAACACAAGGTTCTGATTCATTATGAGTGTGGTAGTGTTCTGTCAACTTCAACACAAGGTTATAATTCATTATGAGTGTAGTAGTGTTCTGTCAACTTCAACACAAGGTTCTGATTCATTATGAGTGTGGTAGTGTTCTGTCAACTTCAACACAAGGTTCTGATTCATTATGAGTGTGGTAGTGTTCTGTCAACTTCAACACAAGGTTCTGATTCATTATGAGTGTGGTTAGTGTTCTGTCAACTTCAACACAAGGTTCTGATTCATTATGAGTGTGGTAGTGTTCTGTCAACTTCAACACAAGGTTCTGATTCATTATGAGTGTAGTAGTGTTCTGTCAACTTCAACACAAGGTTCAGATTCATTATGAGTGTGGTAGTGTTCTGTCAACTTCAACACAAGGTTCTGATTCATTATGAGTGTGGTAGTGTTCTGTCAACTTCAACACAAGGTTCTGATTCATTATGAGTGTGGTAGTGTTCTGTCAACTTCAACACAAGGTTCTGATTCATTATGAGTGTGGTAGTGTTCTGTCAACTTCAACACAAGGTTCTGATTCATTATGAGTGTGGTAGTGTTCTGTCAACTTCAACACAAGGTTCTGATTCATTATGAGTGTGGTAGTGTTCTGTCAACTTCAACACAAGGTTCTGATTCATTATGAGTGTGGTAGTGTTCTGTCAACTAGGTTCTGATTCATTATGAGTGTGGTAGTGTTCTGTCAACTTCAACACAAGGTTCTGATTCATTATGAGTGTGGTAGTGTTCTGTCAACTTCAACACAAGGTTCTGATTCATTATGAGTGTGGTAGTGTTCTGTCAACTTCAACACAAGGTTCTGATTCATTATGAGTGTGGTAGTGTTCTGTCAACTTCAACACAAGGTTCTGATTCATTATGAGTGTGGTAGTAGGTCAAACCAAAGATTATGATATTAGTATTTGCTGCTTCTCCCCTTAAGCACGCAGCATTAACGTGTAAGAGCAAAGACTGGTTGACTTGGAATCAGGACAATGTGTCCAAGTGGAGCAACATGTCTCCTCACAGACTGTCGTTTCATTGAGCTAGCACTATAAAAATCCATTGGTGTGTATTGGTCTAGTAGCCATGATATAGCTGAAAAATTACTCACTTGGGTGCTAAACAGCAATCACTCACTCACTTTTTAAGTGCTGATAGGCACTGATAGCATAGATAGAAGTAAATAAATATACAGTATGGTCACGGCCATGAACCCTCTTCCCACTCTTGGGGCCGTCATGATCGTATGGTAGTTGGATTTATATAACTACCTGTGCAATCAGTGCCTATCACCACTAAAGTTGTGAGTTCGAACCCCGTTCATGACGAGGTGTACCCGATACAACATTATGCGATAAAGTTTATCAGTGACTTGTGACAGGTCAGTGGTTTTCTCCAGGTACTCCAGTTTCCTACACCAATCAAACTGACCACCACAATATAACCGAAATATTGTTGAAAGTGGCATTAAACACCATAAACCAACTAAGCCAACAACCTCCCTCCCTCTTTTAATCAAACAGTTAATTTGTATGCATATGATAAATTTTGCAAGTATAAACAAGTCTGTATATCTTTTAAATATTTTAATATCGTAACATTTAACTTCTATATAACAAATAAATAAACAGAAATAATGATATATGGTATAATGGACGGAAGTCGAGTAAATATATATATAACAATTGTAGTTCTCAATGACTAAGGCCTAAAATGCATCATATTTTTTTGAAATTATCAATTATTTTCAGTAATAAACAAAAAAAATACTCCATACAAAAAGTAACCTTTATCTAGACTTTACCATCACAAAAAAAAATTGCTTAGACTTTACCATCACAAAAACAATTTGTCTAGAATTGAGGATCAAAAAAACAATTTGTCTAGATTTTACAATCACAAAAAATAATTTGTCTAGACTTTTAGATCACAAAAAAATGGTCTAGACTTGAGATCACTAAAAAAAAATAACTATATCTCTTTATAACTTTAGTTAAATTAGTTAAAAACCTAAACAAATAGGACAATAAATGATTATAATTATCATTTGTATTAAAATTTGAAGTAGTTCTAAGCCACGCTATGAAATCAAGGGAGTATCAGTCACATTTGTATATAAAGGATCTATGTTCCATTTGTTATGAAATGAGAGGTGTATAATGGTCAAATCTGTATTATTATTTTTTACTTTTAATAAAGAAAGTATGGCATATTTAATTTGAATATTATGAATTCATATTTAAACATACATATATAACCTATGAAAAAATGTAACATAGTAAATGACTGTCAATGGTGTGGAGGAGAAGATACTATTCTATGTCTAACTAATAATAAATATGTGGATGAAAAGTGAATGTAAACAGCATTAATATCTGAAAAGTGAAATCAACAAATTCACAGTTATTCTATAGCACTATAGTAAAGGACCATGTCTCTTATAGTAGTATGATCTTTTATACAATTCCTTTCTTAAAACTTCTAGGAGTCACATCTGACATTAACAGGGTTCTGTTAATTTTCTGTAAGAAGTTTGGTCAAGTAACTCCCCCCCCCCACAAAAAAAGTTCATTTAAACATTACAAACATTTGTATAATACTGAATGCAATGTTATTTTAAGTTTTAAATTAAAAGTTGAACACATTATTTTATATTTTTTCCTTCCATAGATCCTTTGAACTTTTTTACAATCTAAAAATAAGTCTACCCCTCCCCTACTTTCCCCATATTATACAAGTTGAATTATGGGTACACACAGATGAATGAAAAAAAATTCCTATATTCCACTTTCAATACTATCCAATTTAACCATCTAAACATTATTTAGAAATACTGCAGCTAGTTGTTGGTTTACTAAATATCAATCAATGTATAAGAACTGGTATATGTACCTACCATCAAATATTTTAATAAAGAAGTTATCTCCCCTGTCCAAATGAAAAAAATGCAATCCATGTAGTTATCTCCCTTATTTTAATTGTCATGTGTAAATTAAAAAATGCAACCCACTCTGAAATGTAAAAATTGCTTGGTAAAAAGAGTGGCCTCTAGTGAAATAACAATTTAATAAAATTTTATTACCAAATTGCACAATCACCATGGCCTTATGATAGGGGGTGACCTTTGGTAAGATGGTGTGTGTATCCCTCATTTTTAATACAGTGAAATCTGTCACATCTCTTCTAGAAGACAACTCTATTTTTAAGACAGATTAAAAATGCCCAAATTCTTCATTTATATATACACATATAAATCAAACCTCCTTTGAGAGGTCACCTGTTGTACGAGATGAAATTTTACCACCAGAAAGCAAGATCTCTTATTATCTAAGATGGGATCCACTGTATCAGAAAACCAAAACAATAATTTAAATCAAATACAGTATTAATATTTGACTTGTTCAGTATCACATATATACATTTTCTACAATGAACTAGATGGTTTAGAATGGTCTTGTTCTGTGTTCTTCATTTTGATTCTGTCAAAAACAAAACAAAAAAATAATGTGAAAAAGTTCAAATGGAAAATTATGCCACAAAGAGTTGTTTCCCTGGATGCAATAATTGAACATTCATTTTTTGACAGGTAAAAAATCCCAGTTGTATTAAAAATTCACATTTTTCTACCAAACTAAAAATCTTTTTTTGGCTATGTTTTTTGTTGTTGTATACAATGTAATAATATTAATATGAGTTTGTCATGACCTTATAAAGCTTTTCAAACTTGTTGTAGTTTTGTTTACCACATCAACAGATAAATAAATAGTTTAAATGTACTTTTACATTTTTAATATACGTAAAATTGATCTCAATTAAAAAAAAAAAGACAACATTTTAACTCCAAGGCACAGTGACCCATATTTAATCTTCTTATAACCATATTGTATGAAGTCAAAAGTAGAAAGAAATCACATGCACTCAGGTGAAAATCAATTAAAATAAATTTATCGCCAACTGAAAAATTTCAAATATAGAAAAATATGTCATGCACAGTATACCGTAAGTAAAATGCAAGGTACAAGTACGATAATCACGGAGCCATAAGTGCAACGGAACGTGTCATTAAACAAATACACAAAGTATCTATAATATCTCAAATTTTCATGTGTCAAATGAAATGAGCGCATCATGATTTACCAAAATCTGTCGCAAACAGTGTTGAATCATCTCGTCAACGGAAGTTTGATGAAATAAATGTTCCATTTCAATTCATTGAATACGAGATTATGCATTTCTTTACATTTAAACAGAACAATTTGAGATAAGATATTGTGATAGCTTTTAAGATATAAATGAATTTGAAACATCAATTTAAAAAAAAGTAAAACTGAAAAATATGAGTTTAATTGATATAAGCTGAATCCTTTATGGTAATCCTATGTCAATTTTCTACTTGATTTCTCTACAAAAATAGAGGATTTTAGTACAAAAATATCACCATTGACTATTCACATGTAAAATACCGTTATAAAGCATATAATAAAATACATTCTATTGAAGTAACTTAATATTTACAGTACTTTAGTACTTTTTGGCAAAATCAAATTTAAACCATGAAGAAATATTGCATGTGTTCCTTTTTCTTTTTTTTAAGTTAAGAGTGTGAAAGCCCTAAATTTGACATTTTTCAATAAATTAAGGTGAATAACCCTGGAACCCTAAAAGGGAGTACTAACCAAATTTGAACTAAATGCATGCACTGTGGTCAAAAACATTTAAAAAAATGATTTGCTTGCTGTGGCCAGGACATAAAAATGTGCAGATTTGAAAAACGGTTGTAAAAATCATTCCAGACAATATCACTCTTGTGTAAAAACATGCAATTTGTAGGTGTATTGATTGATTGGTATTTAATGCCAACTTTAGCAATATTTCAGCTATATTGTGGCATTGTAGGTGTAAATTTCACTTCTTACCTTTTACGGGTATTTCTTTTTCTTAAAAATATTAATAGAAAACATTATTATTTCATATTTGATAAATTTAAATATAATATAAATGCAATACAACAATATTGTCTTAAAAAAGAATAATGTGCTTTTTCCAATGAGAATTTTTTTAAGAACATATACAGTCAAGCTTGTATTTCAATGGTCACCATTGGAACAAAGTAAAAATGACCGCATAAGAGAAGTTGCCACTTATTCAAGATCAGTATATCCAAATTGTCAGCACTGATCAGTTAATGCTTCACTTATTACGGTTACTGGAAGGTAATTATTTGGAAAACATGGCGGTCACTTTATAATGCTGCCATGTTGTTTTTTTTTGCACCAATTTACAGTGAATTAGATAATTATTCAATTATCTTATAGTTTCTTTAATACAGTCGTGTATTCAAAAGACCTTGAAAGTTAATTATCGATGATTTTTCAAAGTCCAGAATCAAAACTGACCAATAAAAACCTATAACTGATACGATGGGATACATTTTGATTGAATGTTGACTGCGTTAGTGAGGCGACTGTTTATTTGAGTAAAATTAACATGTAAATCAGGTCAGGAGGGTTTTATACTGGTTGTAGGGGACTGCTTATTCAAGGTGACCATTGAAGCAAGTTTGACTGTACATCTAATAAATACATAAATAATACATGTACCTTATCTAAATGTATGGGGGGGGAAATAATAAAAAAATATATCTTAATTTAATTCTTTTTATTTTAATTCCTATCCCTTTGTTTAACCTAATAAACATTGTACCAAAAGGTCTTTGAATTATGAAATAAGTATTTTTAAGAAGCGTCTTATCAAAGATGAAAACATATTATACGATCTATGATAATAATCGTATCCTTATATTGTTTTCTAATGTATACAGTATATACAGATTAATAAAGTAAAAATGCCAATGTCAAAGTTCAAATAATGTCAGGCAGGAATATGGCTACCAATACACACAAAAAACCCATTAAGGTTTGGGGTGACAATATTTCAGTTATATCGTTGCGGTAAAAAAAAAATTGATAGTAAAGAATTCTCATTTATATTAATTGTATGTATACTTGAAAGAAAAACTAAATCATATATCATTATACAGTGAAACCTATCTGAATTGAACTTCATTGAGACAAACTTTTGTGTTCGGAAAGACAGGTGTATGGTTTATACATACTGAATATTACATGGCAAAATCTGTATCACATGCCGTATCAACCCGAGAACCCTATATCACCCCAAGGGCCACCGGCCCGAAGGGTGATATAGGTCGAGGGTTGATACGGCATGTGATACAGATTTTGACATGTCATGTTCAGTATATCATATATTTCAACCATGCCTTTGATAATACATGTACAAATGTATTTTATGAAAATTTTGAAATTCTATTTTTGAATTTTTAAATTTTATGAAAATTTTGAGAATTTGAAATTTTTTGAATTTTTAAATTTTTGGAAATTTTATGAAATTTTGGAAAATTTTGAAATTTTTACAGGGTATGCGATATAGGGTATAAACGATATAGGCTTGGGACAATCATTGATAATGCATATACAAAACACCTGTATTTTAATCTAAATATATGATATAGATTATTAACAAATTTTCCTGCATTGGGAGTTTACTAAAAGTTCAGTTTATACAGGATTTCAGTTTTATTCAAGGTTCTGTTTAGACAGGTTTCACTGCATTAACTACAAGATAATATATTTCTAAACAAAGAAAATCTTTAAATGAATAAAAGTAATGTTATGTTTCTGATGTTAATTTGAAATTGATGAAAACTGACTTCCTAGAACACATCAAACCATTTATTGCTTATTTTAATGAAATATACATATATATACATAGACCATGTTTAAATATTTGTAGACAAAATTAATATTCTGACTATTAAAAAAAGGAAGGGTATTTGAAGTTTTATAATGATGTGCAGGATTCTGTTGAAAATATATAAATGTTTATTTATCATATTAATAATTCTTATTTTCAATACATAAAGTTTGAATATGAAAAGAAAATGAAAATGAAATTATAATGAACACATAAAGAGTGGATTAACAATGTAAATTCAAACTGTTTAAAACCATTATTATCTTTCCTGTATTTTTTGCCAAATCAAGCATTAAATGTATTATTATATCAGTTTTCACGCTAACCCACCTGCCCGCAGCACGGGACAAAAAAACTGGATTCGGACAAGTGAAAATTATGAAAGAATTAGTTTGAATAAATAATTTTTTTCTTCTTCTAAATTTGGCTTTCGGGCAAGTAGGTGAAAAAATAAGGTAAAGACTGTTATATTGAATAAAATAACAAATAAAAAAACTCCTCTATGTAGTGAAAAAATCATTTCTGGATTAGTTTTGTGCAGTTAAAAAAGGTTTTAAAATTGCTGTAATATACATACATACATGGCACATATAAAAAGTAAACTACATAATCACACTCTGAAGTGTGAAATTATCATAATATATACATGTATATAATTTATCTCGTTAACATTTTCATGCATTCATAACATTTAGCAGTGAAAAAAACATTGATAGCACCCACAAAATCTATAAATAGAATCATGTGATCACAATTAAAAGACTAGGTGAATTACAAAAATATTGCTTCAGATTGACAGTGCTCAAACACATTGCATCAACACTTTAACTTAATATGTGCTAACAGTGACAAGTTAACAGTATCAACACTTTAACTTAGTATGTGCTAACAGTGATAAGTTAACAGCATCAACACTTTAACTTAGTATGTTCTAACAGTGATAAGTTAACAGCATCGCCACCTCACCTAAAAGGTGCCGGGTGATTCACAACTTTTCTGTGCTCAGAAACAGGTTGGTGTTTGTCCTTATTCTTTTGATCCATGAATGTTTTAGTTTGGAATTGATACAACCGAGATTCTTTGGAAGCTGCAGATGTAGTAGATTTCGTACTGGCAGAGTGTCGCTGCAGCTTCAAATCGGCATGTATGTAAGCACCGATAGGACTCACTGTCGGGGGTAGAGTATATGGAGTAGTTTGCGACAAAGAAGAAGCTTTTTTAACCTTTCGTTGGGCTTTTTTACCCCGTTTATAAAGCAGTTTATTATCACTTTGAGTGTCATGCACCTCACCATTTTCTAAAATATTGTGTTTTGACTTCTTGTTATGCAGAAGACCTTTAGCTTGAGCTCGGGCCAAAACATCTCGGGCAGCTTCTTTAGCATCTTCTGGCTGTAAAAATATTATAAATCTTTTTTTCATTTGAGGTTAGAAACGACATTATGAATTTCAAATGATAACCTGGAATGGGTTGTGCAAACCTCAATTATATTCATGTAACTTGTTCTCGCCATTATATAGCTGAACAATTCCTCATTTGCCATTAAACAACAATCACTCACTCATTCGCTGGATTAAATTTAAGTCTCATTAAATCTTAAGTGTATATTAATTTCTTTCACAATTCCAGTAATTTTAAGTGTCAATTAAGTTTTAATTGACACTCAAACAGAATTAAAGTTTGTACAACCCAGTCCATATTTATCAAACTTTTAAAGTCAAGACTTTCTTTATCTTGCATCTTTTTTTGCTGGTTTTGGATGTGTCTTGTTTTCTATTGAAATTCCACAGTATTACTTTATTTTTAATGGATTTAAAGACACAGGATAAACAGAATATACATGCCTTGTATCAGAATAGAACATTTTATTTGTATTTCGGCATGGATCATATATAGAAACTAGAAAGCCTCACATTTTCACCTATTTTTAAGGTTCATACAAATAAATTTTATATTCCGACAAAATGTACATATTCTATATTCATTTATGCCTGTTAATGCAACTTTAAGCAAAGGATGGGAAAAGTGCAAGGAAAAGAAAAACATTACTTCAATATCAATTGACAATATAAGGGGTTTACAAATACATGTAGTGTGGAGAGAGTGTGTGGTAATACCATGCATACTTTGTCCTAGACAAGTCAGTTCTGTGATAGTGAACCATTTTCTTCCAGGCAAGTCAACTTTGCCCTAGATAAGAGTTCAATTTTGATATTTTCACAGCCTTGCAAATTTAACATGGAATAGAAAACCACTAGAAAACAAGGAGACAGATGGTTTTTGAATCTGATTGAAAAAAAAAGTATAATATTAATACTGGTGCTATATCTTAACTGTATTTTAACAGGGGGGTCGTTGTGGTCGTGATCGTATGGTAGTCGGATTTACACCTACCTATGCAATCAGTGCCTATCACCAGTAACCTTGTGAGTTTGAATCCCACTCATGGTGAGGTGTACTCGATACAACATTATGTGATAAAGTTTGTCAGTGACTTGTAGCAATTCTGTGGTTTTTTCTGGGTATTCCGGTTTCTTTCACCAATAAATCTGACAACCACAGTATAACTGAAATATTGTTGACAGTGACATTAAACACCATAACCCCTAACCCTTAATCCTGTATTTTAACTCAATAAACTATACAATAACATAGAAAAAAGTATCAGTTTACTGGGGTTGTTTTTTGTTATCTTAACAATTTTGAAAGAAAAAAAAACAGGTAGTAATTTTATGTTGAAGTTAGATCTCTTTAACAATAGAGCTTTGATCTATAAAAAGAAAAAGTTGTCTTTCAATTATTTTATTAAAAATGGAATGAAAATCTTGATTTTAAAATGAGTTGGAGAACCTTCTCAACTTTGACCTTAAGAACCATAAAATCTAACTAGAGACTGCCTGCTATCTATGTCTTTCAGAAAAAATTGCTGTGATTTATCATACAAGAGGAATTTGAACCAGAATATTTAAATTATTTTAAAACTGTAACTTAGTCTGTTGAATCGTGACACAACATGGTGGAGTTTTATTGGTATTTATTGGTATGGGTTACTTGCAAATCATTGTTACAATTGCATTGTGGGATGGAGAAGATATCATTTTATTGTTTAACTACATCTTATGGTTTATTTACTACACTGCTTATGTAGTGTATTTAAACTTAATTTGTCAATAACAGAAAAAGGGGACTCTCCTCTTTCTTGTTACCAAGAGCCAGGGTGACTGTTTCAGAAATATTTCCATTAGGCCTCAACAAAGTATATTATAATCATTTGTCTAAATTTGTTTTAAACTACTGCACATAGACATACCTTAGCTTTATCATTAACTTGCCAACATTTTAAAGAAATGACAAATTTAGGCAAATGATAATTATATTTTGATATCCCCCATTTAGCAAATAAAATAACATTATTTTGACATTACATTTGTTCATAGGGAATGACAATTTAACTTCCAGGGGAGGGGTGGGTGGTGTGTGGGTTTGAACTCTTGTTTTTATTGATGCTTTATTTCTATTTTCCTATCACCAAATTTACACTGTAGCTTTCAACAAAAATATCTGGTTGAAAAAACAATTTACTGATTTTATATCTCCAAAAAAAAATCTTATTTTTGCTTTGCACTAAAAAAAAATTCCTGGCTCAAGGGAAATAACATCTGTAGCTCCCTCCCCCTTCTAAAAGTTAAATGGTCAGTCACCATTGGTCTCTTATAAATATTGCTTGTTACTCCAATGCCTTGCACTTAACAACTCTATATGGAAATTACACAAGTATTTGGCCTGGTTGAATATTTATATTGACTCTCTTAAATGTGCAATATCATCCTGCCATAAAACTGCAGGTAATTAAATTCTTCAGCTCTGTCACACCACCCATAAAATAGATATTAAACATTTACAAGAAGGAAACAAAAACCATTGTCAAATGTCAAATTGTTTTCATTCCTGAAAGGGATCATTGTAATGTTGTAACAAACATCACTTCACTTAATATTCCATCTCCATTACACGAAATTGATTTTTGAAAATTGTTCTACACATACATATTAATTAAATGTACCCGTAGCAACTGGTCAATAGAATATAATGACTAATTTACTTCTAGTTATAACTACTCTTTCTTTTGTTATTTTGGGGCCGTCGTGATCGTATGGTAGTCGGATTTACAACTACCTGTAAAATCAATGTCTATCACCACTAACGTCATGAGTTCGAATCTCACTCAGGCGGGGTGTACTCGATACCACATTTTGTGATAAAGTTTGTCAGTTACTTGTGGCAGGTCAGTGGTATTCTCCAGGCACTCCAGTTTCCTCCTCCAATAAAACTGACCGCCACAATATAACTGAAATATTGTTGCAAGTGGCATTAAACACCTGAACCCCCCCCCCCCTTCCATATTAATTAAATGTACCCATAGCAACTGGTCAATGAAGTTTGATGACTACCTAACTTCTAATTATAACTACTCTTTCTTTTGTAATAAAAGAACAAATCAGGTCAGACCAATTACAACAAAGTAAAATTTTGTCCGATCACCGTAGTAGATTTTAGCTTAATTTATCTCAAATACTTGTATATTTCGAAGTGAAATCATCATTCCGTTAGTTTTGGATAAAACAAGGGTTGACTATTGTAAATTACAGATAACTGGGATTAGAGTATGAAAAAACTTGTAGAATGTAAATATTACTGACATCAAACAAAGCGATTGGTTTGGCTTTATGTATATTCCATATTGATTTAAAACACCGTTCTATATCTTGAATTTCTGGGAGAAATTAATATTCTAACATGGAAGATATCTGACAAAATTACACCCAGGTTATTGATTCAAAGAAATTTTTATATCAATATAGTTCTGGAAGTAAATATCATAGATTAAATTTTCATGAATATTTTCTTAAAAGAATATATTGATTTGTTAATTGAATGGTGTTTAACATGATTTGCAACAATGTTTACTTAAGTCATCGCATCAAGAAGCCAGTACAAAAAAGAATACTAGATTTAAATTTGTATCCAAATTGAACCTCAGCTAAATCTTGTTTTGGGTTAGGGTAATGGTGTTTAAGGACACTTTCAACAATATTTCAGTTACATCATGGTGGTCAGTTTTTTTTGGTGGCGGAAACTTTATCAGATAATGTTGTATTGAGTACTTCTCGCTATGAGTGGGATTCAAACTCACAATGCTACTGATGATAGCCACTGATTGCATAGGTAGTTGAAAATTCAACTATCATATGATCACGACCACGACGACCCCCAATATATTTTGGTACGTGTAGATAAATCCCTGGAGTAGAAACTTATTTTATTTGTATTTTTTTAAAATCCTGACCATTAGGTAAAACATGAAATCAAACTTTCAATGGAGTCTCGATTAATCAGGTATCTTTCAATACACCTTGTGTTAGCTAAGCCTGCACAAAAACGACAACTGACAAAATTGATTAAGGAAAGGAAGAAAAGGCAAGGGAGATAACTCTTTTTCATATGCTCCAAAAGAAATTGGTCACATTCTTTTCAACTAGCAATATGACATAAACAATTTCATTGGAATCTGACTATAGCAGAATTTGCACTACGTCAAGAAAAGCAAAATTGTTAACGCATTATAAGAAATAAAAGTACAAGTTACCTCTCTAGTAACAACAGCCACAAAACAACCACTGGATTTCTCAGTTGGATGAAACTTGATATATTTCCCCACTATTCCAACGTTATTTTCTATCTCATCTCCGGAGAAGGGTAAAACAGGGGGAACAACTTTCCATGGAAACTTCTTTTGTTGAATCATATTTGAATATTCAATAGATTTTAATACCACGTTTTCATTTTCTGCTTCATGTATTGATCTTGTCATATAAACCACTGCTTGCACTTTGGAAACTGAAAATAAAATAATGAGTGAGTGATTGTTGTTTATTATATAGATATCGATGAAATACCGTGATTTCCGAGTTAAATAAAAACAATAATTTCACTAGTGAAATTACCATTTTTATTTCACTCTCGCTATATTTCGCGCCATTTCATTGTCGACGTCATATGAAGACTTCCAGTTTGAAACGTAAAAATTAGACGTTATCTGGCTTTGTGTACGCTTCAATTTGGATCAAATTTAACTAAAAGAATATTTCAAGGTAAGCATTTTAATTATTTTATTGTCGTGGATGGGTGGTGCCATGTTTTTTGAAGCGATACACATTACAGTATATCCCTACGCTACACACGTAATATAGTGCAATTAAACTCATTTTATATTAAATTCGATTCGAAACTTTTCTTTTATTTATATAATAAATACTATAACTAATTGACGAGTTTCATTATCAAAAATGTGTCACTGATGACCAAATAACGTTGTAACTCACTCATGCGCTGCGCGCATTCGCGAGTTACTGTGTTATTTGGTCGTGAGTGACATATTTTTGATAATGAAACTCGTCAATTAATTATAGTATAATTAATGCCAAGTGATCAATTTTTCATCTATATCATGGCGAGAACAATTTACTTTTTGAGGAGATGATGATTTTGTCTGCTTTGTTCCACTAGACCAACAAGATGTGATGGATTTTTATGTTGTGTGGCTCTCTGAAACAGTGTACATGTAGACAAGTCACTCCACTCAGACATGTTACACTGATTCCTTAATACTGTATGCTTTGTCAAGAAGTAGCAAAAGAACAGCGCTTTTATTGCTGTTCTACATTTCACAGTCACAGTAAGGTCTTCAATAATGAGATTACTCATACCCTGAAATGAGTGGGAAACTGCCCTTAGCCTGATGTTGAGCAGTACTCTTTACTATTGTCAATAAAGCCACATCTGGATATCTTTGTCATTTTGATGTTACAAATGTATTTAATGTATAAAATTCTAAATCCCAGATGTTTGTTAAGAGACTAACAGAAGGAGGAGTGTGGTGTATACTTACATGACATTGCATGTTTCATTGTATTCATCTGTTTAGTACTAAGTTCTGTGATTCTGCCCATATCTACGTCACCTTTTGACATGTCTTTCAATATTTTCATATCTGTAAAAAAAAAAAAAAAAAAAAAAGTTGTTGAAATCTGAGAGAAACTAAATATTTTACACAAATAAAATACTATGACAATAAAGCTAACAAATCAATTTTTGTAATGTCTTATTGAGAAAGTAGAAAAAAATCACAAAGCAGTCAACATTTTAGATGGGTTTTATGGTGTTTAATGCCACTTTCAACAATATTTCAGTTATATTGTGGAGATCAACCTTTTAGAAAATTTGCATATCTGATCATATGCCACAGTGTAAATTATATGAATTAAGATACACACATAATTCTATATAATGAAGATCAAAATAAACTTAATAAACCAATCAGAATCTGCTGTAATACAACTGACCAATCAAACTGCCCCTATTCAAATAATATGATTAGCAATTCTAAAGAACTTTTCACACTAAAATAGCAATATTTTTAAAAAAAAATAATAGTAAGTTTTTTTCCAGATATTTGAAAGAGAAAAATATTGCAAATCACCATCAACCTACAAAAATTAAATATTGTAAGTTAGGAAAAGAAAAACAACATTTTTTTTAAAGATCATCCATTTATTAAAACCTTGTACATTTCTTAGACTTGAATTTTATTTTTTCTATTTTTTATTAATGTTATTTATTGCAGTTAATGTCTTACCTTCACCTTCATTGACAATAAAATCAACTGGATTGGTCACCCCTGATCTACTACAATTTGCTGTCACCAGAATCACTCGGACATTTTTATATTTTGAATCACCAGGGTCTATAGTCTCAAATGATTCAGTGGGTACTTTGATCCCTGAAACAATAGAAAGTAGAAATCATAAGATCATGGAGTAAAAGATTCTGTTTTCACAAGAAGGTGTATAAATGTAAATAGACAACATGATAGCAAATCCATTTTATACTAACAATACAAATGAAATTAAACGAATAGCGAATTTTCATTGATAAATGTGACCGTCATCAATGTCACTGTCATCAATGTCACCGTCATCAATGTCACTGTCATTAATGTCAGTCATCAATGTCACTGTCATCAATGTCACCGTCATCAATGTCACTGTCATTAATGTGACCGTCATCAATGTTACCGTTATCAATGTCAACAATATTGTGGCAACCAAATTAAAATCCTGGAGTAATCCAGTGATAATGTACCAAGAGAATCAGATTTCTCACCTAATGTAACATATCACCTACACCTATACCTCAATGTTCAGAAACAAGTCAACCACAACCATACCTCAATGTCTACAAAGAACAGCTTCATTTAGACCATTAATAAATTCTGCATATAATTTTAATCTGTATATAAAGAACAAAGGGCATATTTTTAGGTTCTTTATATACAGTTTTGACTGTATACATACCAGATAAACCATGAATTTCAATAGTGGATCAACTGTCTTCTTATTTTCAACCTATATAATTGTAATGGCCGTCGTGGTCGTGATCATATGATAGTTGGATTTATAGCTACCTATGCAATCAATGCCTATCACTACTAAAGTTGTGAGTTCGAACCCCGCTGAGACGATGTGTACTCGATACAACATTATGTGATCAAGTTTGTCAGCGACTTGCGGCAGGTCGGTGGTTTTCTCCGGGTACTCCGGTTCATCCACCAATAAAACTGACCACTATGATATAACTGAAATATTATTTGAAAGTGGCATTAAACACCATAACCCATGACCCTAACTATCTTCTTATTTTTCACCTTAACAATCGACTCTCAGAAAAGTTCAAACACTCCAGTTAATTTTAAAATATTTACAAGGCAATCAACGACCCTTCTGAAATTGACGAGTACTTTATGAAACCGAATGCTGTTATAAATACTGTGACTTCACCAAATTCTAAACAAACTTTTGAGTGTTTTATCGAGTATGCTGTCAAATGACAACTCCAAAATTGTAAAACTGTTCATATCGTAAATATCTATTATTTGATATTTATACATACTGATAATGAAAACATGTACATGTTAAAGATGTGCACTATCACGTAGGACAAAATACAATGTAAATGTATTTGTATTTAAATTTATGATCTAAGGAAAGCCATAATGGAGGAAATTTACACAACTCTTCACTACTTCAAAGAGGGAGAAGCGTTAAGGTGCAAAATTGGCCCCACATTTTATCAAAAAATAATGCTTCACATAGAATAAAAACAATTTACTAATTTAATTGTTATATTTACAAATTTTCAAAAAATATATCTTTCCGTGAGATTGGGTGCGCTATGACATCATAATGACATCATGATTAGACAGATAATGCTAAAAATGGACTATAAACGACATATTCAATGTACATTTTAGCTATTTTATATACCTCCACAGTCTTCCACCAACACCAAATTGAGCAGTTGTTTTGAGTATAGAGGGTTAATGATTGTATCAAAATATTTTATTGGTGGAGGATTGTGGAGGTTGTTAAATATTAATTTATTTATAACCTCGGCCAGACCCTTAAAATCAATATTTTCACTCTTCTGATTGTATATATGATACCATTATGTATATATACACAATCTCTGTACATTTTATGATTCATTTCAAGCAATGAAATTCATCAGTAAATAACTTGTTTCTGTAAATAATTGTATTTATTTTAAATACAGTTTGTATACATTGAAACCAGGAGAAAAACTCAGTGCATGCAGTCCGGCGTCAACGCGATAAAAAGAACTGGGGACTATACGTTCCATAAATGGCCCCATATTTAATGAATCATTATCTAAGAAAATACTGGATTAAAATTTGATGTGTTTTATTTTATAGACGACATCATACTTTTGATGTAAAGCTTGTTTCCAACAAAATCGATACGTATTTGACGTCATTGTGACGTCATGAGCGTTATTTGTTTTCTGTATTTCGTGGAATTTTGCCCGCAATATTTCGACGGTTTTCGAAGAAATTAAGCACCTCCGTAGTCGTGCATCAGACAATAATTTACCAGATTATTAAAATAAATAAAACACAACTACTGTTAAAGTATTTTTTTGGTGCACGAGGTGTTAAATTTCTTGAAAAACGACGGGAAAATGTTCAAATATTACAAGCGCTTAGATGACGTTTTGATGTTTGAGAAGCAATAGTTACCGTAAAAAACGATGGTATGTCGGCACGTAACAGTTATATAACATAAAAATAAAATAAACACCACTTCATCCAAAATAGTTTTTTTTTCATAAGCCCCCAATTATTGATTATATATTTTCTTCCGGGATACTGAAATAGTTATTACTACCGGGATACTGAGGTAGGTTTAATGGTCTATCGATGCTACTTCTAAAATGAAGTAAAATAGTTTGATCCAAAAGGAGTAGATGTTTTTTGGGCACAATCCAACATATCCTTAAGAAGAGCTTGAAGATACCACAGGGGCAATCAGAATCCGTATATGCGTTCTGTCATGTGCATAAGTTATTGTTTGCATGATTGACAGACGATATTCATCATATTGTTTTCTAGCTTCTGAACTGTCGATCGAGAAAAAAATAAAATATTCTAGACAGGCAGCATATAGCCAGTAAATGGGGTTTGCAATTAATATTTCGCATGCACAATAGCGACCCACCACCACAAGGTGTGGAACATAGAAATATTCTTCTGTGGTTTAAATGTGTATTAACTGCATTACATGTAAACTGTATTATTCTGTTTGATAAAGTCCTTTAACTAGAACAGATTTTTGTTTACCCTTGAGTGAAATTGTGTTGTAATAAAATATCGTGAACGTGATGTAAAAGTATGAAAGTATTTCAAGGTATATTTTAAATGAGGTTGAAACATGTTGCCATTTGATATCAATTCGGTTGTATTTCATTTTGACGATTTTAATTACGGAAGACGATCACAACCATATTTTTTTTTAACAATTGCAACTCAGCTGTTTTTTTCATAGCATATAATAAAATGAAAAAATATATATCACACTGTCGGAACAGTTCCAACATTCAATAGAAAAATCGTAGAAATAATATCATTTAGTGTCCGTCGTCTCTTATCCATAACTTTTCATATTAATATTTAATCTTTTTCTTAGAAACTGCAAAACCAAATGCTTTATTTTACGTTATCAAGTTCTCTCAACCTGCACCTTGGCATTTTTTTTTATAGATTTATGATGGTTGTCCGTAAAAATGTACTGGAATATATCATAACATTGGTTGTCGTTAAGAATAAAGTACGATTAAAAAAGTGTTTAAAAAAATTTCAAATATGACAAAGTTCTATTCTTCAAATAAATCTATCTATTACTTCTTTAAGGTTAATACCAAAATTTCGACCAGTTTTCGACAATCAATGTTAATAAGTTTCTGAATTGACATGATCTCAATATGTACATTATCAATGTCATAGCAGACGATGAAACCAAAATTGGTCTGTATCAGATATATTTTTTAAAGGATTAAAGCTTTGTTAAGGTGACGAAAAAATGAATTACGAAAACATACAATTTGAACGTGAAATAATAGATGTGGTACGTAGTTCTTACATTTAAAGATGACATTTTTAGATCAGATTTCTTGAGATCATTCATGCAATTTCAGCATCATAATATAACCTCTGACAAATGAAGCGATCAAAATAATGAGAGATTTTATCACGTGAAACAAACCGTCGAAAACAGGAGATCGTCGAAAATGGGCGACGTTGTGACATTACTATTCGTTCACTTTAATTTCATAATACAGTTTCAGAACATGTTTTTATTCCTGAAATCAATCCACATTGCATATTAAGTCAAATTTATGCTTTGTTTATTGAGTTTTATTATGCTTTGTTTTTCTTTTTTAAAGATATGCATTATAATACAATGATACGTACATTCTGTATTCTGAAAAAATGACATTCAGTGCTTTTCATTACCTGACTTTGTCGGTCCGCTGTGAGGAATTAGATGCACATATTAACTAACTGTATTTATTTATGAAAAGCACATATTGTGAATACATTTTGGAGAAAATTTTATCGATATCTGAGGTGGGGCCGATTTTGGCTCTTATAGCTCCCAGTCCTTTACAATGCCTTTATTTAAATTTAATCTTGTTGCATTTAACAATAACCTTGAAACATCTATAAGAAAATTGGAAATGAATAAATAAAAATTTGCAGGAAATAAAATTGACATTTATAATATAGTGAGTAAGTAATTGTTGTTAAATGCCAAATTTTTTCGGCCATATCATGGCTAACACAAGTTAAATTTAATGAGATAATAAAGCTAGACAATCTTCCTTAGTTGCATTTTTATAGTGCTCACCTCACTAAAACACCATCCGCGGGTAGCAATGTCGTTCCACTCAGACTTATTATTCTGATTCTGAGCCAATGTTTCTTCTTAATGCTGTGTGCTTAGCGGATAGGCAACAAATACCAATTTATAGTTTTGATTTGACCCGACCAAGGCTTGAACCCATGATCTACCACACTCAAGGCAAGTACACTAACCATTACAGCACTGATGTGGTTTGACCCGACCAAGGCTTGAACCCATGATCTACCACACTCAAGGCAAGCACCCTAACCATTACAGCACTGATGTGGTTTGACCCGACCAAGGCTTGAACCCATGATCTACCACACTCAAGGCAAGCACACTAACCATTACAGCACTGATGTGGTTCATTTATATTATAAATTAATTATTTAGACTTGAAGCAAAACCCATTTGCTATTAAATATAACTGGTTACATCTTCTTATTATTGTCATGGCTATAAATACTATATCATGTGATTTATACATCAGAATGTTTCTGTGATGGCAGTATCAAATACGCATGTTAAATATTCAGTTTATAATATGATTGCCAGAATTTTTTTGATTTTTTTTCTTCAAATTCTTGATATTTCAGGCTTATCTGTATCCACAATTATAAAAAAATTTCTTATATACAGCATACCTATCTTAAATTCCCAAATCAAAAAAAAAGAAAAAGAAAAAGATCTGATGACTATTTTTGTAGAAATATCCATTTTTGGGGATTTTTTTTACCAAAAAATTGATATTTTTACAAAAAATATTGTCAGAAATTTTAACATATCTACAGTGCTTCTTATCTCTATTAGCAGAGACATACAAACACACTTTATACTTATATATACTTTATATTACCTTTAATTCCATACTTCTCGAACTGCCCTTGTATGGTTTTAGCTTCTGCTGTGGACTTTGCACCAAATGCAAACATACGACTGTTACTATTATGCATGAGACTTGCGATGTGTGCTGTCGTGTGACCCGATCCAACATTGACATGGATAATGTCACTGTCATCTCCCAGTAAATGTTTGATTGAGTGTGGAGCTATACAACTGGATTTATCCTAAAGACAAAAGAAAGAGTATACAATAAATACAGATAATACAATTGTACGGCAGTTTATAAAAAACACTACTCCATTATCAAATTGAATATACTGTCAAAACTGTATAAAGAGGTCACCTTTGGAACAAACAAAAAGTGTTTAATTAAGACAGTTGATCTCTTAAAAGAGGTTAAATTCATATCAAATTTTTTATGACTGGACATGAAAAAGGTGACCTTTTAATGCAGGTGACTGCTTAACAGAGATGACCATGGAGGCAGGTTTGATTGTAAATGGTTACACTGTAACTGTTATACAGATGGAAATATAAGTCCTTCCTGGGACAGGCACAAAAATGCGGCTTGCTTAAACTAGCCAATGGGGTTCTAACCTTCCCTTTAAAAACATTACATACTAGCAAGACCTAGCAAAGCCAGTGGTTTCTCAAATGACTAATCTTATGGCATACATCCAACTAAGCCAGTAGTCCTATTCAAAGTCTTATCTTATGGCATAAGACCCAGTCAAGCAAGTAGTTCTCGCCAATGACTTATAATACAGCATAAGACCCAGCCAAGCCAGTAGTTCTCGCCAATGACTTATAATACAGCATAAGACCCAGTCAAGCAAGTAGTTCTCTCCAATTACACTGAACTGAACAAGATCCATCCAAAGCTGGTGGTTCTCTCAAAGTCCAATGACTAATCTTACAGCATAACTATAAGACCCAACCAAGTCAGTGGTTCTCCAATGATTTGTCCTACAGCATAAGTCACACACAAACAAATGGTCATCTCCAATGACTAATCTTACAGCATAACTATAAGACCCAACCAAGTCAGTGGTTCTCCAATGATTTGTCCTACAGCATAAGTCACACACAAACAAATGGTCATCTCCAATGACTAATCTTACAGCATAACTATAAGACCCAACCAAGTCAGTGGTTCTCCAATGATTTGTCCTACAGCATAAGTCACACACAAACAAATGGTCATCTCCAATGACTAATCTTACAGCATAACTATAAGACCCAACCAAGTCAGTGGTTCTCCAATGATTTGTCCTACAGCATAAGTCACACACAAACAAATGGTCATCTCCAATGACTTATCTTAGAGCATAGTCAGTGTTTTTCTCACTAATGATGTATTTTACAGCATAAGACCCTGCCCAGTTCAATTAGATTCCAAACAAAACAATGGTATAATCAAAGAACACTGGAAAATTGATGGTCAATATTCCAACGAATCCCCACAAACGAGAAAACTCCTTCTGACCAACGTAAACTTTTAAATATATAAAGACCATACATGTACCTGTATCACAATTTTCCCTCCTATAAATAGATCATGTTCCACTAAATCTTCTCTATATTCTCCTGGGAATATTAAGACATCAGTACATAATGGGTCGACAGCAAACTGTTTCTCTGTTAACTTCTCATCACTATTCACCAATGTAAAGCCTTCGTCTTTCAATTGATCAATAACTTCTGAATTGCTGGAGGAAAAAGGGAGAATTGTGATGTGATGTGGATCTGATAGTATTATTATTTGTGGAGTACCAGTTTTCGTGGATTTCATAGTCCATTAAAACCGCCAAATATGATTTTTATATTACATTTTTTTTTAAACAATTAAGACCCTAAATTGTCGTATCTCTTCAAGTTGGTTTTTTGTGCATACAAATCGTTTCATTTTGGAATAAAGTATTTTTAAAAGGTCATGAATAATTTTTTCCATGATTGATTGTTGGTTACTTAACGTTCAAAGGCAAATATTTCATGCATATATTCAGGATGAGAACAAGTTCAGCTATGTATAAAAATTCTGGAGAAATGAGGGAGGAATGGGAGAGAGGGAGAGATTACAACAGGAGCAACAACTCTTGGTTGCCACTGGAAAAGTATGGAGAGTAGGAATAATAAAAATAAGCCTTTTGTAGTTGCTACAATGCACCTATTCTTTTTCAAAATCTATAAAAAGGGTTCTTTAACTATAAGTGTGGCACTCACCAGACATATTACTCTATATGGTCCACCGTCAGGCTTTCCTTCATAATATAGGGGCCGACGTGGTTGTGATCGTATGGTAGTTGGATTTACAACTACCTGTGCAATCAATGCCTATCCCAACAAAAGTTGTGAGTTCGACCCCCGTTCATGGCGAGATATTATCGATACAGCATTATGTGATAAAGTTTGTCAATGATTTGCGACAGGTCAGTTGTTTTCTCTGGGTACTCCGATTTCCTCCACCAAAAAAACTGACCACCACGATATAACTGAAATATTGTTGAAAGTGGCATTAAAACACCATAAACCCAAACCTCCAATTGAAGATATTATCTCCACGAAAGGCATTAAATTTGACTGCGTCACAGTAAGATTATTTTTTCATCTAAATATATTAGATATATAATTCCATACTAAAACCGACATTATTTTAGCAACAATAATCTTTTGAATTTTATTCTAATGATGAAATAATTTTAAAGGACCTTTGTAAACTCTACATAAATAGATTTATTTATGCAAGTTGTGATCATTTATATTAAATAGCCTTACGACTACTTAACCTCAGTACTTGAAAATGAGCCAGGTTAAACACGACTTCTGTAAATCAGGTTATATAGTCATATAAAGAAGACAGTAAAATATCCAAGGACAAAACTAAGCCGAATGTCCAATAAAAACCAGAGTATGAAAGAAATATACATTATCTAGTCCAACTGGACATCTTCATGAATGTTCATATCAGAATATTTGTTTAGATTTAAGGCAACACCGCTTCTGTATATCACTTGCCATATATATTTCTGAAAAATGTTAATATCGTTTTTATAAAATGTTTATTCAGAGATGGACACAACTTTAGTCATAGAAAATGTAATACCGTTATGTAGTCAATGGGAACAATATTCCATTTGTTTTTGTTTTTATTGTTTTTGACATCACACTGACAGATAATTTTCAGTATCAGAGTCGTAATGTCGGTATCAACGATCAAATTACTGATAACGCATATTAAAAATGCATTGTGAAACATATATGCTAGGAATCTACAAAAATTCACCACCAATGTTATTATCATGTCATTTTATATTTCAGAAGTTACTTTTCACCCTTATCTTTAATTCAATATCAGATCTTCGATCCTGAAACTTTTCCAAAAAAAAAAAAGTAAAAATGTAACAAAAGCAACTATTTTTAGCAATGACTCTAATACCTCACGAATAACAAACAGATAAACCATTATAGACACAAATTAATGCTGCGCGACAGGTAGAAGAAGAAATAGAGACATCAAGCACACCTTTAATCAATCTAATAGATACCACTCGATAACTCCATTCCAGTGGAAATTCATTGATAAAGGTTTTAACTTATGGCCATTTTAATGATCAAATTTGTGTTAACAGTGTTTGGTTTCTCTACATGATATTCAGGTAGAACTGATATAGGATTCTAATAAAGAGCAAAGTATAACATTAGCACAGCAATTAAATTCCCGAGAATGGTATTAATTATTTGGCTATTTTCAAACAGGATCGTTTGATTTCAACATCAATTACAATATAGAAATCAATTACGTGTGAAGTAAAACAACTTTACAATGGCAATTCATGATTAGCAAGCTAAAATATAACAAAGCCTTTCAGGAAATGTCACAACTACCAGACAAATGGCATTGCCGTGTTACGAAGAAGTTTTAACCCATAATTCAAAGAGCAAACATTGTAGGCTGTTGCATATCAGACAAAAGCAGGAAAAAAACATTGATAATATTTTCAGTCACATGACATTGGGTTATTAAAACTCACTTCATACAAAAGATCCAAAATTAAACTGATGTAGGTGGAACAAAACAAAATAACACAAATAATAGACCAGTGACATTCAACAACAATTATCTCCTTTTTTTCCCCTTTATACTTGAAGTCTTCTATATTACATTTTGTATTTTCTATGGGCCTTCTCTTCAGTTAAGAAACTAACATTATGCTATTTTGTTTATTTTCCCTTTGATAATCAAAATCAATATGCTTCATATCACGTTAGCGCATGAGACGATTTAACTTATCACTAATTGCTAAGCGTTGTCAAGGACGCATAGTATTATCGCTGTTTTCTAATATGACGTTATAATGACGTCAAATTACCAAATCCTTGATAAACATACTATCATAGCGAAAGAAGTTTTTTAAAACTTGAAGACGTTTCTAAGTCATCTCTCATCACAGTCTTCGCCCTTCGATGAGAGATCTCAGGCTTCGCCCTTCGATGAGTGATTACCAAGAAACGTCCTCTCACTTTAAAAAACATCGTTAATTACTTATTATCTTGAAACAGAAAAGTAATTGTCATATTACAATAAGATAAGAGCTTAACTCACTCTTTTGTGAAGCAAATCCTTCTCACTAGATTATATGAGTAAACGTGAACCAGAAATCCTACTGGTTGGCGGTCTTATCTGGCTAACACTATTGAGTAGTGTTATCGTACGTGACTTTTATGCAAATTTGTTTGGATAAACAAGAATTAGTGTTATAACTAGCTGCTACAGCAAAAATGATCAAACGTTTCCTTAAACTTCACTTGTGTCAGCAGATTCACAAATGATGGTGGGTTTTGGTCATTGACCAGTTTTACATTAGGTCATTTAAAGTCAGATGATTGTGTACTATATATCAATATATATATTAAACATAAAGAAGACCATTTGCACATTTCTGACTAAAATTATACACTTTACAGGAGTTATTCCCCCTTATGGCTGGCAAATGGACCCTCTTTCATGGAAAATAACATGTAACAACAATATCTACAAATTATGAGAAAATTATACTCAAATTCATTGTCATATCCATTGCTCTTGAAAGACCAGGTACCATTTTAACGTCACAAGGGAAATAACTCATATAATAAAAGCTATAAAAACACATAATTTTAGAATCTAATGGAGAATGTGGAAAAGGTCTATAACAGTAAACAAATGAGCAGTACCTTGTTTTAACTTGATTAACCCAGGCATAGACTGGTACCTTTGTACCAATTGCTTCTTTACTCCTAACAGTATCTGGTAAAAGGTGTGCAAGTGACGGGACCGAAGCCTTTATTCTGCATCTGGCAAAGGCAGCATTTAATTTGGTTTTACATTCACAAATGGCATCTTCTACTTCGGTGGCTACAGAATCGAGTACTTCGTCTTCGAGTGGAGTTCTAGGTTGAAATTTCCTACTTTGGTAATCACATAACACAACCATCACAAGACCAAGATCTTCAACATGCTGAAATTATACAAGATATCTATATTTACCAGCGTTCCCCATAATGCTTGTAGCAGACATCAGCTTAACAAACCACTGTCTGTGTTATTGTTTTTCATTAAATAAACAGCAAAATGATTTTCGTTTAACTTTGAATAATACTAACATATCATTTAAAAAAGTTTAAATTTTATTTAAATTTCTATTATTAAATAATTAATGTTTTTATCATCAAAGATTCAGCTTAAACTAATTTGTTTTTGCTTTTTTTTTCTTGTTGGGGGTGGGGGAGGTCACAGGTCATGCAAAATTTGACCTTTTAATACAGGTGACCACATGGACAGGTTTGACTGTACTCTCAATTTTGTACTGTAAATAGATCGATGGTATTAAAAAGTTATGTTGGCCTTAAGTACTGATGCATCAATAATTGACTTTCGATTAGATTTCCACGATGATCATTTCAATATAAAAAGAGTCAATCACGGAGGTCTTTATTATCAGATAAACAGTTGTAATAATCTTAATTTAATTGAAAATCGATATTATCAATTTGCTCTCATTTCTTATTGAGATAGATACACATTCATAGTATGTTAATCTATTTCATCTGCAGTAAAATGCATTTAATGCAAATGTTGTTTGTTTGATCTGCTTGATGTTGTTTAACGCCACTTTCAACAATATTTCAGTTATATCGTAGAGGTCAATTTTATTGGAGGAGGACTCGCAGAAAACCACCGACCTATGATATCGCAAGTCTTTGACAAACTTTATCACATAATTTTGTACACTTTTATGCAAATGAGAGTAGGATTTGAATCTCAAATCTTTAAAAATGGGTCATTTATTTTTTTCATTTTATTTTCCTATCTACACAAATTATTTCTTTACATCATTTGACTATTGTGCTGGTAGAATTAAGTTTTATGTTTACTAGGCATCATATCATAATGAGATTTCTGAAATTTACAACAACAAATAAATTAAAAAAAATCTTGTTTCTTGACAACAGCATCTACACATGTTGTCCCGTAAAACAAATTAAATTGTAAAGAAACACAGTTTAATTCTGACAAAGGACTGGGAGCTATAAGGGCCAAAATCGGCCCCACCTCAGATGTCGATAAAATTTTCTCCAAAATGTATTCACAATATGTGCTTTTCAGAAATAAATACAGTTACTTAATATGTGTATCTAATTCCTCACAGCGGATCGACAAATTCAGGTAATGAAAAGCAATGAACATCATTTTTTTCATTATACAGAACATACGTATCATTGTATTATAATGCATATCATTAAAAAAACAAAAACAAAAACAAAGCATAATAAAACTCAATAAACACAGCATAAATTTGACATAATATGCAATGTGGATTGATTTCAGGATTAAAAACATGTTCCGAAACTGTATTATGAAATTAAAGTGAACGAATAGTAATGTCACAACGTCACCCATTTTCGACGGTCTCCTGTTTTCGACGGTTTGTTTCACGTGATAAAATTTCTCATTATTTTGATCGCTTAATTTGTCAGAGGTTATATTATGATGCTGAAATTGCATGAATGATCTCATGAAATCTTATCTAAAAATGTCATATTAAATATAAGAACTACGTACCACATCTATTATTTCACGTTCAAATTGTAGTTTTTCGTAATTCATTTTTTCGTCACCTTAAATCTCATACAGACCAATTTTGGATTCATCGTCTGCTATGACATTGATAATGTACATATTGAGGTTAATATCAGGGGCGGATCCAGGATTTCAAGTTAGGGGGGACGGACTTAAAGAAAATTGCGCCGATCGGAGGGAGACGCGAAAATTTTTGGGGTATATCGTGTGAAAAATCACGATTTGCCGCCAAAAAATTAAATTTTTTCCAATTTTATGGGGGGGGGGGGGGGGGGGGGGGGGGGCGCCGGGTACACTCCCTGGATCTGTCCCTGGGGCATCAATTCAGAAACTTATTAACATTGATCGGTCGAAAACTGGTCGAAATTTTGGTATTAATCTTAAAGAAGTAATAGAGAGATTTATTTGGACAATAGAACTTTGTCATATTTTTTAAACACTTTTTTAACCGTACTTTATTCTTCACGACAACCAATGCGATGATATATTCCAGTACATTTTTACAGACAACCATCACAAATCTATAAAAAAAAATGTCCAATATTTAAAAACCGTTTTTTTTTTATAATATAGAAATATTTTGGGAAATGGTGTGAAGCAAAATGTTTAATGTGTAACGATTTTAGCAAGAACCCTGTGAGAATTATTTTTGTTTTTTTGATAAACTGATAACAAACCTTGGAATCAGATATCCCATAGAAAGTGGTTGTCGATAGATAATTGTTTTACAATCAAGTATTTCATATATATTTATGATGAGAACAAGTTTACAACCATATGATTAATCGTGTAGGTAAAATGTGTGTCGCTGCCATGAGTCTGTATGATTGTTTTGATTGTCACTAGAAAAAGAGGAGATGGTAGATATTATTTTGCTTTGTGACAAACCAACAACAACACTCCTAATAAACTGTTGCTATCAGAATCTGCTGAAAGTTGTCTTTTACGTGTAAGGAGTGTGTCCTTTACATCCCGCGCTAAGGGATGTATTAAATTCGTTCCTCATAGCTGTCTGGTGTCCCTTTCACATAAAGTCGGCGTTTTTCTAGTGAAAGCAATTTGTTATTTTATTGATGTCAAATTCGCAGTCATGTTAGGATTCTAATAATAATAGGATATTATACATTATTAAACAGCTATAATTTTAATCTTCCGTAATTAGAATCGTCAAAATGAAATACAACCGAATTAATATCAAATGGTGACTTGTTTCAACCTCATTTAAAATATACCTGGACATTCTTTAATACTTGTACATCACGTTCACGATCTTTTATTACAATACTATTTCACTCAAGTGAACATTTTGTTCCTGTTCTAGTTAAAGGACTTTATCAAACAGAATCATACAGTTTACATGTAATGCAGTTAATACGCATTTAAACCACAGAAGAATATTTCTATTTTCCACACCTTGTGGTGTGGGGTCGCTATTGTGCATGCGAAATATTAATTGCAAACCCCATTGACTGGCTATTTGCTGCCTGTCTAGAATATTTTTTTTTTCTCGATCGACAGTTCAGAAGCTAGAAAACAATATGATGAATAGTGTCTGTCAATCATGCAAACAATAACTTATGCACGTGACAGAACGCATTTTCAATGCACTACATACACAAACTTGTGATCCATCATTTGTCCATTGGAGGTTGATTTAAGAGAATGGAACTGAGAGAAGTTAAAAGTTTGATTTGGGCGCAAAAGGGGAAACTTTATATAATTTATGAAAATGTTATGTGAATTCAGTGGCCAACCATCCCAGTCTGATGGCAAAAGAAAAGGTATTGTTCTGATATGCCTAACGTTGTGTCTGCAATCGACGGAACTTCACATGAGATACAAATTCCATCCAATGAACCCCAACAAAAAACATACTTTCAGCAAACCAATTCTTTTCATTGAATGATATGAAAAGAAATTTTATAAACAGTGATAATCATAAATTCCATCAATATCAATAAAACAATTACCTTTCATCATAACAGAACTTGAGCTGTCGTGGTCGTATGGTAGTTGAATTTACAACTACTTTTGCAATCATTGCTTATCACCACTTAAGTTGAGAGTTTGAACCCCATTCATGGCGAGGTGTACTCGATAAAACATTATGTGATAAAGTTTGTCAGTGACTTGCGACAGGTTTGTGGATTTCTCTGGGTACTCCAATTTCCGCCACAAAAGTAGTAAATGAAATATTTTTGAAAGTGGTGTTAAACACCTAACCTCCAATGGACAAATGATGGATCAAACGTTTGTGTATGTAGTGCATGACTGGTGCTTAATTTCTTCGAAAACCGTCCAAATATCGCGGGAAAAATTCCACGAAATACAGAAAACAAATAACGCTCATGACGTCACAATGACGTCAAATACGTATCGAGTTTGTTGGAAACAAGTTTTAACATCAAAAGTATGATCTCGTCTATAATACATCAAATATTAATCAAGTATTTTCTAAGATGATGATTCATTAAAAATGGGGCCATATATGGCACTTATAGTCCCCAGTTCTTTTTATGGCATTGACGCCGGATTGCATGCACTGAGTTTTTCTCTTGGTTTCAATGTACACAAACTGTATTTAAAATAAATACAATTATTTACAGAAACATAAGTTATTTACTGATGAATTTCATTACTTGAAATGAATCATGAAATGTACAGATTGTGTATATAATGGTCTCATATATACAATCAGAAGAGTGAAAATATTGATTTTAAGGGTCTGGCTGCGGTTATAAATAAATTAATATTTAACAACCTCCACAATCCTCCACCAACAAAATATTTTGATATAATCATTAACTCTCTATACTCAAAACAGCTGCTCAATTTGGTGTTGGTGGAAGACTGTGGAGGTATATAAAATAGCTAAAATGTACATTAAATATGTCGTTTGTCGTCCATTTTTAGCATTATCCGTCTAATTATGACGTCATAACGCACCCAATTTCACGGAAAGTTACATTTTTTGAAAATTTGTTTATCTATCAATTAAATTAGTAAATTATTTTTATTCTATGTCGAGCATTATTTTTTAATATAATGTGGGGCCAATTTTGCACCTTAACGCCTCTCCCTCTTTGTAAATTTTAATCAAATACATAAAAATAAGTTTTCCCGCTTTTCTTTAAAAGTGTTTAAATTGAACCAGGCTAAAATATGTGTAACAATAATTAATAATAAAAAAATTCTTATATTAACTTTTATAACATAGAAAAGACAAAGACAAATATATGTAAATATGGTGTTTCCAAAATTTGACTTTTGGGTCTAAAGATAAATGTTTAAGCGTCAATTTCTTTGATTGTATAGACTTATGTAAATTTCACTTTAAGCCACTTGTAAATTTTGCACCTTCTTGCTAAATTTTTTCGTTGACAAGAAGCTTAATGAAGATTAGAAGCATTTAACATTTAAACTCTTGAGCGCTTCAAAATATTAATCATTTAATGAAAATTCTAGTCTAAGCACTTTTAATTGGTTACAAAGAAAAATAAGTAACGAGGACTTTGGTCTATGTATAGTATTGAGAAGACATAATAAAAATGCAATTATTTTTGTTGGTATAGGTTTTATGCTTCCGTTCGTTTTCTAAAGCTGCAACGGAACAAAATTTATAAAATATTTCATTAGTTAGAAGGGATTCGGCAGAGGTTTATCTTGTCAATGCTAAATTAATTGTATGATAAATGCACAAATGACGAAGATAGATCTTCAGACGTTTATTTCTTTACGACAATCACCCGGGGATGATTCTAGATATTTTACAAAGCTATTTAAATCAAACTCTAAAAGTCAAAAGTTTAAATGCAAAATATATTTAAACAGCCTTTTCAGTGATGGACATCGATTTCTTGCTTCAACAAAGTTGTCATCATGACTTGACTTGCAACATAAGCTTGTGGACTGATGCAGTTAAGGTTTGGTTTATGGTGTTTAACGCCACTTCCAATAATATTTCAGCTATGTTGTGGCGGATAGGTTTATTGGTGGAGGAAACCGGAATACCAAGAAAAAACCACCGACCTGTCACAAGTGTTAGTCACTGACAAACTTTATCACATAATATTGTATCAAGCACACCTCGTCTGAGTGGGATTTGATCTCACAATATTAGTGGGGATAGTCACTGATTGCACAGGTAGTTGTAAATCCAACTACCAATCCATCACGGTCATGACAGCCCCTCTTGCTTCAACAAAGCTGCCATCCTGACTTGATTTACAACATAAGCTTGTAGATTGAGTGATGCAGTCAAATATTTTCCAAGAACAATTAATTTCTTAAACAAATTACTGTACCTCTGGATATGTAACAAAGAAGGCACAATCATCTAGTACTTCTTCAAATAAAACTTGAACTGAAATAGAAAATCAAAACATTTTATAAATCAATATGTTGTGAAAAAATAATTTTTTAATTCAACATGTGAAAAATTAATTTGTCTACCATTAGATTAGAATGTTTATATTTGACCTGGAATTCCATTGTTTATTCTTAATAGGGAACTACCATATGATATGATAATAGACATGATTGATGGAATAATTGGACCTATTTATTTGTTCATAATCAATTGTTTAGATTTAGACAGGTTAAATTTACCAATTAAAATTGATGTTTGTTTAACTTTGAATCTGGTTTTAGTTTAGACAGGTGTCAATGTATTAAATGCAGTTCTTTAGTTTTCTGTGTAGTGTTTACCACCACAATATAACTGAGATAGTGTTGAAAGTGGCATTAAACACCACAACTCTTAGTGCTTAGTTAACAATTTTTTTTTATTTTTTTTTTGTGGTCCTTTTTCTTTTGGCCATTGTATTGTCTTTCCTTCAATTGACGGCTTCTGACTTATTTCTTTGGCATCATCAAACTTTTCTTTAAGCACTTTTACAATAGGATTTAGAAGTGACAGATTTTTCAAAGTGTATAAGAATGCATAAAAATGCAAATTAGCTGTTGTATAAAAAATAAGCAAATCAACAAGTTCTTACACTTAAAAACTGCATTGGTGGTGTTATGATTAGTGTGCTCGCCTCGATTGCGGTAAATTGTGGTTCGAGCCCTGATAGGGTCAAACAAAAGATTATCAAATTAGTATTTGTTGCTTCTCCGCTAAGCACACAGCATTAAGGAGAAAGAGCAAAAACTGGTTGGCACAGAATCAGGATAATGTGTCTTGAGTGGGGCGACATGTCTATCCGTAGACTGTGGTTTCAGTGAGCTGCACTATAAAAATTCAACTAAGAAGGTTGGTCTAGTGCAAAGTGGACCTCATCATGACCTCATTGAAAATTAACTTATTCTAGCTATGATATAGCTGTAAAATTGCTGAGTTTGGCTTTCAACAATCGCTCACTCACTCACTCTTACACCTAAAGAAATCTCTTTTTCCCCATACATCATTTGCTGCTACATTTCAACCAATATTAAATGTTCTGTACACAATATACTTAATATACAAGACATGATAATTTCTTAAACACATAATAATAGTATGACAAAGGTTTGACATTCTTACGGCTGAACTTGGTTCGATGACAAACATTATTTTTCAATTTAACATTTGACAAGTGTAATCAGAAGACAAACAGAACTTTTCAGAAGCCCTATTCTTTATTTTTCTCGATGTTTACATGGCAAATCAACACAAACACAGATTTCAAGTACCCTTCAATAGCATCTTGTACAGCTATTCGGGTCAGATCAACAAACATTCAAAATTTTAATCAATTCTTTCAAAAGTTCAATCTGTACTGTTACCTTTTCTCACGAAATTGACATCTGGTATGGTAAGCGTTTTGAAAAGAATTACACCTACAACTAATAGTTCAAAATTGAATACATAATTTCTGTAAATATTGACCAGTATAAAATTTCAAAGATTTGATTAAGATAGAATTTTAATAATAAAGTATATTTATAGCCATTTATGAAATTTTCAAGTATATTTATCAACACTTTACGAAAAATCTTTAAAATGTTGATACAATAAAACTATTTCATGATAACTTATAAGACTTATTAAATTAGGTTCATTGTACCTAAATCATGGTACTTGAAACGTTTGTATGTATGGTACTTTTAGAAATGTTTCAAGTTTTATTGTGACAACTAAAATTCTAAAATTTTACTTAGAGGAAAAGGATCAACTTGTTTCAATTATATTGGAGCACTAACAAAAAAAAAGAAGAAAAATAAACTTTTGAAAGCATATTTTGTTAAAACTTATAAGCTTAAAAAACTTGAAATAAAGGCTGACCAGTCTAAAAAACACAGGAGATATAAAAACTAAGATTCACACAAGACAGAATTTTCAATATTCCCATCTGCCAGACATTTATTAATAAATGATTGCTATAGTTACCATCAGATATTGGTTCAAACAAGGTCATAAATAGTATTGGGGGCCGTTGTGGTCGTGATCGTATGGTAGTTGGATTTACAACTATCTATGCAGTCAATGCCTATCACCATTGATCAGGGCGAGGTGCACAACATTATGTGATAAAGTTTGTCAGTAACTTGCGACAGGTCGGTGGTTTTCTCTGGGTCCTCCGGTTTCCTCCACCAATAAAACTGATCACCATGATATAATTGAAATATTGTTGAAAGTGGTGTTAAACACCATCAAACAAACAAACAAACATAATTTGATAAATAATATTGAAAAAAAAAAGTTTGACATTATTGGTTGCTTAACATCGAGTGGCATTGGCAAATGTAACCTGTATTTTATGAACAAGTTCAGCAATACAGAAATGATGGAGGAAGGGAACTACTGGGGCAACGACTTTCAACTGACACTAGAAATGATGGAGGAAGGGAACTACTGGGGCAATGACTTTCAACTGACACTAGAAATGATGGAGGAAGGGAACTACTGGGGCAATGACTTTCAACTGACACTAGAAATGATGGAGGAAGGGAACTACTGGGGCAACGACTTTCAACTGACACTAGAAATGATGGAGGAAGGGAACTACTGGGGCAACGACTTTCAACTGACACTAGAAATGATGGAGGAAGGGAACTACTGGGGCAACGACTTTCAACTGACACTAGAAATGATGGAGGAAGGGAACTACTGGGGCAATGACTTTCAACTGACACTAGAAATGATGGAGGAAGGGAACTACTGGGGCAACGACTTTCAACTGACACTAGAAATGATGGAGGAAGGGAACTACTGGGGCAACGACTTTCAACTGACACTAGAAATGATGGAGGAAGGGAACTACTGGGGCAACGACTTTCAACTGACACTAGAAATGATGGAGGAAGGGAACTACTGGGGCAACGACTTTCAACTGACACTAGAAATGATGGAGGAAGGGAACTACTGGGGCAACGACTTTCAACTGACACTAGAAATGATGGAGGAAGGGAACTACTGGGGCAACGACTTTCAACTGACACTAGAAATGATGGAGGAAGGGAACTACTGGGGCAACGACTTTCAACTGACACTAGAAATGATGGAGGAAGGGAACTACTGGGGCAACGACTTTCAACTGACACTAGAAATGATGGAGGAAGGGAACTACTGGGGCAACGACTTTCAACTGACACTAGAAATGATGGAGGAAGGGAACTACTGGGGCAACGACTTTCAACTGACACTAGAAATGATGGAGGAAGGGAACTACTGGGGCAACGACTTTCAACTGACACTAGAAATGATGGAGGAAGGGAACTACTGGGGCAACGACTTTCAACTGACACTAGAAATGATGGAGGAAGGGAACTACTGGGGCAACGACTTTCAACTGACACTAGAAATGATGGAGGAAGGGAACTACTGGGGCAACGACTTTCAACTGACACTAGAAATGATGGAGGAAGGGAACTACTGCGGCAACGACTTTCAACTGACACTAGAAATGATGGAGGAAGGGAACTACTGGGGCAATGACTTTCAACTGACACTAGAAATGATGGAGGAAGGGAACTACTGGGGCAACGACTTTCAACTGACACTAGAAATGATGGAGGTAGGGAACTACTGGGGCAACGACTTTCAACTGACACTAGAAATGATGGAGGAAGGGAACTACTGGGGCAATGACTTTCAACTGACACTAGAAATGATGGAGGAAGGGAACTACTGGGGCAACGACTTTCAACTGACACTAGAAATGATGGAGGAAGGGAACTACTGGGGCAACGACTTTCAACTGACACTAGAAATGATGGAGGAAGGGAACTACTGGGGCAATGACTTTCATCTGACACTAGAAATGATGGAGGAAGGGAACTACTGGGGCAACGACTTTCAACTGACACTAGAAATGATGGAGGAAGGGAACTACTGGGGCAACGACTTTCAACTGACACTAGAAATGATGGAGGAAGGGAACTACTGGGGCAACGACTTTCAACTGACACTAGAAATGATGGAGGAAGGGAACTACTGGGGCAACGACTTTCAACTGACACTAGAAATGATGGAGGAAGGGAACTACTGGGGCAACGACTTTCAACTGACACTAGAAATGATGGAGGAAGGGAACTACTGGGGCAACGACTTTCAACTGACACTAGAAATGATGGAGGAAGGGAACTACTGGGGCAATGACTTTCAACTGACACTAGAAATGATGGAGGAAGGGAACTACTGGGGCAACGACTTTCAACTGACACTAGAAATGATGGAGGTAGGGAACTACTGGGGCAACGACTTTCAACTGACACTAGAAATGATGGAGGAAGGGAACTACTGGGGCAACGACTTTCAACTGACACTAGAAATGATGGAGGAAGGGAACTACTGGGGCAACGACTTTCAACTGACACTAGAAATGATGGAGGAAGGGAACTACTGGGGCAACGACTTTCAACTGACACTAGAAATGATGGAGGAAGGGAACTACTGGGGCAATGACTTTCAACTGACACTAGAAATGATGGAGGAAGGGAACTACTGGGGCAACGACTTTCAACTGACACTAGAAATGATGCAGGAAGGGAACTACTGGGGCAACGACTTTCAACTGACACTAGAAATGATGCAGGAAGGGAACTACTGGGGCAACGACTTTCAACTGACACTAGAAATGATGGAGGAAGGGAACTACTGGGGCAACGACTTTCAACTGACACTAGAAATGATGGAGGTAGGGAACTACTGGGGCAACGACTTTCAACTGACACTAGAAATGATGGAGGAAGGGAACTACTGGGGCAACGACTTTCAACTGACACTAGAAATGATGGAGGTAGGGAACTACTGGGGCAACGACTTTCAACTGACACTAGAAATGATGGAGGAAGGGAACTACTGGGGCAACGACTTTCAACTGACACTAGAAATGATGGAGGAAGGGAACTACTGGGGCAACGACTTTCAACTGACACTAGAAATGATGGAGGAAGGGAACTACTGGGGCAACGACTTTCAACTGACACTAGAAATGATGGAGGAAGGGAACTACTGGGGCAACGACTTTCAACTGACACTAGAAATGATGGAGGAAGGGAACTACTGGGGCAACGACTTTCAACTGACACTAGAAATGATGGAGGAAGGGAACTACTGGGGCAACGACTTTCAACTGACACTAGAAATGATGGAGGAAGGGAACTACTGGGGCAACGACTTTCAACTGACACTAGAAATGATGGAGGAAGGGAACTACTGGGGCAACGACTTTCAACTGACACTAGAAATGATGGAGGAAGGGAACTACTGGGGCAACGACTTTCAACTGACACTAGAAATGATGGAGGAAGGGAACTACTGGGGCAACGACTTTCAACTGACACTAGAAATGATGGAGGAAGGGAACTACTGGGGCAACGACTTTCAACTGACACTAGAAATGATGGAGGAAGGGAACTACTGGGGCAACGACTTTCAACTGACACTAGAAATGATGGAGGAAGGGAACTACTGGGGCAACGACTTTCAACTGACACTAGAAATGATGGAGGAAGGGAACTACTGGGGCAACGACTTTCAACTGACACTAGAAATGATGGAGGAAGGGAACTACTGGGGCAACGACTTTCAACTGACACTAGAAATGATGGAGGAAGGGAACTACTGGGGCAACGACTTTCAACTGACACTAGAAATGATGGAGGAAGGGAACTACTGGGGCAACGACTTTCAACTGACACTAGAAATGATGGAGGTAGGGAACTACTGGGGCAACGACTTTCAACTGACACTAGAAATGATGGAGGTAGGGAACTACTGGGGCAACGACTTTCAACTGACACTAGAAATGATGGAGGTAGGGAACTACTGGGGCAACGACTTTCAACTGACACTAGAAATGATGGAGGTAGGGAACTACTGGGGCAACGACTTTCAACTGACACTAGAAATGATGGAGGAAGGGAACTACTGGGGCAACGACTTTCAACTGACACTAGAAATGATGGAGGAAGGGAACTACTGGGGCAACGACTTTCAACTGACACTAGAAATGATGGAGGAAGGGAACTACTGGGGCAACGACTTTCAACTGACACTAGAAATGATGGAGGTAGGGAACTACTGGGGCAACGACTTTCAACTGACACTAGAAATGATGGAGGAAGGGAACTACTGGGGCAACGACTTTCAACTGACACTAGAAATGATGGAGGAAGGGAACTACTGGGGCAACGACTTTCAACTGACACTAGAAATGATGGAGGAAGGGAACTACTGGGGCAACGACTTTCAACTGACACTAGAAATGATGGAGGAAGGGAACTACTGGGGCAACGACTTTCAACTGACACTAGAAATGATGGAGGTAGGGAACTACTGGGGCCTTTCAACTGACACTAGAAATGATGGAGGTAGGGAACTACTGGGGCAACGACTTTCAACTGACACTAGAAATGATGGAGGAAGGGAACTACTGGGGCAACGACTTTCAACTGACACTAGAAATGATGGAGGAAGGGAACTACTGGGGCAACGACTTTCAACTGACACTAGAAATGATGGAGGAAGGGAACTACTGGGGCAACGACTTTCAACTGACACTAGAAATGATGGAGGAAGGGAACTACTGGGGCAAGACGAGTATCTTTCAACTGACACTAGAAATGATGGAGGAAGGGAACTACTGGGGCAACGACTTTCAACTGACACTAGAAATGATGGAGGAAGGGAACTACTGGGGCAACGACTTTCAACTGACACTAGAAATGATGGAGGAAGGGAACTACTGGGGCAACGACTTTCAACTGACACTAGAAATGATGGAGGAAGGGAACTACTGGGGCAACGACTTTCAACTGACACTAGAAATGATGGAGGAAGGGAACTACTGGGGCAACGACTTTCAACTGACACTAGAAATGATGGAGGAAGGGAACTACTGGGGCAACGACTTTCAACTGACACTAGAAATGATGGAGGAAGGGAACTACTGGGGCAACGACTTTCAACTGACACTAGAAATGATGGAGGAAGGGAACTACTGGGGCAACGACTTTCAACTGACACTAGAAATGATGGAGGAAGGGAACTACTGGGGCAACGACTTTCAACTGACACTAGAAATGATGGAGGAAGGGAACTACTGGGGCAACGACTTTCAACTGACACTAGAAATGATGGAGGAAGGGAACTACTGGGGCAACGACTTTCAACTGACACTAGAAATGATGGAGGAAGGGAACTACTGGGGCAACGACTTTCAACTGACACTAGAAATGATGGAGGAAGGGAACTACTGGGGCAACGACTTTCAACTGACACTAGAAATGATGGAGGAAGGGAACTACTGGGCAACGACTTTCAACTGACACTAGAAATGATGGAGGAAGGGAACTACTGGGGCAACGACTTTCAACTGACACTAGAAATGATGGAGGAAGGGAACTACTGGGGCAACGACTTTCAACTGACACTAGAAATGATGGAGGAAGGGAACTACTGGGGCAACGACTTTCAACTGACACTAGAAATGATGGAGGAAGGGAACTACTGGGGCAACGACTTTCAACTGACACTAGAAATGATGGAGGAAGGGAACTACTGGGGCAACGACTTTCAACTGACACTAGAAATGATGGAGGTAGGGAACTACTGGGGCAACGACTTTCAACTGACACTAGAAATGATGGAGGAAGGGAACTACTGGGGCAACGACTTTCAACTGACACTAGAAAAGTTGGAGAGCTAGGTAGGAACGAGAAAAATTAAACCCTTTCTAGAGTTTACAATGCACCTTCTCTTTTTCAATTCTACAAAAGTGGTACAGGGAGCGTGGATCTCTTAAAATGTGGAACTAAATCATTGCAAGAATCGTCATTTAAGGCCACATTCTCAAAGCTAAAAAAAGTCATAAAGTAGAATTTCAATTTTCTGGTTTTCTGCTTAAAAGATTTTAATTTTCAAGGATGATTTGAGTTCAAGATCTATTTCTTTTTTCCTAGTTTGGTAGGATATTTTATCTGCAGATTAAAATCACATCAAAGGCTGATGAGATGGGAGAATAATAAAAATTTACAATACCCTTTTGTATATTGGCCAAATGGAATGTGTATTCATGTGACAAAAACCAATCAGAAAATGTACACAAGTTTATACAAATCCTACAGATGAAATTGATTTTCCTGTTTATTTCCATAAAAACTGAAATTACCATCTAGTTTAAAAGGCATTTTATATGTGTCATTTGGGCTGTATTCTTTTTTATAATGCAACCCTAAGGTTAAAACTCAGTCAATCCTGATTTTATCTAGTACTATAAATTAAAACTAAATCATAAAATATATGATTCCATGTTTCTGATTTCATTATTTAAGCAGAACTGTAAATACAGAAAAATGTCATTTGAAGCAGATTTCATCATCAATACAGAAAAATGTCATTTGAACCAGATGTTGTCATAAATACAGAAAAATGTCATTTGAACCAGATTTAATTGATTATGGGTGTGCTATGCCACTCTGACCCCAATCAATATGTCTGTGGAGAATGATAGCATTTCTTGTGGGTATTTACTGGTACACTAAATCCAAAATCCAATTTATTGAAGGGGCAGTCGTGATCATGATCATATGGTAGTAGGATTTACAACTACCTGTGCAATCAGTGCCTATTACCACTAAAGTTGTAAGTTTGAAACCTGTTCATGGCCAGATGTACTCAAGACAACATTATGTGATGTAGTTTGTCAGTGACTTGCGGCTGGTCAGAGGTTTCTCTGGGTACTCCGGTTTCCTCCACCAATAAAAATGATCGCCAAGATATACCTGAAATATTGTTGACAGTAGCGTTAAGGACCATAACATTAACCCTATTGTTCTTTCCTGAAGAGTTATACATGTATCAAGAGAAATTAACCCACAGAGATTTTTTTTCCCATATTCACTTATCAACAGAAATTTCAGGAGCATTTTCTCATGGCTTTTATTTTAAATCTTTTCTTAGCTGTAATTTCTTGCCCGAAAATCTTTAGAATTAATATAGCCCTCTTTCTCTCTAGAGAATTCTTGTACTTTGCAGTCACTGGGTACACATAAACATATCAAACATACAAAATAAATATTTGTCATTTTACAAAAACATGGATCTCAATTATTTTTGAACATTGAAGAGTCAATGAAATGGACACAAATAAATAGAGAGAGACCTCAACCGAAATCAATATCTTTGTAAAGGTTAGACAATATTTGCATAATCAGACATACAACCAAATGTACAATATTAGTAACACTGAAAGAGAAATTCCCAGCTGATTTCACATCTAAAGAAAAGGCTTCTTCAAATATTAATGGAAAAAATATCGAGAAAAATATAAAGGCTGACATGGCCTTATGAACCAAACATAGACATAGAAGACTATACCACTGGGCTTGTATTGTATCCATTCCTAAGTAACAGAGAAATGTTATAAACATAACACAAAATTAATTATACAATACTCCAGTTCTCCACAAATTCTCTCAATAATTGACTAAAACACTCTCTTGAGTCAATTGTAATTAGATTCTCTGACACGACCTATTGTATTAATATTGCAAAACCACCTATTGAAAAATTATATTTTTTGAATGAATAATAAGTAACAAACTTGTCTGTTTTGTGTGTTAATTTACATTGATTGATTGATTGATCTGTGTTTAATGCCAACTTTAGCAATATTTCAGCTATATCGTGGCTGTTAATTTAAAAGCTTAAAACAATTTTGAACTCTTCTTAAAAGATAGAATTATAACATAAGAAAATCTGTGGTTTTTTTTTCATTCAAACGTTTCTGCCACAAGGCCTTCATTAGTATTTTATTTCATCAAGCCTTGTTACATGATTAAGGAGGGAACAATTTGATAATTTCAAAGATAATATGAAAAAATACATCCCATACTGGGCATAGAATGAAAGTTGATAAATGCCCCTTAAAATAAATAAGATGCAAATTTAGCATGGTAAAATACGCGAGGACTAGAAAATGTAGCATTCATCTGCAATAATCTGCGGGTAATTGTGACCCGTTCCTCGTACTAGTTTCTCCTCTTGTCACGGAAATCCTTGTACTTTTAAAAGTTGTGATATGATTGGCTTTAAAATAAAATTTCAGAAATAATCAAAATGCATTAAAATGAGTCATGAATTATTCATGACTACAACAATCTATTTCTCTGTTACTGTTGACATATGGGTGATGAGAGAAGGGGTGCTTCATCAGCATGGGTTACCAACGATGAATGTCTTAAGCATGCAGAGACATGCTGCAATAAAAACACACATTTTTTTTTATATTTGCATAATATGTAAATTCTGTCATTTGATGTATATTAAGTTTGTCAGGATCATTAGAAATATGATAAGGTTGAAATTTTGTTTCTTCTCTTATTTAACCTTTAAAAATTGTGTACAAAACATTTTCATAGTAATTTTACCTTTAACCAATAAAAAAACAATAAAAGCACTGTTGCTTTACTTTAAGTTACTTTAACTTGTGTCCTGTAAAGTTAGATAATAGTATCTCATGTTCATTTACAGTCAAACCTGTATTAAGAGGTCACCTTTGGAACAAAGAAAAAAATGGCCTTTTAAGACAGGTGGTAACCTCTTAAAAGAGGTTAAATTCATATGAAATTTTCTATGACAGGACAAGAAATAGATGGCCTTTTAATACAGGTGGCTGCTTAATAGAAGTGACCACATGGAGCAGGTTTGACTACATACATCCATATCATTGCTTACTAAACAAAATTTACAAGTAGATAAAAATATCATCATACTGCAATATATAGATAAAATATAATCATTTTGTAAACACTGTATCCTGTTAGTGACTTTTAAAACTATTAAATACCATTCTTAAAAGAGGCAATTTTATATAAGTTACTTTTAATATATCAATTTCAATTGGAAGTAAATAAACAATGTTCACTCTCTTCTTTGAAACATTTAATTTATAATTTATGCATCACAAATACTAAAAATGGAGAAAAATGTCACGAATATAAACATGAGAGTAAATATCATAAAATTATAATGGTTACACAATGTGCACAGATAGATAGATAAAATAATATATATATATATCCTTAAGGTCCTTTTTATCAAAAGAAAATGTCATTTTAGCCAGGTAACAACATTAAAACGTAACAGAGGAAAAAGCTACACATATTAAAAAGATGAATGGAGCTCAATTAAGATTTCAAATTATTCTTCCATTAAATAAGAAAAAATTAAAATTAGAAATTTAGTATACAAATAGAAAATGATTTGCCTTCATTAATTTCACTTGATTCAACTGGCATAATGTGACAGAAAATATGTTTTGACAGTTGTTGAATGAATGGATATAAATATACAGCATAGAATATGGTCCATAATTTACACTTTCAATCAACAGCTTAGCTACTGACAATTCTATTCATTTTGTACCTATACCCTTTAATATCATGGGCATTTGAGTCAATCTTAGAAGTTGATAACAAACAATAGAAAATGAAAGAATGAATGAAGAAAAAGAAGAGAGAATGAAGAAGTATAAGCAGGGGGCAAGTTTTTTCCCTATTTTTTTTCCTTTAATAATGATTTTCTGTTTTGAATCTTTTCCTACATGACGACTCTCGTTTCATCTGTAGTAATGTGTTTGAGTTTATGGTGTATAACATCACTTTCAAAAATATCATGGCTGTTAGTTTTATTGGAGCAGGAAACCGGAGTACCCGGAGAAAACCATATTTCATCAGTAGTTTTTCATCATATCATTCATATATAATATTATATGTCATTTTTAAGCTACTTCCAAAGTTGGTCTTAAATATCAATCAATCAATCATTTTAAGAAACTCAAACAAGTTCAGAAAATATAAGTTTGTGTTTGTTTTTGCTTGTTTGAAGGTGTTTAACGTCACTTCCAACAATATTTCAGTTAAATATCATGGTGGTCGGTTTTATTGGTGGAGGAAACCGGAGGACCCGGATAAAACCACAGACCTGTCGCAAGTCACTGACAAGCTTTATCACATAATGTTGTACACCTCGCCCTGATTCAGAAAATACAAGTTGTGATGTAAGTACACCTGTCATGGTCACTTATCTTGGTCATTTTTACATTCATTGTTCAACAAATTGTGTCAATAGTCTATGTCAATATAATTCTATAAGCTCAACAACATAATGGCTAAAACTGCCATAATTCAATGACACTTTATCAATTTTAAAACAATCTGTATCAGTTAAAGACCTGAAATTTGATAAATGTTCAAATTGAATTTCAAGTGCATTTTCTTTATGAAATCAATGATGTAATTGTTAAAAATTATACAATTTAATATAAAACTATTAGTATTATTTACAAACTAATGTTTCATTTCAAAATTAAAACCAGAGGCTCTCTAGACTCTATACCACTCACATGAGTGATTTATATAGGCAATGAACTAAATTCTACAAAACAAGGTCTTCTTCGTGCACAGGTTTTACTAAAAAAGATCGTTGTCCAGCAAAAATAATAACTAAGGTAGAATCTGTTTTAAAAAGTGCAAGAAGGAACATAATAAGGAATTCAAAGGGTAAAAACCCAGTATATTCAGACTTAAGATATAAATTTTCAAATTTTGGTTATTAGTTCCATTTGATTTCACCCCCCCATCCCCCCCCCCCTTTTTATCTGGGAAATGGTCAGGACTACAACATATTTGTTGGACAACTATATACAGGAATTCGTCTGTTGAAATGAATGCAAATTATACTTAAAATAAAATAAAATTGTAGCTTTGATCCTTCTCAGAAATCATCAGAGCTAAGTCAAATTCGTTTGAAATATGCATGCAGAAAACTCTGAAAAGCTGAATTTAGTTAAAAAATCAAATAATTTTGTTGACTCCATTTTGACCTCTGCATATCTTGAAAACAGTAAGAATCATACAAAATTTGTTGACATATTACACAAATAGACATTCATTAGAAACATAACATAAATTTTCTAAATCCTCAAAATCAGTTTTAAATTAAATGCTTAAAAACAGAAAACATCTTTTTTTAGTTTTTTGTAACTTTGGGCCTCTTGTTTCGCACACTTTCTGATCAGAACCAAAAACATGTGTAGAGACCATCCGATAAAAATTTCAAGTAAGTTTGGCTTCAATTGGCGAAGTGGTATTAGAGAAGAAGATTAAAATGTGAAGTCTACAGACAATGACGGACACAAAGATACGACAATAAGTTACATGACCTTGTTGGGTCAGCTGAACTAAAAACAATACAAGGTCAAGAAATTGTTCTAAAAGCTAAATAATTCAACAGCAAACATTTTGAAAATATTTAAAAAAAATAATAGTTGAAATGAGCAATATCAGGCACTGAAAAAAATAAACATAGCTCAACCTTCTAGTAATCCTTAAACCTCAAAAATAGTCTCCTTAAGACCCACAAAACACGAATTTCACAGCAACATTCTAATTTTCACTTATTATAGCCTTAAATCAAACAAAATACTCATTCATTTCATATAAACATAACCCACTCATTTCCATCGAACACGAAAAACAGAAGTCTTTGTGAAACAAACAGAGTCCTTATTCATTTGACATATACATATAAAACTATTTAATCTTTGGTCTTTATTTTTTATGAAGTTCATTAAAAACACTATATAAAATTTATTACTAGGTAAGACAAATAGTTTTCAGATATGATCAAACATAAGTTATATTGTTACACTTTTAATACATACTTATGAAATATTTTGGCAGGTTTATAAATTTTTTAACATGTTTTCAGTTGCTAAGTGTAGAAATATCTAATATATTTTATATATATAATATATGACTTGAGTTACATTTTATTTCACATCAAATTTTCGTGAAGTTTTTTTTTCTTAGGCCAAATAAAAACAAGATGTTGCACGCTACGTCGTGCTAAGGCCAAAAAAAATATATGTGTGTTTACTGTCACATGTCAAAAAAATCTAGGGTCGGTCGGTCGGGATTAATTTTTTTTTTTTTTTTTATTATCGACAAAACCGGAAATAGTAGTTCCCGGTTCCGGAATCCGATTCCGGTATTTAATTTTCGAAAATTCCGGTAAAATGACGAATTATGCAGTTTTTCTACCTTCTTTGCTCTCAATTTCGACAAAAAGCTAGCAGTTAAATAAATAAAACATTGCTGCTGGTTAAACAACAAAAATGGTTATCCGAATTCTGTGTAAAAATCCATAGGGTCGCTAGCAAAAATTAGGGTAGGTCGGGTGACCGTAAACACACATATTTTTTTTTTTGGCCTAAGAATACCCCCACTCGTTCATTTGTAATCAAATATAAAATCATTTCTTCCAGTAGAAGCTGAGATAACTGTTACGAAAGTTTTCATTATGGCAAACATGAAAAATTCTAAGTCGCACTGTAAACAGGAAGTAGATGTGCGGTAAACCTGGAAAGGGGAGACACAGTACTAGTCACCATGCCAAAGCCATATATCAAATATAAAATCATTTTTTCCAGTAGAAGCTGAGATATCTGTTACGAAAGTGTGAACAGACGGACAAATGGATGGACGGACTAACGGACGGACGGACAAGGTGATTGTAATATAGCCCCCTCTCTACGAGTGGGGGTATAATATATGTGTGGTTTCGGTTACATTAAAATAAAAAACAGGGTAGGTAGGTAGGGATTTTATTTTATTTTATATATATTTTTTATATTGATTCTAATGGGAGAGACATTGTGACTTTAACAGTGCTTATTGCAAAATGTCAAAAAAATCTTTAGGGTAGGGCTAAAAATTAGGGTAGGTAGGGTAACCGGAACCACACATATTTTTTTATTTGGCCTTATTACTAATATACAATTCAATAGAAAATATATATACTTATCAAATGAGGATTGCATTAACAAATTATTTATTATTCATTGAGAACAGATATCACAAACATATGTTAATGTGCAATATGTAAATGCTGGAATATTTTAAAGACCCCCCTCCCCCCCTCAAAAAAAAAAAAAAAGAAAAACATTCGTAAGGGATATTACAACTTTTGATTATAACAAAACAGCAAATTTCCTTATAACTAGGCAGTTGACTAAAGCATAATTTAAAAAAAAAAGATCAATGTATATTTGAGGGGTTGGGGGAAGGGGATCAGTCTATGCAGTCGGACCTCGGTATCTCAAACCTAGATATGTTGTTGCCTTGATAACACACAGTACATAGTACAAAATGAAAACAATTTACTACCTGTCTCTCATCAAGGTATTTATTTGTTGTAAGGTTAATTAAATATGTTAGACAGATTTTTTCAAATTTGATTGTGACTAGCTAATGATATGTTTAATGAACAAGAAAATGTCCATAAGAAGTAGTATAAACAAATGTTGGCACATATGCTGATGAAGCCATATATCATCATCTGACATCTGCCTAAAAAAATCTCATGAGATTAAAAAGTACAAAAACTTCAAAAATATAGCATCAATAGGTACATACATTGAAAAAAACAATCATATAAAATCTTTTTCCACCAAAGGCCACCCCTCTTATGTCAGATAAGATTAGATAGTAAAATTCAACTATATTGCCTCCCTCACTAGAGATGCCATCCATCTTTTGAGGGCACTTCCATTGTAAAAGGTGTAGCCTTATAAGAGGGGGGGAGGCTATTGCAGTATAAAGAATCATAAGAAGAGTTCAATGGAGCTTAAATTGAATGTCAAAATTCAATGAGGAAAATGTGACTGAAATGATATCTGCACACTTCAAATGTTAGTAAATTTCCTACCTTCGGCTTCATATTAAGTTCAAGTCAGCAAATACAGTCATGTAATCAATTTTAATATCAATTATTAATCACATTCACAATCTCCCCCCCCCCCCCCCCCCCTATATAAATGTGTAATACTTACATTTAAGTGCAGTGAAAGCCAGTTCAAAGGTTAATCTTTTTTCCAAGTTATCTTCAAAACTTAGTTGAGGTACATGTAGATCCTGAACTGTTTCAGACAGTGTCTGCCGACTTTTTTGTGAGCGTAAATATGGACTAGAGTTGTTTGAGTCTGTTTCATTGGTACTATGTTTAAGGAATTCGAACACTTTGGCACCTTTAACATATACTTTGTGACTATATAGACATGGTTCTTTGTAGAAAAAATCATATTTATCACCGTGAACATTCCCTACTAAATTCTGTGACTGCATTTTCATCTTCATCTTAGTGCGTTCTCTTAATTCATTCCCTTTCACAGTGAGCTCTGTACACAACGTTTGTGGTCGTGGTTGATGGGGGGGACGGGATATCTTAACTGTTATAGTATCAGCCGTTGGAGGCATTCTGTTTCTCTTTCAATATTTCAATTCTAATATATCACAAAACATTGACAAGGGATGCTTTAATAATGATTGGTCTGTGTTCCTCCTTTCAAGCTGTCAATCAATCCAAGTGGGCGTGTGTTTATAAAGTGCTTTATAAACAACACAGGTGGTTAAGGCTTCTGTTAAGCTATAATAAAAATAAGAACCATTGTACACAAAATTTTATGCATCAACGATTATTGAACTTTGTTGATAATCAACAAAATAACAATTTTCACAACATTCGTGATTTACCTTTACCGGTAACATACCCTTGTTTAAAAAAAAACGTAAATTGAATTTCAATATGTGATTGTGCTTTATTTTTAATTTAAATCTACTGAATATACATACATAAATAATCTACAAGGAAATACTTATGATATCATAGAGCAGGGAGATTTAAACACTGATAGCCTATGTTAATAAGGGCTAAGTGGATTTAATAAGTCTGTTTATTAAACAGTTAAAAGTTAATCAACCCATCAAAGTGACAAGACAATTAAAATAGCTTAGGTCTCAGTAAAGGGGCACAAAATCAAAGAATAGTAGTCCACTTATTATAAAAGGCCACACCTTCTGAAATGAAAAAGTAATTTTCTCCGGGTACTGCAGTTTCCTCCACCAATAAAACTGACCACCATGATATAACTGAAATACTGTTGAAAGTGGCATTAAACACTATGAACTCAAATCCTTCTGAAATGAAAAAGTGTCCTCAATCATGAGTTGGGTGGCTTTTCTTAAGGGGGACAATTTGGTGGCATATTCCTATCTAAGCACATCTAACAATTGGCCTGATAAAAGAGGTGGCCTTTGTTGGGAGGGGCTTTACGGTGACTACTCTATCTTTATTCTTGGTAAATCATGACTTGACAAGCATAATGAATTGAAGGTTAATGTCATGGCATAGCGAGCATTTAAGAAAATTCTCTAAATCATTAAAATCAATAAGACAACATTCATTCAATATTTCTTTGGAATCAATGTTTATAAATTTTCCCTAAGAAGTCTTATAATACTAATTAACTATAAATCTTTACTAAAATCTTCACTTGAATATAAAAATACAATAAAAAAAAAAAACATTTACAAATCAGTGTAAACTATGTTTACTTACACTGTGTTAAATAGAATTTAAATCATGATCTTTTCATAGTAATGTCAGTTCTACAGCTTAAAGTGAAAGAACATCTGGCGTAATTAATTTTCAAGCATTGTTATCAGAAAGAATACAAAAGAATCTGTTACACCCTCTCCTTACTGAAAGTCTAGATCCCGAGACCATACTTTTTATCAATAACAGCATCCGAAAGCATCTATACCCTTCACACCCATAGGCAGGGGGTTGAGTTGAGGGTAGTGGTGGTAGGGGAGTACGAACCCCCCCCCCCCCTTTGAAAATCATGATGGACAATTAAAGTTAAGATTTTGTTGAACAATGACCATAAAAGTCCATGTTTTGACCATTACAGTCTATCTCTCATCCCAGCCCTTGAAAAATCCTTGACACTCAATCTGCCCTTTAATAATAAAACTCTTTGAACCTCCACATTATAACTATACTAATAAAAAAATATGTAATCCCTAAGGGGGAAACGATTCACCGTATGTACCGAAATCGCGATTATTTTGGGGACGGTTCGGTTCACGATACGTGGAGGCCACTTACGATACAAACGATATGATGTTCATTTTTTGAAAAAAAGTAGTGTTGAACTTCCATTTTCTTCTTTTGGTGATCATTTAATTAATATTTTGAGAAAAGTGAATCGATTAATTTACGCTTTTAAAATTAATTAATCAAATATCAAATATTTATAATTTCCGCTAGTACGTAAGCGACCTCATATAAAAAAAAAAAACACGGCAGCGCCCATGTCGACCAGCATGGACTTCAAGGAATAGTTACAGTTTCCTATAAAACGTATCGCGATACGTATCGTAATACATATCAAATATCGCGATACGTATCGCTTGTGGAAAAAGTGTATCGTTACACCCCTAGTAATCCCTATCTCTATTAAAACCCTTGAACCACCATCCTTCAATTTAGGTTATGTTGTTTAGCGTCACTTACAAAAATATTTCAGCTATATCGTGGCGGTCAGTTTTTTTGGTGGAGGAAACCGGAGAACCTGCAGAAAACCACCGACTGCCACAAGTCACTGACAAACTTTATTACATAATGTTGTATCGAGTACACCTCACCATTATTTTATCATTGTAGCATCCAAAAACATCTACATCCTCTCCATCCCTATTAAAAATGCATGAACCTCCACACTTAAATATACCATACACTGGAGTCCAAAAACACACACCCTTTACACCAATAAAACATGCAAAACTTATTTCAATTGCCCAAGACTAAATCGTTATCACAAAGTGCAAATCTTATTTCTTATCCCTACAGTAAATTAACTAAAATCCCCTACCTGGCCATTTTCATGCAATATTTAGTTCTAATTCTCTTTTTTTTACCTGCAAAACTAATCTAATGAATTATTTCTACTTTATAGAGTCAATGTTACAACAGGAGGCAGCGATGTATTGATCTTGAATTTCTACCATGTCTTAACTTTCACCGATTAACTTCTCCTCGACACGACACGCAAATACAAAAAAAAACACCTACAATTGTCAAGATGGGGAATTAATATCTGTCTCTTATTATGCAAATCAATATTAAATGTCAAGTGGATAATTGGTCATTTTTCAGATTGGATATCAGGCAATATACGTTGTGTAATTGTTTACCTAGTAACACATCTGATTACGCAAATAAAAAATAACTATAATATCCATAAGATTGTGGTAAATACCAATTGATCAATCAATCAATTTTAGTAAACTTGACAAAATAATAATATTTATAAGTTACAAGATATTCAATAGATTTCATAAATAAATTCTGATCACATGGTAGTCGGATTTATAACTACCTATGCAATCAGTGCCTATCACCACCAACGTTGCGAGTTTGAATCCCACTCATGGTGCAGTGTACTCATACAACATTATGTTATAAATTTTGTCAGTTACAGGTCAGTGGTTTTCTCCAGTTTCCTCCACTAATTAAACTGACAGCCACGATATAACTGAAATATTGTTGAAAGTGGCATTAAACACCATAATCCAACCCCAACTCAACCCATAAATGAATTCATCAATGTCTATGACTAATTGCATATTTTCCAAAATTTTGGTCTGGGTCGACACCTGCCTTTTCATAGAAATTACTAAGCTGTTATATAATCTGTTTTTGGATAGTTTGAACTCTTGAATTTAACTTATTGTACTGGTTTGAGTGTGAAAAGAGGCAGATCATGAGTTTCCAAAAAGAGGTGGCCAGTTACATTTTTTTTATTATCAAATTGGGGAGAGCCCACGGCACCAAAATTTGGCCAAAATAGCATCCCCATAATTTGTTTTTCAAACTTCCAGAAAACATAAAATCAAAAAGAAATAAAATAACAAAATATATGATGAACAATGACATTATCACAAATTCCAACAAAAATCAGGAATTGAGGCAAGGTGTGTTTGATACGTCTAAAAATACTTGTTATGGCCCTTGATGAATTTTGAAACAGTTCTTCAAATGACTCTGTCTTTAAGGGGCTGTCATGGCCGTGATTGTATGGTAGTTGGATTTACAACTACTTATGCAATCAATGCCTATCAACACTGATGTTGTGAGTTCGAATGTCGATCAGGGTGAGGTGAACAACATTATGTGATAAAGTTTGTCAGTGACTTGCGTCAGGTCGGTGGTTTTCTCTGGATCCTCCGGTTTCCACCACCAATAAAACTGACCGTCACGAAATAACTGAAATATTGTTGAAAGTGGTGTTAAACACCATAACTCTAACCCCTCCCCCCTCAAACCCTCAAAGTCTATGACTAACTGCATATTTTTAAAAATTTGGGTCCTTTTCAGAGAAAAAATACAAAGCTGTTAATCTTATTTTAGATAGTTTGAACTCTTGAACTCTTGAATATAGTTTATTGTCCTAGTTTGAATATGAAAAGAGGCAAATCAGGAATTTCTGAAAAGAGGTGGCCAGTTACATTTTTTTTTTGCTCTAAATGGGGAGCCCACCAAAATTTTGCCAAAATAGCATCCCCATAATTTGTTTTTCAATGTTCCAGAAGACATAAAATAAAAAAAATAAAAAATAAAAAATAACACAATATAATGAACAATGACAACACAAATTCCAACAAAAATCAGTATAGGTGTGTTTGATGTGTCTAAAAATAAGAGTTATGGCCCTTGATGAATTTTGAAACAGTTCTTCAAACAACTCCGGATTTATACAAAAATTTGGAAAGGTCAGTATCATTTTATAATATGACACTTCAGATCTTAAAGTATGACTTAACAAGTTTTTGATAGGTCAACATTAAGTACATGTGCCAAACACCTAACGATGACGAAGTCTTATATATGCTTAAAATGGACATGTTTTCACAAGTAAACTGCCTGAATATTTTATATATAAGTGGTGCAATTTTTATCTCCTAATGCAATTAAAAAGTGCTTAAACGCATAAAGATAACAAATGGTGTCATCCTCGTCATTAAATTGATATTTTCAAAGAAAAAAAATAAATATTGACGTAACAAACTAGTAATATACACCAAAATAACAACTATTAAAGATCATTACACTACAGATACCAGACAAATGCTACGGTCAAATAAGTTCAAGCAGCGCTATTAAAAAAACCATTCTGTTATAATTTGAATTGATGTGTGCATTAAAGATTAATGGGTTTGTATTCTTATAGAGGTGCTCTGAAGTTATACTAATAGGAAACAAAATTTTTGGTTTTGAATGGGGGAGGTTGGGATTCTTTCTTTTGAGAACAAAATCAAATTCCTCAATTTTCATGAACAAAAAATTTGTTTTAATTACCGTTTTAGGCTATTATAATACACACATCCATACCCTGAGAAACTGTATTGTAGAGGGGGTATGCATATAATGAGATGATTTTATCCAGGCAACTTAAACTTCTGTTAGGTACAAGATGCAACAAAAACGTGGCGCAGAAAATAATCTTCAACATCTTCACTTTCTCAAAAAATATTGGTCGAAATGCATATGTAAGATTCCAAATATTACTTGAACATGAAATGGTTGTTCTGTAATATAACACAAAATATAATGATGACAAAAAAAAAATGGGCATCATAGAAAATGCTTACACATGTCATGGCAATTGGAATCAAAAGTATTCTTGATTACTGCATTGTAATAGCAAAAGAAACAAAATATTGCAGAGCTCCAGATAAGCTGCGTATTTACGGTTTTTAGGCTATGAAAACGAGTAAAAACGCATGTATTATCAGATCAGAGTGTACACATTACGCATACATATTGCTGTGTAAGCAAACTTTCCAAATTCAGAGCATGCTTGTACAGTCGTGTACATAACAATACATTTTTGTCTTTGAGAAATTCCCCGTAATTACTTTCCTTTATACTTTTCGAAGGAAAGAGTGCATACATCCGAGGGGTACAGAATGCTTGCCTTTCTAAGCATCGATGTCAAAAGAGATCTGATTGGATGTTTACGATAAATCATCCAATCGCGGTCAATATTACAAATAAATGCGGTTTACGTAATAAGTAAGAACTAAAACGAAAGTAAATTTGGGAACACGTTGTTCGTTGAAAATGAGCAAGAACATGAATAAGCGCGCTACGGAAAATTATATATTTAAGTTCCTGACAGTTGCATCTGTGTCTAGTGACAGTATAGTTAAGGAATCATTGATGACATTATCAACACGGCTGTGAAAACTGCCGAAGTCGACGAGCAAAAAACAAAATATTTACAACATTTTATTAATAAACATGACACAATCGTGTCAAATTAAACAGAGATATACATTTCACTTGCATCCTGCGTTTATTGAATAACACTTGTGTCAAACATAATTTTAAAAGTGTACATGTAAGCAATCTTTTCTGAAGTAGAGAGTACAACAGTGCAAAGGAAATATACAAATACGCATCATTTTCAAAAGTAGGGGGTAATTACCCTTTGGACTTGAAAATTATCTGGAGCTCTGTATTGGACATATTGTATTCCATACAGTTTAACAGTATCACAGAAGATGATCCAAAGTGAGACAACATAATGTGAACAAGTGATTGGAAAATATTATACGATCCCTCTGGCCTCTGACAGGTCAGCCAAAAATTGAAAAAATCTTTGTTACTGCTACATGTATTGTAAATATAAAGCTTTTTTTGGAAAATTTGTGTACCTGCAGAATAGATAAAACTACACGAATATTGCCCATTGCGAAACATTTTGTAAAGAGTGGTCAATCTTGTGAACAAACATTTTACAAAATCTTTAAGCATGGATACAACTTTCTGCCTATTTTAGTGTCAACTTCAAGTCTATTTACATGAACTTCTAGTTTGCTGAATGAGGAAATTGAAATATTGTTGAAAGTGGCATTAAACACCATAAAACCAAAACAAACCAAACTAATACAATTTTCAATTAGTTTGTACAAATATTTTACTAAATCATAATATTACTTACATGATCAACAGATCTATCCACATTTAAATTATGAAATTTTAAAGAACTGTGTATACCTGTCTATACCTTAAATAATTACTTAAATAAGTATTATGTGTTTCATACTATAATCACTTTTATTATATTTTTCAAAAAATTATAACACATTCATTCATAATAATAGCAAATAATCGGGGGATTTTTTAAGAAACTTCTACGGAAAACACCCCCGCCTTCAACAAGTTGTTAATTACTCATCAAATCCAAAGGTAGGAGAAGTAATAGATCTTAAGACGGGTCAAACAGGACTTTCATAGCTACTTAAATGATTAATTGCACTTTATTAATATTAATCTTCTAATTATTAAATGGATCGTAATAAACAAAATCATGAATAATGAATGAATTCATGATCTTGTGTGTGCACAACAATCTATCATTGTTTGTATGTGTATGTTGCTTAGCAACTAGATTAAGTGATGGAGGAAATCACAGAGGACACCTACAACAGTTAATAATTAAAGGTTATTTTTGACACAAAAACAAATCCCACAATCGTTTTTGATGAAATATTTTAAGCCAGAAAGGACAACAACTCCTTCAAAAATTGATAGATCTTCAAAGTAAGAAAGTATAATAACTCCTTCAAAAATTTAAATATTCTAAATCAGAAAGGGCAATAACTCCTTCAAAAATTTAAATATATTTAAATATTCTAAGTCAGAAAGGGCTATAACTCTTTCAAAAATGGTCCGACCATACTGCCCAAGTGATATGTGAATCATCATACGTTACTTATAAGCAAGTACAAAGTTCTAATGAACTCCCATTTAAAATGTATGACAAATTGTTTGTACAAACTTTTTTGATAAAAATATTTTAAGTGAAAAAGGGGTAACAACTCCTTTACATGTTTTCAATTTAAAACAATTTATCAAAATAAAACAAAAACATTTATATACTTATTCAATTTTTGCAAACAAAAAAGTCAATTAGTAATATTTGTTCACATGACCTTAAAAAAAACATTTTTACAGAGAAACAATAATATCAAATGCATCAATTAACTGACCAATCAACCAATCAATATAATGTAAGTACTTTAATTGAATTTAAATTGTTTATTTACTTTTACCCATCAACTTTAGTCATTTAAAACATCCTGTACCATTAGTATTCCATTTACAAAATCTATAAAAGCAGTTTGTCTATGGTGGTTTATTGAATCTATAAGGTTTAAGTTCTGTCAATGTACATAAGTGCATGTATGGAGTATTCACTTTTATTATCCTTTTATTAAAATATCATTAATAATTTCAATTATATATTCAAACTATTTACAAAAAACCAAAAAAAGAGGATCTCTAGAATCAATTTCATAAAATGAATAGCATTGCCATTCTGATGTCAATTTCACATTAGAAATAAAAGAAATCTATTAATGACAAGTTTTGATTTCAAGCCTACTGTTTTCAATAGACCTACCACTGTTACAGAATTGATAATCATACTTTTAATATATAATTTGCAAAATCCATTAGTTAATTTGTTATTTTTAAAGGTAATATTGATAATGTCTCATTGTCTTCTTATGTCATTATAAGATTTGATTTATCACTTATATGTCAAAACTTGATTAAAGACTAAAGAGAAGATGACCCACTTTCATTATTCAAATTATGTCGAATCAAGTTAAATTATTAGTTTTCTGCCAGTTAATTGTTGTACTAAAAGTCATGTACTTTTCAGTAAGATTACTGCAAGCTAAGGTTGCACTTTTAGTGGCCACTGAGGGTGAAAAATGAATGAGCCATCAGCCTGTATTTCAATAACCGATCATAATAGATCAGTGAAAGTTATCTATTGTTTAGACCCCTAAATGCACCAAGTTTAAACATATCATTTACTGATCAATTACACAATATCCTTTAAAAAGTGCAACCTTAGCTTGCAGTAGTTCAGTGGTGGAAGTACATTTTCCCCGCAATTCTGAACGTGTTTAATCAATTGGTTAATTTTCGTAATATTTTAAATCACCCACTGTGGTTAAATTTCTGCATGAGAATTCCCAACCAGTTTCCTTTGGACTGTCATTAACAACATAAATTAACAACTTTAAAATATTTTTGATGTTTAGGACATATAATAAACAGATTTTCCTTCTTCTACAAATGGATTAGAATATTTCTCAACCCTCAATAGTTAAATTCAATAAGTTTTAAATGCTCTCGTTAATGCTTGAACTCTGAAATCTTGAACGGAGAAATATCATAATCCACTGGTAACAGAAGGAGACTCTATATTTATAAAGTATGAAAGTTGACTCTATAACTTACATGCAAGGTAAAATGTGCATTCCACTTGTACCACTTTTTACAGTCATTTGAGCATAAATTAAGGAATAACTGTATTGTATTTGAAGAGTTGCCGGCATCCATTGGGAATTTGACGATTGCAAATGCAGTTTTACTTGGCATGACATAGCTGAGACAGTGAAAACGGATATTGGCGACCGGCAAAGTAATTGATATGCATGCTAAATTAAATTGTCCATGAACTTACATATTCAAGTGATCTTACAATTTACTCAGACTGCAAGCTGAGCTGTACACCTTACACATATATTGTAAGATTTAGACCTTAAAAAAACATCTATAGAAATCCCCTATCACCAATTATAATACAATAATAAGCTCATTCAGTGATAAACTGATTACTTAATAACAATTTACCAAGACTGCACAATAGAATACACCATAATTTTAGACTTTTTACAACTAAAATTTTTTTGAAGTCTTCACGCTAACCCACTTGCCCGAAGCCAGGGACAAGTAAAACTGGATTTGGATAAGTCAAAATTATGAAAGAATTTGTTTGAATAAATACAAACTGTTTTCTAAATTTGGTTTTCGGGTAAGTAGGTGAAAAAAATTAAGGCAAAGACTGGTCTTGTATAACCAACTTGTTATCAAGTGATCTACTTATGAATTTACTCATAATGCAAGCTGGCCAAATTCTATACAGGTTACACAAGCTTGTTTAGGCTAGTTTACATCTAAAAAACCTTTTTAAGTCCTGTATAATCAACTAAACTTATCTAGTGATAAACTTACAATTTACCCAAGAAGCAAGCTGGGCTCAACACCTTACACAAACTTTTCTTTTGAAGTCCTGTATAATCAACTACACTTATTAAATGAATAAACTTATGAGTTTAACCAGAGCCAGGCTGCAAACTGGGCTCAACACTTTACACAAACTTTTTTAGGATTATACCTCAAGACCTTTTGACCTCCTGTCTAACGAACTACATTTATCCGGTGATAATTAAACCAAATGCAATCTGGGCTCTTCACATTACACAAACATTTAAGTCTTAGACTTAGTTAAAAAACCTTTTGAACTTTTGTATTTAACCAAATACTCTCATCAAATGAAAAGTACAGCTTACCCCCAGAGACAAGCATTTAGATGGTCTCTACACATTATACATTTACAATATAATTGCTTAAACATTAAAAACCTTTTGAAATCCTTTTAAAAGCAAATACACTATTTATCAAGTTAAAAGTACACTTGATACAGGCAGCAAGCCTGGTTCTACATATTATGATATTACCCAAAAAAAACCATTATTAGTCTTTGACATAAAACACAGTGACCTTTTGAAGTCCTGTTTTAAGAGTAAAATGTAAAAAGATTATTTATATTGGTGTAAATGCACTTGAATTTTACAGATAAAATAAGAAAGTAACACACACAATACAACAAAATGAATACTCAAAATCACTACAGTACATGCACTATAAAAAATGAATTGGATGTGTGCATGACTTTGCATGTAAAATTTCATTTTAAAATTGAAATTCTATTTTAATAAACAGAAATATTCCAACATTTAAATTTAAATACTTTTTTTTTAAATTAAGATTGTCCTACCATAAAATATTTACTGTTAATACTTAAAATTGTCCTCCATCCCTCAGTATGAAAGTCTTATAATAACATCATACATAACATTAACATTTAAAAAAAAAAAAAGACCCATTAATTTTAATTCAAACTTTAAAACCCACTTCAGAGGTTCTCAGTGGGGGTTTAGTCTATTTCAATATGCTTTTCTACTTAATTTGTCATCCCCTTAAAATGTTTATATGAATATGAATACTTTATTTTTCAAGTCAACTTGACATTTATTAGTAATAGCTACAAACCTTCTATAATGTTTCAGAATATTAGCATTAGTTACGCTATCACCAAAAAATTTGTACAGGATGACATGAATATATAGCTTTAGCCAAAATGAATTACAAATTCATTAATAAATATAAAATGTTTCATATGAGGGATTAGAGAATGAGATATGGTGTTTAATGCCACTTTCAACAATATTTCAGTTTTTTCGTGGGGTTAAGTTTTATTGGTGGAGGAAACTGAAGTGCCCGCAGAAAACATGCATTGACCTTTTGCAAGTCACTGACAAACTTTATCACATAATGTTGCATCAAGTAGACATCACCTGAGCGGGATTCGAACTCACAACTTCAATGGTGATAGGCACTGAATGCATAGGTAATAGTAAATCTAACTACCAATACAATCACGAATATGACAGCCCCAATAAAAATCATGTATCATTTCATCTATTTTTGTTTATTTAACACGTTCGCGTCTGTATCCATACAATTTTTTCGTAACAGGAACTTACATGTGCTGTACCCTCCATCATCTGTGGATAATAGAGTTTTAAGAGTATCATACAAGTTCATGTTATATGGTATTGTTACTATAAGAGTATCATACAAGTTCATGTTATATGGTATTGTTACTATAAGAGTATCATACAAGTTCATGTTATATGGTATTGTTACTATAAGAGTATCATACAAGTTCATGTTATATGGTATTGTTACTATAAGAGTATCATACAAGTTCATGTTATATGGTATTGTTACTATAAGAGTATCATACAAGTTCATGTTATATGGTATTGTTACTATAAGAGTATCATACAAGTTCATGTTATATGGTATTGTTACTATAAGAGTATCATACAAGTTCATGTTATATGGTATTGTTACTATAAGAGTATCATACAAGTTCATGTTATATGGTATTGTTACTATAAGAGTATCATACAAGTTCATGTTATATGGTATTGTTACTATAAGAGTATCATACAAGTTCATGTTATATGGTATTGTTACTATAAGAGTATCATACAAGTTCATGTTATATGGTATTGTTACTATAAGAGTATCATACAAGTTCATGTTATATGGTATTGTTACTATAAGAGTATCATACAAGTTCATGTTATATGGTATTGTTACTATAAGAGTATCATACAAGTTCATGTTATATGGTATTGTTACTATAAGAGTATCATACAAGTTCATGTTATATGGTATTGTTACTATAAGAGTATCATACAAGTTCATGTTATATGGTATTGTTACTATAAGAGTATCATACAAGTTCATGTTATATGGTATTGTTACTATAAGAGTATCATACAAGTTCATGTTATATGGTATTGTTACTATAAGAGTATCATACAAGTTCATGTTATATGGTATTGTTACTATAAGAGTATCATACAAGTTCATGTTATATGGTATTGTTACTATAAGAGTATCATACAAGTTCATGTTATATGGTATTGTTACTATAAGAGTATCATACAAGTTCATGTTATATGGTATTGTTACTATAAGAGTATCATACAAGTTCATGTTATATGGTATTGTTACTATAAGAGTATCATACAAGTTCATGTTATACGGTATTGTTACTATAAGAGTATCATACAAGTTCATGTTATACGGTATTGTTACTATAAGAGTATCATACAAGTTCATGTTATATGGTATTGTTACTATAAGAGTATCATACAAGTTCATGTTATATGGTATTGTTACTATAAGAGTATCATACAAGTTCATGTTATATGGTATTGTTACTATAAGAGTATCATACAAGTTCATGTTATATGGTATTGTTACTATAAGAGTATCATACAAGTTCATGTTATATGGTATTGTTACTATAAGAGTATCATACAAGTTCATGTTATATGGTATTGTTACTATAAGAGTATCATACAAGTTCATGTTATATGGTATTGTTACTATAAGAGTATCATACAAGTTCATGTTATATGGTATTGTTACTATAAGAGTATCATACAAGTTCATGTTATATGGTATTGTTACTATAAGAGTATCATACAAGTTCATGTTATATGGTATTGTTACTATAAGAGTATCATACAAGTTCATGTTATATGGTATTGTTACTATAAGAGTATCATACAAGTTCATGTTATATGGTATTGTTACTATAAGAGTATCATACAAGTTCATGTTATATGGTATTGTTACTATAAGAGTATCATACAAGTTCATGTTATATGGTATTGTTACTATAAGAGTATCATACAAGTTCATGTTATATGGTATTGTTACTATAAGAGTATCATACAAGTTCATGTTATATGGTATTGTTACTATAAGAGTATCATACAAGTTCATGTTATATGGTATTGTTACTATAAGAGTATCATACAAGTTCATGTTATATGGTATTGTTACTATAAGAGTATCATACAAGTTCATGTTATATGGTATTGTTACTATAAGAGTATCATACAAGTTCATGTTATATGGTATTGTTACTATAAGAGTATCATACAAGTTCATGTTATATGGTATTGTTACTATAAGAGTATCATACAAGTTCATGTTATATGGTATTGTTACTATAAGAGTATCATACAAGTTCATGTTATATGGTATTGTTACTATAAGAGTATCATACAAGTTCATGTTATATGGTATTGTTACTATAAGAGTATCATACAAGTTCATGTTATATGGTATTGTTACTATAAGAGTATCATACAAGTTCATGTTATATGGTATTGTTACTATAAGAGTATCATACAAGTTCATGTTATATGGTATTGTTACTATAAGAGTATCATACAAGTTCATGTTATATGGTATTGTTACTATAAGAGTATCATACAAGTTCATGTTATATGGTATTGTTACTATAAGAGTATCATACAAGTTCATGTTATATGGTATTGTTACTATAAGAGTATCATACAAGTTCATGTTATATGGTATTGTTACTATAAGATTGTATGGATAACAGACACAAACACATTAAATAAAGGGAAAAGAGATGGAATAAATATAGTATAACTTAAATCGTAGATTTTGAATATCAAAATAAGACCACGAGTGACCGAAGTACGCATTTCAGGATTAAACGAGTGGGCGGAACTTGTTCCGCCTATGAGATTAATCATTAAGGCCACCATTAAAAATATTTTAGTTTGCCCAAACCCGACCCACAGATTTAGGTATGGGTAGGTAGGTAGGTAGGTAAATTCTTTTTTTTTTTCCTTTTTTTTTCTGAATTATGTTTGTAAAACATTTGTTGTTGTTTTCTAGAAAAGACACCTTATCAGGTTCAAAATTTATTCAACAAATATGACTAGAAACAATTATGCAACATCAAGTTCATGTTTTGTCAGTTTTTGATAGGATTTCGTTTAAGTATGATATTGGCTGTTTGTTCTTCAGACACTGACAGGCTTGACACAAAGGCAGGACAACTCAGTACTTCTTCTCTTTGTGGCGGCGGTGGATGTATATTATTATTGACATCCTCATCTTCCGGGTCTCTATGAACGGTAAAGGTTACAAATTTCAATTGGGGATCAAATTCCTGTACGACTTAGATAAGCTCTTCGTAATCTGGTTGAAACGTTTGCTGACCAGTTTTGTCAGAGACAGTAACGGCCACATGGTCCATTTTTTTCAATGTCAATTCCTCTGGATATACGACTTCGTCGAAAACCTTCTCCATGTTAGTTTGTTGTTGAAACGATATAACCTGTTCGACACAATATTCCTCATTTTGTTTCCCGTTTCAATATTGACATACGACGCAATCGTGAAATCTGTCATTTCACGGACATCTGAATAATGACTAGATAACCACAGAGAGAAGTCGAATGAAGAAGAACTAGATCAGTAAACCGCTTGAAAGTGTTACAAGTTTACTATTCAAACATCAGTATGATATAGAATTTTAAAAACAAATTTACCATAGAGAACCACAAAATTTCCGATAGACCGGAAGTACAAAAAAAAAAAGCTACGATTTTTTTTGAAAAAAAAAAAAATTTGGGTCGGGCTTGTTTTTTCGGTTCGGCCGCATTCGGGCAAACAAACATATTTTTAATTATGGCCTCATACTTATTCGTTCATGAGTGGTCTTATTTTGATATTCAAAATGTATGATTTACCGGTAGTTATACTGTTTATGGTATTATATAGACTTTCAAAATTTCTTATATACATTTGTATTATTTTTTCATTTGTAAATTTCATTCCACACGTATGAATCTATGAGCAATGATACTAACGGGTTCAGCTGAAAGGATCTGCCATCTTGAAAATGTGAAATCCTACATGTCATATTTACAACAATACACAAAAATAATTAAAATGCTTATCTTGAAAACCTATTTTAGCTAAATTTGATCAATATTGAAGTGTACACGAAGCCAAATAATGTCTAATCTTTACGTTTCAAACTGGAAGTCTTCATATGACGTCATGTTGGTTATGTGCCAAAGTCACCGTAACATAACAAGGGACGTAACCACCACACTTATAGTTGTGTAAAAGTAGTTCCAGTGGGAAAAAACTGATATTTCACATGTGATATACCAGAATGTATTTCACGGATAAATCCCCATAATTCACACATATCTATACAATAATATTAAAAGAAATCTTATTGAAGATAAAAATGAAAACAGAAGTAAAAAAATGTGTGGTTAATTCCATGTCACAAGTGACTGTGGTAAAAATAGGATTGATGTAATTCAAAGCATTCTTCCGATTTAAATAAATTACATTTTTTGCTCTCAGGGTCAGTCGGTCATTGGTTTGAATTTAAATAAATTACCATTTTAGCCATCAGGGTCAGTCAGTCGGTCGTTCTAATTTAAATAAATTACCATTTCTGTCCTCGGGATCAGTCGGTCGGTCATTCTAATTTAAACAAGGGCAACGCAAAGCGTGGCGTATCCCCTCGCCTACAAATTTGACCCAGTGACCTTGACCTACAACCTTGAAAATCAATATGGTCCCAGATTCTCTTAAGGACTAAGTATGTACCAAGTTTGGTTAAAATACATTGAATGATGTTGATTCTAGAGTGTTCACAAGGATGTTATGCGGTAAATATTTGACCAGGTGACCTTGACCTTTGACCTTGAACATCAATAAGGTTCCAGATTCTCTTAAGGACTAAGTATGTACCAAGTTTGGTCAAAATCCATTGAAGAATGTTGATTCTAGAGTGTTCACAAGAATGTTACGGAAGGACGGACGGTAGCGTTACTATATCCCTTTGCAACTTCGTTGGCGAGGGGATAATAAATTACCATTTCTTACCTCAGGGTCTGTCAGTCATTCATTCAAATTTAAATAAATTACCATTTTTGCCTTCAGAGTCAGTCGGTCGTTCTAATTTAAATAAATTACCATTTTCGCCCTCAGGGTCAGTCGGTCAGTCGTTCGAATTCAAATAAATTACCATTTCTGCCCTCAGGGTCAATCGGTCGGTCATGTCAACGATCATACGGTAGTTGGATTTACATCTACCTACGCAGTCAGTGACTATCAGCAATAAGTTGACGATTTGATCGTTTCCATCCTTGTTGAGGTATTTTTGATACAACCTTGTGTGATAAAAGTTTGTCAGTGATTTATGGAACGTCAGTGATTTTTACTTGTACTCCAGCTTCCTCCACAAATAAAACAGACAGTCCTGATATAACCCAAATATCTATGATCACATTAATACACATGCCACTTTTTTTCGTTAACAGTACATGAATTATGATTGCAGTGAATAGTTGGGTACAGTCATGGTATTTCAAACAAGTATGTATCCCAATGGGATCCCCCTTTTCAGATGAATAAAAATAAGATAGAGAAAATTTATATCAATAAATCCATTTGATTACAAATTGTCAAATCAATTTCCGTCATTCACATTCCAGTGTTATTAATACTTGTTTACATCTTGAATGATTTCATTTCAATTTAGAGAGTGGCCATTCAAATTTCTACATAAAAGGCCCAAATTTATCACTATTTACTTATCTTGACCCTGTCACAGACATAGATAGCCATAAATGACTATAAATCTATGAGTTCAATTACTTGAAGTTGATCTGACTTCTAAATTAAGATAAATGTATTTAAATCTACACTGTTTAGCTTTGTTTGATGGTGTTTAACGCCACTTTCAACAATATTCGATACCAAGATCTTGTCGAAATATATTCCGTCTCTGCAGAAAAGATTATAAACGATGGATTTTCATATAGTGAAAATGTATAAAGATAAGGAAATCAACAAAAATGTCAAAATATTTTTTTATCAATGTGTGACGTAAAAGTGTCTTTGACATTTACTTCACTGAGTTTGGTGCTGCTTTGACAACTGTTTTACCTGTTTTGTTCAAGTATTGTTATAAATACTATTATAGTGACAGCCGGAGACTGAGCCGTAATGAAAGCGGGGGGTTTGACGCTTTAAAATCTGATTCAACCCACCATTTCTTTAGAAATGCCTGTACCAAGTCGGTGTCATTACGGTTTTCAGTTTTCCGGTTGTTGACTGATTTTGTCTGTCTATATAATTATGAGTTTTTGTAAGATTGTTCGGAGTTCGGTAATTTTGTTATTACCCTTATCAGTTATATCATGACAGTCAGTTTTATTGGTTGAGGAAACCAGAGGATCCAGAGAAAATCATCGACCTGTCGCCAGTCACCGACAAACCAGAATGATATAATGTCCATGTCTCTGAAAAAGTGTTCATGTTAAAATATAATATGATGGGCAACTTCAAGATTCCATAGATTGTTAAAGGGCCGTTGTGGTTGTGATTGCATGGTAGTTATATTTACAACTACCTGTGCAATCAGTTTCTATCACCACTAATGTTGTATTATTTGAATCAATGAACATTACCCTACAGACATAATTTTTGTCCAGCCAATTTGTCATCGGATGAAAAAATGCTTGACCAAATTGCCAAAACATTCAATAATTTTCCATACAAATTAAATGAACCAGTAATTCTACAAAAAAATTGATTGATTGGTTTGTGCTTAATGTCAACTTTAACAGTATTTCAGCTATATCATGGCATGAAAACACAAAAACAGAAACAAAAAAGACTAAATTTAGAATATGACTACACTTCTATAACATTTTGTATATTTTATCAGTATTTACCATATTAACTTGTAGCTCAAATCCTACTATATTTACTCTTGTTTATAGAAACGATACTATCAGTTGTATACACCACTCCCGATTTATTGACAAACACAAGAAGAAAACAAAATAGCAGTGGCCAAATAAAAACAGCATACATATAGATTAGAAGTCAATTAACAAATAAATCATGAAACAGCATACATATAGATTAGAAGTCAATTAACAAATAATTTTGTTTTGAACTTTTTATACATTAACATTACGACCTCCCACCAACTGATACTAGGAGCAAATTTGAATGATACAATATGATAAGCAAAACTTACATACAAATTTTCAAAAGTGGGGGATATTTTTTTTCGTGTCATTTCACTGATAAAGAGTCAGAAAGATAACTGTCAAAATATACTAGGTTCATAAAGTTCATTTGTAATGTACTAAATAGCATATAGTTATAATATAAAAATAAGTAGGGACGAAGGTCTCTTCATTTTAGTGTAGATCATATATAGGGTAAAACTGGAATGTTCGGATAACCTTATTAAATAGGTTCAAATCCAGCTCAGACGAGGTGTACTCAATACAACATTGTGTGATAAAGTTTTTCAGTGACTTGCAGCAGGTCGGTCGGTGGTTTTCTCAGGTTCCCTCCACCAATAAAACAGATCGCCAGGATATAACCGAGATATTGTTGAAAGTTGCGTTAAAACACAATAAACTGCTATCAGTCATACATGTTTTCTGATATGGACAGATAAAGAGCATAAATGGAGGTTTGTTTGTTTGTTTAATGGTTATTAATGCCACTTTCAACAATATTTCAGTTACATCATGGCAGTCAGTTTTATTGGTGGACGAAACCATAGGACCTGGAGAAAACCACCGACCTGTCGCAAGTCACTAACAAACTTTATCACATATTATTATATGACTTCAGATAATGTCTTTTCTGATTGGCTGACGTCCCTAGTAACGTTCTTTGATAAAACGTTATATTCAATGTGCAAAGTCACGAGAGTTGAACATAATATTCCTCTAGACACCTTAAATTAGAAATGGTGTTTCCCAATTATCTTAAAAGTAGTAGCCAATCATCATCGGGTTAAGTTTTGTCATCGACTAATCAGATGCATTCTTACTAATTACCTTCGGTACACAATTAAAATAATAATGGCAGACGTTGGGCAGATAGGGGTGTCTGGGGAACAAAGTCAGCACTGTTTGGTGTTAATTTAAATTTGATTTAATGTCATATAATACGCTCCCGAAGTTCGGGAGCGTTAATGGTAGAAGTATGAATAGGTACTATGGCACTTCAAAATCTTCAACAATATGGCTGCCAAACCGGAAATAAATTAAAAGACAAATCACGTGACCTAAACCGGAACTCTAGTCGAAATAAAAATGAAACAATGTTCGGTAGCGGATACGAAAACTGTCCGGAGTTTGGAGTTTTAGGTGGTGTTATTTTTAAGCTTGATATTTTGTAAACAGGAAGAAAAATTACTGTTCTTTGGGAGCGTTTCAGGTTGCACCTGCCTCATATTAAAACAGTTAATGACTTTCAATTTCGGTGAAAACAAGGATTGATCAACCCTTGTATTCACCTCATCGAAAGTCATCAATTGTATAATGTTGTACACCTCGCCCTGATCGAGATTCAAACTCACAACATCAATAGTGATAGGCACTGATTGCATAGGTAGTTGTAAATCTGAAATATTGTTGAAATTTTTCTTATGACTTGACCATCAGTATATATTTTAATTAAACTAAGCGTTTCCAGGCCTCTACATTAACATATTTTTCAACTTGTCCCTTCGGACAACTAACTAAAAAAAGTACTTGTCCGACTCAATCTTTTAGTTGTCCGAAAAAATTAATAAAAATTACAAAAACTAGAGAATAATTATCCAGGGCTGCCACTACTTTCAAATTAGAGGGAGAAGTGACTTCTCTTTCAGAGAGCTCACAGGGAGAAGTGGGAGACAACAGAGAGAAGTGGGGAGACTTCTGGGGGAAGTCAATTGCCATTAATCGAAACATTGTTCCGCGACCCCTCTGACATACCCTGCCCATATATTCAATGTCACATTTTTATTTCTGTCTACCTTAATTGGAGTCTTGCATACCCCCACCCCCTTTTTCCTTTTGAAATATAACTGTGTTGTGATCCAATACCACACAAATTGTAATAACTCATATTTGTGCTATATAAATCCTTGTTTCTGGTAAAAAAAAACTAGGTATATTGTTTTTACCAGAAACAAGTGATATAAATAAAGCAAAGTATTTTATTTAAATTCACAGAGAAATAAAAATTTTAGTGGATCTTTTCAACCAGATCAGGAAAAAGCTTGTAATATTTGTCCATTTCAAAGGTTTCAATATTTCCCAAAAGCCTAAATCAAGTCCTCTATCGTATTTTGCACAAAAGACAAGTTTAAATTTGGCGCCAAATTGATATCCGATAATTTTTACGTGTCCGTTCCGGAGTGATTCTTGTTCTTATATTTCTAATATTGATATTTCCGTACATTAAAGCGTTTCTGAGATTGCGACTATAATTTTGTCAATGTCTTTGAACTTCATATGGAGGAACGATAAATGATACAATAAAGAGTTTTGATCTGGCATTTCACTTTAGTTTTAATCAAAATAAATTATGGACAAATTGGAGATCAAACAGAGCTCTTTTATACAACAAATCCAGTATTTTATACCAGTGGAAATAGATTTGTCCGTCGTACCGGCTGGTTTGGGAATCTCTGATTTTTTCACTTGTCCCGTCGGACAACCGTAATACAAGATCTACTTGTCCGACGTCAGTTTTCACTGGTACCGGACAATCGGACAAACGTTAATGTCGAGGCCTGGTTTCAGAAAAGAAATAATAAACCTGCTAATTTTTACTTAATCCCAAAAGTAAAACTTGTCTCATTTATAGTACATATTGTAACATGAAAGTCTTTTTATTGAATTAGTCTCTCTATATCAACCTATCGCAAAATAACATTTAAAATATAAAGGTAGATAATATTGAAACCGAAAAATAATTTTGCACTTAATAAAACTTAATATTAATTTTCATTTTCATTAAATATGGATATTTCATAAAGTCAAATAAAAAAAATTCAATATTCTTTTTTTAAACTAGTAAATACATTCATGAAGTTTGCTTTTAAATACTAATTAAACATTTATTTTAAATTATAGCTATGAACATTTCTTATCCTTTTGATTAAAAAGCAATAATTTTTCTTATAAAAATATTAAATATCTTTAATATGGCTCTAATGACGTCAGTGTATTGAATTTGTAATCATAGTCTACCAAAAAGGAAATTGAAAATCAATTCCTCTCATAACTAGACCCATTTTGTCTTATCCCATAACAATTAGTAAAGATATTTAAAACTCTTATAGATTGTTATTTCTTAATTTAATGGTTTCTTTTTCTTACAACTGATCGATAGGCTAAATAACAACTGTGTTATAAATATTTGTGAGTGCATACAATGAACTCTCAACATTTTACTTTGCAAATTTAGTTCTTTAAAAGACTTTTTAGCTCACCTGACCCAAAGGGTCATGTGAGCTATTCTCATCACTTGGCGTCCGTCGTCGTCGTCCGTCCGTCGTCCGTCGTCCGTCGTACGTCGTAAACTTTTTCAAAAATCTTCTCCTCTGAAAGTACTAGACCAATGGAAACCAAACTTGGTCTGAATCATTACTAGGGTATCTAGTTTCAAAATTGTGTCCGGTGATGCCGTGCACCAACCAACATGGCCGCTGTTACTAAAAATAGAACATATGGTAAAATTGCAGGTTTTTGGTAATATCTCAAAAACCGTTAGTAATATCAAAAATCTGACATGGGGTAAAAATGATCAGCACATCAAGATCTACCTACCCTGCAATTTTGAAGTAAATCTGATTACCCATCTTGGAGTTATTGCCCTTTTTTCATCAAATTTGTAAAATTTTAATGCTTTTCGTCTTATATTTCAAAAACTATAAGAGATAAAGGTTAACTTTAAATTGCAAAAATGTGCGGCATATTAAGATCTACCTACCCTGCAATTTTGAAGTAAATCCCATTACTCATTTTGGAGTTATTTCCCTTTTTTCATCAAATTTTCAAAATTTTAATACTTTTCGTCCTTTATTTCAAAAACTATAACAGACAGATGGTAAGTTGAAACTGCAAACATGCTCAGCATGTCAAGATCTACCTACCCTGCAATTTTGAAGTAAATTTGATTACCCATCTTGGAGTTATTGCCCCTTTTTCATCAATTTTTTTTTTTCCTTTTAATACTTTTCGTCTTATATTTCAAAAACTATTTAGAGATAGATGTTAAGTTTATTGCAAAAATGTGCAGCATATCAAGATCTACCTACCCTGCAATTTTGAAGTAAATCCCATTACCCATTTTGACCGATTATGCAAATTAGAAAAAAGGGGGGATGAAATTAAAAAAAAATCTTCTCCTCTGAAACTACTGAACCAATCTCAACCAAACTTTGCTGAAATGATCCTTAGGTGGTCCCCTTTCAAAATTGTGTCCATTAGCCCCGTCCTGTATCCAAGATGGCCGCCATTACTAAAAATAGAAATTTCTTCAAATGGTCAAAACTGCTCTATTTTAAGCCAGAAAGTGCCCAAATTTGAACTGTATAAGCATAATGATGAACTTTTTAACATATATTACGGGATTTTTTTATGAACTTTGAACTTTTACCGATTTTGACCGATTATGAAATTTAAAAAAAGGGGGGATGAAATTAAAAAAAAAATCTTCTCCTCTGAAACTACTGAGCCAATCTCAACCAAACTTTGCTGAGATGATCCTTAGGTGGTCCCCTTTCAAAATTGTGTCCGTCAGCGCCGTTCTGTATCCAAGATGGCCACCATTACTAAAAATAGAAATTTCTTCAAATGGCCAAAACTGTTCTATTTTAAGCCAGAAAGTGCCCAAATTTGAACTGTATAAGCATAATGATGAGCTTTTTAACATATATTACGGATTTTTTATGAACTTTGAACTTTTACCGATTTTGACCGATTATGAAATTTAAAAAAAGGGGGGATGAAATTAAAAAAAAATCTTCTCCTCTGAAACTACTGAGCCAATTTCAACCAAACTTTGCTGAGATGATCCTTAGGTGGTCCCCTTTTAAAATTGTGTCCGTCAGCGCCGTCCTATATCCAAGATGGCCACCATTATTAAAAATAGAAATTTCTTCAAATGGCCAAAACTGCTCTATTTTAAGCCAGAAAGTGCTCAAATTTGAACTGTATAAGCATAATGATGATCTTTTTAACATATATTACGGATTTTTTATGAACTTTGAACTTTTACTGATTTTGACCGATTATGCAAATTAGAAAAAGGGGGGATGGAATTAAAAAAAAATCTTCTCCTCTGAAACTACTGAGTCAATCTCAACCAAACTTTGCTGAAATGATCCTTAGGTGGTCCCCTTTCAAAATTGTGTCCGTCAGCGCCGTCCTGTATCCAAGATGGCCACCATTACTAAAAATAGAAATTTCTTCAAATGGCCAAAACTGCTCTATTTTAAGCCAGAAAGTGCCCAAATTTGAACTGTATAAGCATAATGATGAGCTTTTTAACATATATTACGGATTTTTTATGAACTTTGAACTTTTACCGAGTTTGACCGATTATGCAAATTAGAAAAAAGGGGGGATGAAATTAAAAAAATCTTCTTCTCTGAAACTACAGAGCCAATCTCAACCAAACTTTGCTGAAATGATTCTTGGGTGGTCCTCTTCCAAAATTGTGTCCAGCATTTCAGAACACCGACCAAGATGGCCGCCACAGCCGAACTTAATTTAACATAGGACCCTATGGGAAATTCCCATAAAAATCTTTTTGTCTGAAACCATTTGCTCAATAAGAACAAAATTTTGATGAAATAGTCATTGAATGGTTCTCTTCCAAAAATGTGTCTGGCGGTTCGACCCTTCGATCAATTTTTATTTACCTGCAATTTTGAAGTAAATCCGATTACCCATCTTGGAGTTCTTGCCCTTTTTTCATCAAATTTATAAAAATGACGAAGGCTACAATTGTTAATTTTTTTTACCGAAGTTATCAAGTTTTATTGACTGATGTTATTATTATACCCAGGTGAGCTATACAGGCTCCTGGGAGCCTCTAGTTATAATTTCAGGCCACACATGGGAGATAACTCTAATATTATATTCAGAAATATCTCCACATAGGTTTGCCTGAAACTTGCATCTTTTTAAACCAGAGGCTCCATGGATTCTTTAAGTGCTCACCTCAGATTTAAGTTGCATTCAGTTTGTAGATATTGTCAGAACAAATGTAATAATATATTCTAAATAACAAGTTACAAATTTAATATAAAAAATATAAATTACATTTTATTTATTGGACATCTATTGAAAAACATGTCGAACAGGGTGCAAAAATCTGCACCATATAATGAAAGAATATGGGCATATGTACATTAGATATTATTCAAACCACAAAATTAATAAAAATGAACAAAGAAAATTTGGAGGCCACTCATCCTCTTGTCCCCATTTTGGTACCAGTTGTATAAAAATAAATAAATTTTTTACATGTCATATTCTGTTTATTTATCGAATGGTCATTAGTGTTCTCATGAAATATCAGATCAAGTTGCAATAACTCTTAGGCCAACAAAAAAAATATGTGTGTCTCCGATCGACCGACCGACCCTAAAATTTTACCGCCGACCCTAACATTTTTTATGCCAAAAAAAATAATAGATCGGCAAAATTCAGAAATTCGTCTCCGTTTCCGTGTTTGTTTCTGACTTCAACAATAGACGCTTGACTGTTGCGATATTGACGCTTTCTGATAAGCGTTTAATTGAAACGGATTTATTAAAGATCGGTTTCCTGTTTGAATCTTCTTCATTTCCTTGTACATTTGATCGATGTTTGGAACCAAAAACATTGTACTGCATGTCAAACAATTAATAAGCTGTAGTAAGAAAGAAACAAACAAGTTTGTGTGATTTTAGAGGAAGGAGCATACTTGTAGGTTTAAAAAAAAAAAAAAAAAAAAAATCCCTACCGACCCTAATTTTGAAGACCATGCAATCGGAAACACACATATTTTTTTTTTGGCCTTAACATTGATTTGTGCTGTAAAGATTTATTATGAATTAACTACTCATAAGAAATTGTTAAAATTAACCTGTATAGAGATAGCAGTATAAAAAACAATCTGTATATACTCTTCACTATCAAAAATAAGATGCAAATACCCCTTGCCCTTGAAAATTATCTGGAGCTCTGATATTACACATGATATCATTTTGTACATGTATGTTTTACAGGAAAATTACAGAAATTGGTTTATAGTTAAGAGTATATACAGATTGTTTTCTGTTACTTTTTTTTCTCTCTAAATATGGCTTTTGGGTAAGTAGGTGAAAAAAATTAAGGCAAAGACTGTTAGGATGTCAGGATGAAAGAGTAGTAGGGTTTTTGTTAGATCTAAAAATGTTAAAGACAATTGACCTTAACCCTTTGGATGTCAAGCCTTTTTCACTGATCAGTGCCAAGGTACTTTTACACAAATTTGTTTACCATGACGTCAACAATGCCAATGGTACAATGTCACCGTACATGGAATTGTCTTTATAGGGCTTCATAAAATTCCATTTAATTATTCAAACAAATTCTTTCATAATTTTCATTTGTTCAAATCTAGTTTTACTTGTCCCGGCTTGAGGCAAGTGGGTTAGTGCAAAGAATGTCCTAACATTTTAAAATCAAAGGAATGGAAGCCAGCTGATTTCCTTGAAGGATTTTACCTCTACTTCAATGGAAAATTAGAATTATATTTTCATAATTTAAAATAAATCTGTCATACATAATTTTAAGAAAATCAAAATAGAGATCAGATTTATTGTCTACAAGGACCTGATGTGAATTAAATTACTATACTTTACAGCTATTGATAGATATCAAAAAATTAATTAATATGGCTGTATTATGTTATGTAGAATCCCGAGCAGTTTACTTGGCTTCACCTCCTAGCCCTAGGTAGCATTTTTTTTTATGTCACAAATGCTAATCATTGATTGGTCAATTACAAAATGTGTTGTCACACCGTAGAAGTGAATACAGTAGGCTTAGAAGACGTTGTTTCGCCTTTTTCGTTTCTAGTCCAGTAAATCTACGGTTTTATCTCAAACTAATTGCAAAAGAATTTATTTCAACTGAACTGTAATTAGTTCTTGACATAAACATATTCAACATATAAAAAGTCTAGAAAAATCTAAAAAGGGGAAAAGTAAAAATTTTACAAAACAAAATATAAAAATATCAAGAAAAAAATATCCCGTACAGGTAGCCGTAAACAAAAAAGATGATAAGGGAGATAATTCGTTTAGATATTGCAGATGCTGCAACCGTATTTTTAACTAGAAAAATTCAGATTCAACCGATGTAACCGTAATGGTAAGTTGAAAAATAATAATTAACATTTAGTATTTACAGTTTTACTTTATAAAATGTTTAGCGTCACATAAATTGGGAAAAATACAACCGTCGCCATTGTTTGTTGACATCCCGATTTCGTCTGTTAAATCAATCCACTGAGCATCTTCCGTTCTCTCCAAGTGTCAGTGTTGAATATATACGATAAATATAATACAATGAAATAAAAAATAGTAAGAAAATCAATATTTTATGTGAAAAATATAAAATATAACAAGAAACCTTCATCGACTCTTTTCGGTGAACAAAAATGTATGGAAAGCTGTTCAGGATAAAAACACATAGAAATAAAGGCTTTTCGACAGCACAGAAGATAGTGATCTTTATGAATTACTATGGTGATTTGGAAAATAGTTTGGAGCTACGTCTCTAAAATAGGACATTTCTAGCTGTCGGTCATGAGTCACTATGTAGACATCAGTGTTTTATAATTTAATTTTTTTTTTTTTAATAATTGAATTAATAAATATTCATGATTAATAGTCCTGTCTATAAGAGACCACACTTTAACAATATTAATTTTATAATGGATAAACCATTTTTAATGTCTCATCACTTTTAATAAGGAAGATATAGGTACATTTTTTTTGTACTTTTAATTCTTTAAAAAAAATTAATTGACCATGCCAGATCGACATATAGTGTAAATACAAGTTCTTTTATCTTTTATCTTTTAACTTTTTAACAGTTTTACTATTAATTTTAATGTAAAAAAAAAGAAAATAATAAAATTTTAAAACGCATTAATTATGCACATAGGGTGGATTTCCTAAAGAAGAAGAAGAAGGACAAACTTGAATGCAATTGTGTAATGGAAAAATCTCCGAAAAAGCAAATCATCCATACAGGAGTAAAAAATGTGAAAAATATCGAAACACATAGAAATAACGATTTTACCACACACCACAATAGATAGTCTACTAATGATATATTACACATCTAAGGCTAACAGGAACAACAGTTGGGGCTAAAGTGTTATGTACTGAATATACACTTTTCAAATTAAAGAAGGAACTATTCCTAGCAGATTCAAATATAAACAAAATCTTAGTAAACAATTGGCCGAAAAGGTGACAAAACATCATCTATATTACAGAAGATGGAATTAAAGGTCTGGTCTTATTTTCTATCTTTATTCTTGAAAGCCCTTGAAGGAAGTCTGCATCATAAGCATGTAGAAACAAATCGGTGAGTAACGGAGCACAATTCGTACCCATTGGAATATCAATCATTTGTTGAGACACCCTCCACTAAACAGGACAAATATGTTGTCAATTAAAAAATCTAACATTTGAATGATCTCATCCTGTTTATATTTATTATTGGCTTTTGACAAGGCAATACTTGTCTCTACTAATAACAAGATACTGATAACTTTGATCTGCGTTCTTCTTTGAGAAATCAACGCTGAATCAATTCTTTAATTCTAGATTTTAGTAGCGTATGTGTGGTGGTATATAAGGTCGAGAAATCAATTTCAAATGCTTTAATGCTGTTACAAACATACTGAAATCAAGAACTTAAGAGTCTCCAACAGGTCTTTTGAGTTTGTTTAATATCCACATTTGATTAACGCCACTTCTAGAAAGGCATGTATCAGTCAAGTCAGTAGGTTAAGTAAAAAGTAAAATTTGAAAAAAATGAAAACCTTCCATTTTGTAGAAGTTATCCAACAGTAAAAAGCTTTCAATTAAAACCCCAATAGTTTACTTATGAAATATTTTATATCTATCATGACTATGTTTTCCCTCAATGTTGAGATAAAACACAAGAAATCACCACATTTTCGATTGGAATTTTTCCCATTTGGAATATAGATCAGCACCCTGTTATTCAAAATAGACTTCTTGTTATTACCTAACATATAAGCAACAACATTAAGTTGCATCATAATTTCTATGTTTTATATATTTTCTTTTATGTCAACATGAAAACAAATAGAAAAATGAGAGAAAAGAGAAATTCTAATAATTCAAAATTCCAATTTTGCATACATATTTTTAAGCAATCGATATTATTGGTCCTATACAATTTTAAATGTTGCTATGTTGTGATTTTTTTTACCCAATTGTTTGATTAAAAATGACATATTGCACAGACCATCTTTTTTAAATATTATAATGCATATTTAATCAATTCGGCAGGGTACTAGTCAGGGGCGGATTCAGGATTTCAAGTTAGGGGGGGGGCGCACATAAAAAAATTGTGCCGAGCGGAGGGAGGTGCGAAAATTTTTGGGGTATTTCGTGTGAAAAATCACGATTTTATGCCAAAAAATCATATTTTTTCCAATTTTAGGGGGGGCGCACACCGGGTGCACCCCCCTCTGGATCCGCCCCTGCTAGTGCATTTTTGGGTTATTTTAAATAGAGAATGCACACAAAGAAGATGTGTATTTTGTTTTAATAATTTGAAAGATAAAAGTCCTCAAATTGGTTTGATGAATGATTGGTATGACTACACTCTCATTGTATGCTCTTTTTCCACATTTACAACAGTTGATGATAAACAAATATGTATACTGAAGTAGTGAGAGGGGTGTATAAAATCTCATGAAAAAAAATATTTTCCCCTATATATCTAGATTTTTCTAGACTTTTGATATGGTGTTGAGAAGACATTTTGACACAAGAAAATCCAAAGTTTAATTCTTTTGCGATTAATCTGAGGTTTGGCTATTTTTTTCCATAGATTGACTGGACTATTCTTCCTTTTTGTATGTTGCTGTTCTGCATCTCCACCCCCCTTTTTTAGAAATATTTTTTCAACAGCTTAGGTGTATGCAATTGTAAACTTCTGCATGAATCCTTAATTAAAAAAATGTGTAACATTAATCAATAGAAGATAACATCTTACCGTATCAACAGAATTATAATTCTTGAGAATACTGCCAGGGTCTTTTGGATTGAATGTCGTCTGCATGACTGTATCTTTCCGCCATATCTTCTCTGTAACGGTTCGAAACGAACCCGAGGCTGCTTTACGTTTCGCTTGCTAGAAAACTTGCGTGTGCGAATTCATCTTAGACTTTCAGTTGAACATTTTCTTACATTTTAAGCTATAGAAATGTGACAATATTATTCCGTTGTAATATGCATATGAGAAGAACTTTATTATTGAATCGAATGTATCGAATCAACCGCTACTTCTATGGAAAGACAACTTGAACATTTATCATGGGGAAAAATGGTTTTATGATAAAAAATCAGTTTGTTTTGGTAAGAGACATAAACTTTTAAATGTTAATTCGAAATTTGATAAGTTACACGGAAGATTGTTAAATTTTCAACGTTTTGTTTTTACGTTTTTAAATTTGAAAAATGACGGGAAACGCAACGTCAGATTTTCCCGTATGTTGATGACGCTATATAGAAATGAGAAGATTATGATCTATGGCGTCGAATAGTATTTATGTAGATAATGACGGAACAAAGTTCTTTTTTTTTTTATTAATTGACACAAATGAATAAAAATGCAAAACAAAAAACAAAACAAACAAACAAACAATTAAAAAATAAATAAAAACAAACAAATAATTAATACAGGAAAACTAATAGCAAAGCTGTCAATATGTAAGCAATACGAAAGAAAAACATGTGTGAAATCAGACGGTGCGTTATTCGTTGTATTGCGAAAGTCATCAGTTTGTTTTGGACAGATTCGACTGGAAATTAAAAAGTACGAACAACGCGCTAGTAAAAATAGTCAGTTATAGAAAGACTTGATCGTAATATACATGTACCAACAGCTCCCGCACGTATGGACGTCATATTTCACAACCCGTGCATTATGCTCGAGCTTGCAGTTTTGCATTCAGACTTTTTACATTTACGTCATCGTCTTCTGAGTACTAAACTATTAAGTCAAGGATTCTTAATAAAGGTTCCTCCCATCTGATCGTATATCATCTTAACACATTGTAAAAAGTATTCTGTCACTTGCGTACAGATGACATGCCAATTAGAATTTTATTCAAAGTTGACTATTGTTTCCTGATTGCCTTTATGAGTGCACTATGTAACGTTTAAATGACAGTTGGAGCCATCAGTCATCTTTTAGTTTGATTAAAATGACAACTTTTCCGCCATATAATATGCATAGTGAATGAATGATTATTGCTTAACGCCAATTCAGCAATTTTTTCAGCTATATCATGGCGAGAACAAGTTAATTTTCAATGAGATGATGATGATGAGGTCCGCTTCACATATGGCAAAATCAAGCCCATTTTGCTAATTTACATACGACAGCCATATTGAATCAATATGGGTTTTTTTTTTCTAAAAGAATAATATTCTTCCCAATGTTGCTGAAAAATGTCACGTGGTTCCAAGACGTCATGAATATTCATATCTCGTGAATAAAATAATGAGCATGATTTTGCCATAAGTTGTACTGAGTTGGACTGTTATAGTGCTAGCTCACTGAAACAACAGTCCATGGGTAGACATGTCGCTCCACTCGGACACATTATCCTGATTCCGAGCCAACCAGTCTTTGCTCTTTCTGCTTAATGCTGCGTGCTTAGCGGAGAAGCAACAAATACACTAACCATTACTTCGCCGATGTGGTAGCTTAAATAAAATTTGATGTGTAATATATATACATTTAGTACCTGCTTGTTGACATACCGTTCTGTGATAGATCATGAACGGGGAAAAGATGGATTGTGATTACGAATAAACGGAATATATCCGTGGTCATTTTCAACACAGATATTCGACACAGATATTCCGTAACGGTTAACTAAGTCATGGTTGCCGCCAGGGGCGTAGCTATCGTAAGGCACTTTAGGCACGTGCCTACACATAATTTTTTCCCAAAATTTTGGTATTGATGAAAAATGACAAACAACCATTACATATTTTAATTATGTCTATTTTATGTTTATTGTACTGATGACAAGCTTCCACAAGTTGAAAGATAAACATTTGCAATTAGTACTGTGACCTTAACTAACTCTTTGAAATTGACAGTTCATTTTATCTTCAAAGGCTTTGTCTTTACATAAAATAAAACACAATTTGTTTTTCACACTCTGAATCTAGAAATGAATTGATACATTTACTAGTTTGTCTTTGACCGTCAAAAGAACTGTTGTCGGGATATTGGCTTGCAGTGTAAAAATGTCTGGCTCTATAAAACTTAAAGTTAGAACTTTGGATGAAATGTTTAAAAAGATAAGCTGAGTAGCTCCACACTTTAACAGATTAGACAACTAATTCAATCTTTGATTCTTTTCGTACGGATATTGGCGACAGACAAGCGTTTCTTGATGAAGTTGTTAGGTGGAAAACACGCTGGAATATGGTTGATGAGCAAAAACCACAAACATTACTGGAGACACTCAATGTCACAAACCAAGACTTGTACCCTAATATGTATGCAATTTTTACAGTATTGATAACAATGCCAGTGTCTTTGGCGTCTAGCGAGCGTTCATTTAGTGCGATGCGCCGCGTTAAAAACAGTGTTAGAGCTACAATGGGCGATGAGAGATTATAAAATTTATCGTTGTTACACATCCACAGAACAAGAAATCTAAGCGTCGAAGATGTTATCAACAAAGCAGTGAGAAAAAACAGACGTCTACTGGACTTTATTTAATTACCAGTCCGTATTGCTGGACGTGATGGCTGCATGTGCTTACATGAACTCTGAAACTTTATTCTTTGAATGTTTCCGGGAATGTTTCTTTCATACATATTGCATTTATGATAATCTTCACTATGGATTCAATGCTTTGTGATGCTGAATTTTTGTAACTGTTAAAATTATTCTGAAAGCGGTGTAGAAACATTCAGTCAAAAGTTCTCATATTCAGCAAAAATATATTAACGACTTCGATATTTGTATTGTTTCCATGATAAAATAAGAATATATTTTATTGTTCAGATTTCGCCATTTGTACATCTATTTACGCTTAAAATCGTTTTCCGTGGGAAGCCCCCCTGAACCCCCCACCTGGACCTGCTGGGGGCCTTAAGCGGCCCCCAGACCCCACGCCGCAAGTTGTGCCTACATTTCATTTTATACCTAGTTACGCCCCTGGTTGCAACCGTAAAACTTTCGAAGTGATTACTTCGACTTGACAACTAGGAACCCTTGGTTCAGTAGCTTCGTTGTTAGCAGCAATCATCTATCAAGGGAATCATGATAGGAACTAACGGTTGATAGATACATATTCCATATACTGGTACACATAATGTTGCTTTTATGTAAATGGAAAGTTCACAATGGGAACATTGAAATAATCTATTTTTGCTCCTAACCTGTTCTTCGGGTGGCATATGTTCATTTAAAATATACATGCAACTAACCATGTACAGTTGATGTAGGAAGAGCTTAGTTGTGGTATAAAGTTTTGTATATCATTGTTTGTTCTTTTGTTTTTTATTTTATTCTGGCCATTATTTTGTCTGTCCTTCGATTTACGGACTCTAATTAACCTTTGGTATCTCCGGACGTTTCTTGCACCTCTCACGAAGTAGATTTAATTGTATTTTTGTATGTTTTGCTTCTTTTTGTGATGTTTGTTTTATTTCAAGTGTTGTGAAATTATACAGTATTGCCGCACTAATTCGCACGCTGTGATTTTGTTATTTCTAATGCTTGTAAAGCCACAGTGTTTTATATATAGTGTTTATGGGGTCTTTGAAATCCGTCAGATTTATTTTCAGAACGCCGCGGGAAAATGTTAATGTTTTAAGAATATTAACCAAGAAGAGTTTGAAGTTACTAAAAGGAGTAATCAGAATCCATAAATAGAAGGACAGACAAATTAACACAATGGCTAAAAGAAAAGGGACAAACATGGACAAACAATGATCTACAAAATACTACACAGAAAATTAAGGATCAAGCATTACGAACCCCACAAAAAACCGGGTGTAGCTTCCCTGGTAAACCACAAATATCGTAAGTTAGAAATAACAACGAGAGGATCCGAGGAAACCAACGTTCTGTCCTGTCTTGAGGATTGGGGTTAGGGTTATGGTGTTTAACGCCACTTTCAACAATATTTCAGTTATATCGTGGCGGTCAGTTTTATTGGTGGAGGAATCCGGAGTACACCGATCTGCCGCAAGTCACTGACAAACTTTATCACTAATGTTGTATCGAGTACACCTCGCCATGAGCGGGATTCGAACTCACTACTTTAGTGGTGATAGGAACTAATTGCATAGATAGTTGTAAATTCCATTACCATACGATCACGGTCACGACGGCCCTTCCTGTCTTGGGCGCATTTCATTTCCGGGAATTTTTCAAAATTTCAAAGTTGCATTTCCGAGAATTTTAATATATCATTTCCGGAAAAAAAAAGTATATATCATTTCCGAGATTAATTAATTATTAACGCAGGTAAAATCAGGTAGGTATGTATATCAGGTGACATGAATGTGAGCTTTACTCAGGTTTTAATCACTACATAATAGAACCACGGCTGGTAATCGGCACAAGCAGAACAGTCGGTTCTGCAAAGAAATTCGTGAGGATAACTTCCGGTTTTGGTGGAGGAGAGTTCACGAAGACGCTTCGCAAGGTATGTACATGTCAAAAATTGAAATTTGCTTTTTTACTGCTCGAATATTGCAAAATCAGAGAATGCTATGCTGTGGCGAATGCTTTCACGATTAGAAACATGTATAGTTTATTATTGTATATGAACTGTAACTCTCGCAAAATCAATCGTCCCACGAAAAACATGACGAAAATTGTGACACTCTTACATTTCTAAATTGTTCTTGACAAAGATGCAAGTTAAATTTTCAATATTTTTTCATCGTGGGAGTCTAAATGTAATCGGGGATAAATTCCGATTCGTCAGAAGTAAATTGAAGTCTAGATAAATCTACAAACTGTCAATTTTCTCGTTTTCCTGCTTGAGTAGATCGGGTCTGATAGAGCACATTGCGAATGCATGAGGAGATTTGCTAGTTTTGTTAATTGTTTTCTGCAAAATTGATAAATTGACACTTTTAAACATAAAACTAATAAATACTCTGTCCACTTTCAGGAGATACCAGGATTCAAAGGAAAGAGGAAATGGGGACTGATATTGACTCTTTACAAAAAATCATTTCGATATAGATTGCCTGTATCACCGCCAAGGAAACGAACAAAAACAAGTAGCAGTACACCAAATTTAAAATCCCCATCAATCAGGACACCAAGTTTATTAAAAAAATCTCTTTCAATTTCAAAATATTTATATCCTTTCAAACGGGTTTCCACACCTATTCGGCGTTGAAGATCCTGTTAAAATGTCACTTTCATGTTTTGGGCCAGACATAAACCGAATGAAGCGACCACCAAATAACTTTCTCCCTAACCAAAAAAATTGGAGAGTTAATGGCGAATTTCTCATTTGACGTGATTCATCTTTGTCAAACCATTCTACAATGTCCAAAAACAACTCAAATGCAATGTTATTCAAAGGGAATTTTCCATCTTGTACTAATTTAAAGAATTTCAATAGCTGGTCCTTTTTCCCAACATCAGAAAGTTTGTCAAGAACATCTTGAAATCTTCAACTACTGAAGCTTCTTCCTTCGGGTCAACTTCTATCTTGCCTATACGTTCATCAAGACTCATAAAGGAAACATTTTGTAGATCTGCGGTGAAGATTCCGTCATCTTTAGTAAAAAGGTTGCGCCGAATAGGTGTGGAAACCCGTTTGAAAGGATATAAATATTTTGATAATTTTTTTTAATAAACTTGGTGTCCTGGTTGATGGGGATTTTAAATTTGGTGTACTGCTACTTGTTTTTGTTCGTTTCCTTGGCAGTGATACAGGCAATCTATATCGAAATGGTTTTTTGTAAAGAGTCAATGTCAGTCCCCTTTTCCTCTTTCCCTTGAATCCTGGCATCTCCTGAAAGTGGACAAAGAATAGTTTATTTTGATTAGAGTATTTATCAGTTTTATGTTTAAAAGTGTCAATTTATCAATTTTGCAGAAAACAATTAACAAAACTAGCAAATCTCCTCATACATTCGCAATGTGCTCTATCAGAACCGATCTCCTCAAGCAGGAAAACGAGGAAATTGACAGTTTGTAGATTTATCTAGACTTCAATTTACTTCTGACGAATCGGAATTTATCCCCGATTACATTTAGACTCCCACGATGAAAAAATATTGAAAATTTAACTTGCATCTTTGTCAAGAACAATTTAGAAATGTAAGAGTGTCACAATTTTCGTCATGTTTTTCGTGGGACGATTGATTTTGCGAGAGTTACAGTTCATATACAACAATAAACTATACATGTTTCTAATCGTGAAAGCATTCGCCACAGCATAGCATTCTCTGATTTTGCAATATTCGAGCAGTAAAAAAGCAAATTTCAATTTTTGACATGTACATACCTTGCGAGGCGTCTTCGTGAACTCTCCTCCACCAAAACCGGAAGTTATCCTCACGAATTTCTTTGCAGAACCGACTGTTCTGCTTGTGCCGATTACCAGCCGTGAGAACACTATATAAATAACACATAGCTGAGAGGGTGGTAGAGCAGAGTGTTACCCCGAGCAATTCATTGTGAACCGAGGCGAACCCGAGGTTGACAATGAAATTTCTAGGGGTAACAATCTGCTCTACCACCCTCTCAGCTATGTGTTATTTGTTTTATTATACTGAATGTTCTTTTCATTGATTAAGGAGCGTGTGCCAATTTAGTCTATCACATGACAGAGGGTGATAATTTAGTCGATCACCCTCTCGTGCAGAGCCTCACCTGGTTTCTGTAAGGAAAGACTTTCATACAGGTAACCAGTAATGCTTATCACGAGAGGGTGATCGACTAAATTACCACCCTCTGCCATGTGATAGACTAAATTGGCACACGCTCCTTAACCAATGAGAAGACAGGAAATTTACATGAAGTATAATAATATAGATTGTCGGACATGGAGATACTACACACCGAGACAAATCGTGGTAAAAAAGCTATCATTGTGGATAGATATGTATATATATAGACAGATGAATACATTGAAAAATGGAGATATTGTCTATGTATGTAGCGCTAACAAGAAGTGTAGCAAGTTAATAACTACAGATCCTGATGCCAGACAGCCTGGCTAACGGAAGAGGTATCTTCAATGCATATTCAAATACATGTAACATATTTTTCCCGGAAATGATACATTCCATTTCAAATTTCTAATGAAATAATTCTCGGAAATGATGTAACAAAATTTTCGGTAACTATAATTTTTTTTGATCGGAAATTATATACTAATTCCCGGAAATGATAATCTCCGCCTGTCTTATCTCCGTGTAAATAGATCACCAACGGCCAAATAGAGATAAACATATGAAAAGGAAGAAAAAAAATATGCACACATGTTTTTCAATTCAAATGACTATATGCAAACACAAAAAAATATTTTGACATCATTGCAATTATTGAAATGGAAAACAAAACTAGATTGCATTGGCCTTTGTTGTTATTACTGAATTACGAAGTTTGATGTATGACGAATGATTTGTTCGTATTGTTGTGGTTGGTCGAACCATTACTGTCTAACCTTTTATTTTCAATTAAATTTTATTTACGTTTTTTTTTTTATCTCCCATACAAAAACATAATTGAACTCACATCAACTGATTTACATATCAACTATGTTGACTTTGCATTTTATATAATTGAAAAAACTTGACAATTATCGTAAATTAGGGGAAATGAAAATGTAAAACAAACAACAAATATCATGATGGATACATTTGTCATCCATTGTGAATTGACTTTTTCAAAGATATCATTATCAAGCCATCTCATCTTGTCGTCAGATAACGAATTTATTGAAGACCAATTATCCTGAAATGAAAGGAAAACAAAATACGATTGACGAAATAGTTATGGTTACAATACTACTTGTATATAATAACATAAAATGATCAGGAAGGGAATTATAGGTCAAGCAATCCGTAGTGACGTGAACACAACATTTTTATACGTTGTCCTCGTACACATCATACGTATCACACACATATATTGACACAGATAATAGAACTATTATAGCAGTCTTATCTAAGAATTAGCAACCAAATTTTATATATTATGGGCCGAAATACACGAATTCGTTCACACAAAAAACCGGTTACACCCATTCGTTTTCAATACGGAGAGAGAGAGAAGAGGAGCACAACTGGTAGTGCCTGGTACCCATAGGTATGCTGACTGACTGTTGAAAACACTTCTACCAAAGAAAAGAAAATAGGCCGCCAATCAAAGACTCGAGCATTAGCATTATGTTAGTCATAGTGTTTTTGTTTGTTTTTTTCCAAAATAAGATTTGTTCCTTCCTAAAACAAGGTTTTTCTATCTACGTTGGCCAATCTTTTCTTTATGAAAGACAGTTGAACTATTTATTTTGATTTATTTTTTATATAGTTTTGAAAGGGAAATAGTTGTGTATGTTATTGCATGAGCATAGAGTACCTTGAATATATATACTCCAACAAATCTTTCAAAACATTTAGAATCCACATCAGATTCACACCACACCTTGAATAGCTAGTGTCACAGTAATGCTAAAGTTCGGGTTTGACCGCTCAATATGTTTGAGAAGAAAAGTTTGACATGAAGGCAAGGGACTAAGTTCTGTTCCGATATTAACAGGTTCTCTACACTCTACAGATAAATTATGGTAAATACAGGGTGCTGGAGCACAACATCAATGAACAACAATATGCACGTGCACTGTTTGTAAACATGAAAGAAAGTTTTCATAAACTGTAGAAAGTATCAGTCAACATATTTGAATCCTCGCACGTGCACGCAAACATAACCTTAGTGGAGCAGGAACTGTCGACCCTTCCGGAGCACCTGAGTTCACCTCGGTTTTTTAATGGGGTTCATACTGCTCAATCTTTAGTTTTCCGTGTTGTGTTTTGTAGATCATTGTTTGTCATTTTGTTCCTTTTCCTTTGGCCGTTGTATTGTTTGACGTTCTTCGAATTACGGCTTCTGATTACCCTTGGTAACTTTTCCTAGATACTTTTAGAGACCGTATTATCACCAAGAAAAAAGGGAAGGTTCGATGTATGGCGATTAAAGTATTTCAATTTTTTTTTTGGAGATACATGTGTTGTTATTTTTGGTTTGTGTTGCATGGTCTCCGAGAGGGATTAGATATTACTAGTATAAAATTGCCATATAATCGCGGCCAGGACGCATCATATGAAGAGACAATTAGAAGATTCGCTACATATATAAAAAAAAAAAAAAAAAAAAAAAAAAATGATAAACTTGCTGAAGCCTATCAGTTTGATAACAAATTTCAGTATAGCACAAATATTAACATTGAAACAGCATGGTGGTAGTGTTTGTATATATATTTATATATATAGGACAAGATCTACATTATAAGCATTTATTCAAACATCAAAAAGTTTATTTAAGCACATTTTAAAATCGGAACACCTCCGACCCATACTCTATCTTTTTGTCTATGTGACGCTAGTACTTCCTGCTCCAGATCATGTTTATACTGTACCCATTTACGATAACAATTCACTTGATCTTTGATATAAGAATGGCACGGGTAGTTTTGTACCTGTAGTAAAATTATAACATTAATCATTTCTACATTCACAGTTATATATTATGATAATTGTAGTTAATATAATATATTTCATAGCAAAGGTTTGGTTGATAAATGTATTTAATTAAATGTATATCCTTGTCGCGCAATTATCGTATTTACGTATACTTGTCGCGCAATTATCACATTTACGTATATACTTGTCGCGCAATTATCGTATTTACGTATATATACTTGTCGCGCAATTATCTCATTTACGTATATACTTGTCGCGCAATTATCGTATTTACGTACATGTATATACTTGTCGCGCAATTATCGTATTTATGTGTATACTTGTGGCACAGTTATCGTATTTATGTGTATACTTGTGGCACAGTTATCGTATTTATGTGTATACTTGTGGCACAGTTATCGTATTTATGTGTATACTTGTGGCACAGTTATCGTATTTATGTGTATGCTTGTGGCACAGTTATCGTATTTACGTATATACATGTACTTATCGCGCAATTATCGTATTTACGTATATACTTGCCGCGCAATTATCGTATTTCCGTATATACTTGCCGCGCAATTATCGTATATCGTATATACTTGCCGCGCAATTATCGTATTTCCGTATATACTTGCCGCGCAATTATCGTATTTCCGTATACTGGTGTCCAATACTATTTCCATATCAGATGATGTTCGTGTGGCTTAACAGTAACAGGGCGGGTGTCACTAGTGGAACAGGAAATGCTAACCCTATCGAATCACACGAGTTCTCCTCCGGTTCTTAGTGAGTTCGTGTTGCTCAATCTTTAGTGTTTTGTGTAGTGTTTTGTAGATTATTGTTCGTCGATTTGCCCACGTTTTCTTGGTCATCGTATTATCTGTCATTCTTCTATTTACGGCTTCTGATTGGCTTCTATTTACGGCTTCTGATTGGTCATTTGATATCTTCAAACTTTCCTTATGTTGCAACATTCGAATATTATGCTTGAAATATGAAGAAAAATAATCTGATGTGACAATATATTTGAAAATTATTTTTGAAACGTTACCTGTGATATAGTTGTATCATGTAACATTATACAATTAATTACTTTTAATGAGGTGGATACAAGGATTTATTAACCCAGGAACATTATATTTACCGAGGCCAGATGGCCGAGGTAAATAAATTATTCTTGGGTTAATAAATCCTGGTATCCATCGATTTGAAAGTCATTAATTGTTTTATTATATAACACATTTTATTTGTTGATTTTATCCTTAAAATAAGCCTTTATCACGACGTTTTCTTTGGTCTCGTATGGTGCAAGAAGTTGGAATGTTATATTCACCTCTCATGACTTTTTGCGCGGTGATTATAACGTTTTATCAAAGAACGTTACTAGGGGCGTCAGCCACTCAGAAAAGACATTATCTGAAGTCATATAATAATAATCATTAAAATTTTAAAAAAACCACGTAGATATCTAATTTTGTGGGCATTAGAAGATCTACGCCAACGGTATTGATGTAATAATATTTTATTGCGATAAATTGAGCAATTGGATCGGGCACAAGTTATTGCAACTTATATTAAGTCCTCTCCTTACAACGATACTCACCAGATCATTTACTATTCTCAATACTTTGATGTTAGCTTCACTGAGGAAAAGTCGTTTAGATATAAATATACACTCTGCTCCTTCACTTACTAAGCTCAACGTAGTGGACGGTTTTGAAATTAAGGACTCTAAACCCTGGAAAAGTTTACGCAAATTTGTTAACTACGTTTTAATTATTTTGTTTATTACACATATAGCAAAAAATCAATTCATAACACGAAATGACCCAATTTATAAGAACAATCGTCGCTGCGATCGCATCGTAATTGGATTTACATCTACTTGTGCAATTAAAACATATACCACAAACTTAGTACGCACGTTCATCGTTTCTGTAATAACCAGTTCATATCACCATGGTAACAGTTGTCAATTCGTATCGTACCTCATTTAATATGCATAATTTTATACAATAAAATTTGTCAGTGACTTGAGTCATGTTACTGAATTTCTTCGAACACTACTGCTTTCTGGACCAGAAATAAAAACTGACCGAAATGATATATTTGTTGTGAGTGGAGTTAAACCGGTAATTGCTTACAGTGAGTTAAGCTTTATTAATAAACATAAGAAGATGATTATCATTGTGGATGTTTAATGACAAAACACATATATTGTATATGCATTCCCATTTGTGATATTTCAAGCATTTATTAAACTGAGGTAATGGTTTAATATGTAGTTATTATTTATTTGCCCACAAAATGTCCTTTAATTTATCAAAGAGAGACAACTCCGATGTAGATTCACAGGAACGTCAACTTTACTTTTTAAAAGATTTACGATCATAGTGTACAACAAACGTGATGCACAATCGCTTGTGTAGAGTCAAAAATATGCTCGCTATGTACCTAAAATATTTTAGGTACATAGCGACACAAACGCCTGTGCGTGATGCAGATTAATTTTCTATATTGTGATCTTCTTAATTAAAATAATTTCCATGACAACATTTTTTAAATGATAATAATAAAAACTCTGGTATCAATATAAGATCATATAAAATGAAACCGGCACGGCCATGAATGCTCGCGCATCTCAAAATTATCTGGCAATTTCACGCTCATCCAGTGCATCAAAAAGTGTCGAGATTTTTTGGGCCGAGATATATTGGGGACGGCTTTTTTTTTAGGGCCGAATCTAGTCTCATTCAATCGAGCTGTCGTTCCTTTATTCGAGTTATCGTTCCTTACGAAATCTCAAAAGTTAACTTCCGCGTAGAAACAAAAATTCTTGTCAGTATGTCAGAAGAGATTTAATAAATTAAAAAATATCAATATAAGTAAAACAAGCTAACAAAATGACTTTTATTACACACGGGTTCCGGGTTTCAGTGGTATCGGACGTACAAGAGAGGGTACGAGACTTCAGGATCACCTTTGCGCTTTATGTTAAGAAGATCTTCATTAGTTGAGTGTGTAAAGTGTGTTACACGGAACGTGTTTACAAAGCGTCGAATTTTATTTTATTCGTCAATATGTGCAGCCATGTTTGTCAAAAAATCCTAAGTACACATTTTATACCGCAAAGAGCTCGCTGACGCTCGCATAATAAAAAGACAAAATGACAAAAAGAAAAAAAAACAAACAAAAAACAATTAAAAAAAACTTGTTAATTCATTTACAACTGCATATGTTGTTTATGCTAACACAGTTCCGTTCTTGGCGAGGAGTAATCGATACAACATTATGTGATAAAGTTTATCAGTGACTGGTGATCACAGGTCAGTGGTCTTCGCCGGTACTCGGATTTCCTCATCCAATAAAACTAACTGCCACGATATAACAGAAATATTGTTGAAAGTGGCATTAAACACCATAATTCCCATAAACCCTATACTTACAAAGACATCTCCTGTATTGAGTTCTGATATCTGAGCTAACGAGGGATATTTTTCGTCACCTGTAATCTGTTTCTGTTTAATTTCCTAATGAAGAACAAAATCAATCATGAAAAGTATATTTTATTTTCAAGGTAGAATGCTGCATTTATATTTTTTTTTATTGTTATTTACACAATGCCTCATTTTCAGAATTCAAATATCACCTGATATTTGGAGTCTCTCTCTCTCTCTATATATATACGTAGAGCTTGGCTCCTATCATGATTTCCTTAATGGAGGGTTGCTGATAAAAAGGAAGCTACTGACCCAAGAGATCCTAGACATCACTTTTACGGGCGTCACGTTGACTTAGTTAACCGTTACGGAATATCTGTTTCACAAATGATCAATGATATGCTCTGTTTGTCGTAATCACAATTACATACTTTTCTCATTCATGACTTATCACCGGGTTTGTAACAAGAGTAATTACACAACACGTGCCACGAGTGGAGCAGAAACTGCTTACCTTTCCGTACCATCTGAGTTCATTCCGTTTGTTTTTGCGGGGTTCGTGTTGCGCAACCCTTAGTGTTCTGTGTAGCCTGTTGAAGATTATTGCCTGTCCTGTACTTATAAATACGTTTGGAAATACAGCCAAACATGTATTAGGAGGTCACATTTGTGCCAAAGAAAAAGTGACTTTATAAGACAGGTGGCCTATTAAAAGAGGTCCAATTCATATGAAATTATCTATGATCAGACAAGAAAAAAGTGACCTTTTAATACAGGTGACTGCATGATACAGGTGACTGCATGGACAGGTTTGACTGTACCAATATCTCTACCTTTTTATCTTTATCTGTACTCAGAGAGGTCTGGTGTCTACCAATTGTAGTATTTGGTCTCCGACTCTCTGCAGGATAAAGAGGGACAGAATCCATTAGGGAACGACCATTTAACTTGAAGGGGGTGGGGTTATGGTTTTTTTCTAAAAAAATATTCTGATTCCCATTGTTGCTGAAAATAATATTCTGATTTTGGTGGAGGAAAAATAATATAATCTGATTCAGAGTTTTTGTCATATAACCTAATGTTGAATTCTGGAAATTTTTTTCGCGCTTTGCGCGACAAAAAAAACAAATATTCTAACTCTCGTGCTGTCCGAAAAAAATTTTCTGAACGAAACAAAAAACCATAACCCACCCTGCAAGTTAAATGGTCGGTCCCTTAGGTATTAGTTGATCGACAAATAAAACATGTTAGAAAGATAATAATAAATAGATTGGGGGACAGCCTATATATTTTTTCCCTTCAAAATGTCGACAAATATGGATCTTTCAACTCAGCACCCTCATTCCGTTCTTGACAAATTACAATGACTTCTGTGTTAAGACAGCTTTTCATAGCAAAAAACAAATAACATCATCGTGTAGGATTCGCATAGATTAACGACTTGATTTCGAATAAACCGGGTTTTCTAGCTATTTAAACATAGTAGACAGTTAATTATGATCAGGGGCAGTAGTGGTCGTGATAGTATTGTAGTTGGATTTACAATTACCTATGCAATCAGTGCCTATCATCACTGATGTTGTGAGTTCGAATCTCGATCAGGGCGAGGTGTACAACATATTGTGATAAAGTTTGTCAGTGACTTGCGACAGGTCGATGGTCTTCTCCAGGTCTTTTCGAGTGGAAACCAATCTGTGCATGTTTTTCATCATTTATTTATATATCTATTGCCATTTAAGATTATCAAGACGGCAGGGTCTTGATCCCATTAACCGGTTTAATCCCGTCACATTTGTATGCCTGTCGCAAACCAAGACCTTGAATTCCAACGTCATAGATTGTAGTCTTTTACTTTGTTCAGTGAGTTAAGATTAGATGTGATTTTTTATTTTGTTGACATTGTAGGAATTGTTGACCATCACTGTTTAAACTTTCTTTTCACAATGAAACATGTATCAACAACTACTACTACATGCAACGGTCCAAATCTTGACCTCGAGCTATCCAAGTAAACAATGTATCCGGTTAGGGGTAGCGAGATTCGACCGTATAAGGATATATTTATACATGTAGTATAAGTACATTGTTGGAAAATATATAATTCATCTGTACGAGCTTTACACACAAGTAGAAAAGCCAGCATTTGTCGAGGTTTCTGGCGAATACACATAAATGTTTACAGTCAAGGTTGGTATATTGTATTTATCATGCAATGTCTAAAAGAACAAAACAATTGTCTTTTAGTGAGACGAGCAGAGGCAAGCATAACTTCAATCGTTTATCTAGGATGCCCTGTACATGTCACGTCCGCTCTATATGAATCCGGTACCATGAGATAGTTATTTGTATACCAGACGGATAATAAAACCGTATTATTCAGAGAAAGTTTAAACAGTGATGAACAACAATTCAATCAATGTCAACAAAACAAACAACCACCTGTCACCTCAAACACGACATATGGTGTTGGAAAGCCAGGTCTTGGGTTAGGTTAAACCGGTTATTCTACAGCAAATGTACTAATAGCAAGACAAATATACAACGATTATTATTGACCACGGACATGTTCCGTTTGTCGTAATCACAAATATACAACGATTATTATTGACCACGGACATGTTCCGTTTGTCGTAATCACAAATATACAACGATTATTATTGACCACGGACATGTTCCGTTTGTCGTAATCACAAATATACAACGATTATTATTGACCACGGACATGTTCCGTTTGTCGTAATCACAAATATACAACGATTATTATTGACCACGGACATGTTCCGTTTGTCGTAATCACAAATATACAACGATTATTATTGACCACGGACATGTTCCGTTTGTCGTAATCACAATCTGGTCCTTTCCTTATTCATTACTTATTACCAGGTTTATCTAATCGGAGCAGCGCGATGGGTGCCACTAATGAAACAGGAACTGCTTACCAGTCCGGTCCGTTTGTCGTAATCACAATCTGGTCCTCATTCATTACTTATTACCAGGTTAATCTGAGCAGCGCGATGGGTGCCACTAATGAAACAGGAACTGCTTACCAGTCCGGTCCGTTTGTCGTAATCACAATCTGGTCCTCATTCATTACTTATTACCAGGTTAATCTGAGCAGCGCGATGGGTGCCACTAATGGAACAGGAACTGCTTATCAGTCGGGAGCACATGAGGTCTTTCCTATTTTTAGAGGTGTTCGTGTTGCTCGATCTTTAGTTTTCTGTGTAGTGTATTGTAAATCATTGTTTGTGTTTTTCTTTTGACCTCGTTGTATTGTCTTTCGTTCTTTGATTCACAGTTTCCGATTGACCTCGTTGTATTGTCTTTCGTTCTTTGATTCACAGTTTCCGATTGACCTCGTTGTATTGTCTTTCCTTCTTTGATTCACGGTTTCTGATTACCCTTTTGACAAACTTTTCTAATTATCTAAAGGATAAATAGATTATTTTTAGATATTGTACCATGTACTGTTGTCATCCCTGTGTTTGTTTGATGATGCTCTAGAAGAAGATTTTCATTGATTGTTTCTCGTAGAAGTTGAGTTGTTATCTAATGAAAAAAGGTACAAACTTTTTGAAACAAATTGCAATTAAACTACAAACAAACCTGTATTAAGAGGTCAGCCTTTGGGACACAGAAAAAGTGGCCTTATTAAACAGGTTACTTAAAAGAGGTTTAATTCATATGAAATTTTCTATGACAGGTCAAGAAAAAAGTGACCTTTTAATACAGGTGACTGCTTATTAGAGGTGACCGCATGGACAGGTTTGACTGTATATTTCTCCTGTTTTAATGTGTATTTTACGATACTGGTAAGTTCATAACCATTAATAAAATTACTCCTCTATAAATAAATATCGACATGTGAGTAAAATCTAACAAATGGCACAAGAGGAGTAATATAAAATTACGACCTTCAGAATAAGTGAAGATCCAAAATTGTCAACTTACAATAAGTTATTTCTAGACCATGGCGAATCACCAATAGTAGGGTTGACAATTTTGGATAGTGATCGTAAGTGTTTTATTATACCGAACAAACGAACAAACACCACGAGTAAAACTGAAACTACTTACTCTTCCGGAGCACCTCAGTTTATCCCTGGTCTTTATTTATTGGGGTTCGGGTTTCTCAATCTATATTTTTTGTGTAGTGTTTTATTGGCTATTCTTTGTTCTTGTCATTTCTTTTGACCAATTGTATTGTATGCTCATCTTCGATTTACAGCCTCTGATTACCCCTTGTTATCATAATATTTTTCTCTGTATACTGCATAGTCTAAGAATAAAGCCTTATTGTGTGCTTCCATAGATTTGATCTCATTTACCAGAACATTACAGAACTTGCCATTTTTTATCCTTGCATTTTAAAATATTTAGAATTGACTAACTGCAATTATGAGAGAACAATTCAACTACACTAGTCAAGAAATGACCTATGTATATATTTTTTCTTTTTGCAAACAAATGTGTTTTTTTTTATAGAAATATATAGAGAAAATGGAAAGTTACTAATACTGATGTCACTGACTTGTGAAAAGAAGCTTAAACAGTGGTGATCATCAATTCTACCAGTATCAACACAACGAACAATCACCTCTCATCTGAACACAAAAACACCACGACATATAACGTTAAAAATCCAGGTCCTGTGTTGGGACAGACACTAAAATGTGGCGGGGGTTAAACCGGTTAATGGGACCCCTATTCCTACTCTCCTTTCTTGATAGTATATTGTTTTATGCATTATTAAGATAAACATATGTACCACACTACTCTTTCGTCGCATTACGGTCTTATTAAATAAATTACTAATGGATCCACGTCTGTTGACAGATACAGTACTCGGTCTTCTTATCTGAAATGTAGAATACAGTGATAAAATACTTGCACACATAAAATAGGTAGACCTGTTTATATATATTGGACTATTGATTTTTGTTGGTTTGGTTGGTTTATAATGTTTAACGCCACTTTGAAAAATATTTAAGTTATATTGTGGCAGTCAGTTTTATTGGTGTAGGAAACCGGAGTACCCGGAGGAAGCCATGTCACTAGTCACTGACAAACTTTATCACATAATGTTGTATTCGAGTACAACTGGCCATGAACGGGGTTCGCACTCACAATGTTAGTGGTGATAGACACTGATTGCATAGGTATTTGTAAATCCAACTACCGTGCGATAATATAACTCTGTTCGTAACCCCCCTCCCCCCCCCTCCCCCCCCCCCCCAATTCTATGGGTCGTTTCAAGGTCATTTTAGTGTAAGTGTATGACTTGTGCTCATTTAATTGAACACTATGTTGATTGTGAAGTGTAGTGTAAAGTCTCTCATGTTCATTTACATTCATATCCTTTCTTGCTAGTTAATAAGTAAATAATATATGGGTCGTTAGAACATAAGAAGAGTTTGAAGATACCAAAGAGGTAATCAGATTCGGAAAATCGAAGAAGAACAGACAAAACAATGGCCAAAAGAAAAGGTACAAAAGGACAAGCATACACATAAAACCAAAGATCGAGTAACTCAGACCCCACTAAAAACGCAGATGTTCTGAAAAGGTAAGGAGTTCCTGCTCCACTAGTACCACCCGTCGTGTTAATCTAGTTACACATCCGGTGATAAATCATGAATGAGGAGAGGACTGGGAGGTGTTTACGACAAGTAAATATCATGAACAAGCATACGTTTGTATGGCTGTTAAATTACCAGTTTTGTGTCAGAGACTGTCTTCTCTGCAAGGACTCGCGTATCAACAGTTCCTGTTAACAGTCCTATTTGTATACGGGAAATTGTGTCTGTGGTTCCTGATTCTGTAATTGATTAAATACACACAATAATAAAAGAAAACAAACTAAACATAAAACACAGTTTATGCATCTTATATAAACACCCACCATGTTATTCATATTAAAATCCTGTAACAGTTTTCATTTTGATAGAGGAAAGAAAAGATTTATGTAATTGTGGAACAGGTCAGTAACCATTTGAGAAAGACATATTTCTGTAATGGTCAAACTGTTGGTAATGACGACTGTAGAATATTTGTAAGGGTGACCTCAATCTCGGACCAACATAGCATTGTTTGCGTAGCAGTTGAGTGTGTACTCGGCATAAGTCCTATTATAACGTATACATTGTGATTTATAAATCTTCCTCTGTTATCGATTTCAAGGTTCATTGCATACAGAGCATACTTTTGAGTGTCCGATATTTTTGATTCAAGAACCCCCCACTCCCTAAAAGTTAATGGTCGTTCCCTAAGTTTCTTACTATATCTCCAAACATTATTTATGTCCACACGTCCGACGCTATAATGACACGTGACTACACTATATGGTCTTATAGATTAAGAACACGTGCGGTCTGTCCTTCCTTGGTATGTACATCTGAATTTTCTTTTTTTACATTGTGATGAATACTTGGGAATTTTAAATCAGTAATTCACTTGCAACATTTCTGATAACTGTTTCTGATTGGATACAGAGCACAATACAACCGGCGTCGTCGTGGGCGTGATCGTATGGTACTTGCATTTACAACTACCTGTGTAATCAGAGCCTATCACCACTGATGTTGTGAGTTCAAACCCCGTTTATGGCGATGTGTACTATATACAACATTATGTGATAAACATTAAGTTTGTCAGTGACTTGCGACAGGTCGGTGGTTTTCTCCGGATACTCATGTTTCCTCCACCAATAAAACTGATCGTCATGCTGATAAAACTGAAATATTGTTGAAAGTGGCATTAAACACCATAAACCAACCCAATCAAACGATAACACAGCCCCATGAATATGTATACCATAGAACAACAATGTATACATACTTGGAACAGGTGCTTTAGATTTCACCTTCATCATTGTTGTGTATAATGGAAACGCTTCTTCTAGGCATGACTCAAACGTTGTTGTTCCTTTGTCTGAACATGATTCATTAAAATCACTAATTAATTTACATTTACCCTGCAAATAAAACGTACATACTTTAATAGTGTATCTTTTATTCAAATTTTCTGGTTACATTTTTACATTAAGAGTTAACAGTGAGTGTTCTTAATGTTACGGGGCCGTCGTGACCGTGATCGTATGGTAGTTGGATCTACAACTACCTATGCAATCAGTGCCTATTACCCCTGATGTTGTGAGTTCGCGTCCCGATCAGGGCGGAATGTACAACATTATGTGATAAAGTTTGTCAGTTACTTGTGACAGGTAGATGATTTTCTCCGAGTACTCCGGTTTCCTCCACCAATAAAACTGACCGCCACGATATAACTGAAATATTCTTGAAAGTGGCGTTAAACACCATAAACCTAAATCCAATTCGTAATGATATAGGAGATGGTAGCCCTTCCGGAGCACCTGGTTTAACTCTCGGTTTATTATTGGAGTTTCTGTAGTCTGAGCTTTGTTAACCAATGGTACTTTCATTTCTTTTCAGTTGATTTCCTTAAAATTATCTTCAGATTTGATTTATCTGTCATATTAAAACGAACAACGAAAAGTACCACACCTTCAAAACAGTTCCAGAATCTAACACAAACATCATAAAAACAAAGACAAAATCCATGCTCCTAATAGACCTACATATGACTGCTCAATTTGTTGGCTTGACCCAGGCACTAAGGAATCTAAACACTTGAAATATTAGAGTAATTTATAACAAGAAAGAAAGTCATCCGAATAATATCAGTGTTGAAGAAATTAAACTGTAAATTATGATATGGTTAATTTTGTTGTTGTGATTTTCTCCTCCAACAGCTCACAAAATATTTAATTTATTCATTGTAGGAACGTTATCGACTTTGATTATATTTCGTCCACGTCCTATTCGCGTCAAAGAGTTCCCCAGAACTTCGAAGTATGAATTTTCTGAAATGATTCGTTCAAAAAGTTAAATATTTTCTACTACTCTTTTGGTTTCTTGATTTGTCGTTTAGAAAACATGAATTATGACGCATTGAAAGCATAAAGTAACATAATATTAAAAAAACAGACTGATTTTTGTTTAATGTATATTTTTCATCCGAATATATTTTTTGGGTAATTTATATGTTATTTGTCTGAACGTTTTACTTTCATCATCATGACCTGGTTAACCGTTATGGAATAGCTGTATCACAAATGACCACGGATATGTTCTGTTTGTCGTAATCACAATCCAGTCCTACACTCATTCATAACAAGAGTAACACGACGAGTGTCACTAGTGGAGCAGGAACTACCTACCCTTCCGGAGCACCGACGTTCACCCCGTTTTATAGTTTGGTTCGTGTTGCTCGATCTTTAGTGTTTTGTAGATCATTGTTTGTCATTTTGTCATTAAGTCCTTTTTTCTTTTCCTCATTGCATTGTCTGTCCTTTTTTCTTTTGTCCATTGTATTGTCTGTCCTTTTTCCTTTTGCCCATTGTATTGCCTGTCCTTTTTTCTTTTGCCCATTGTATTGTCTGTCCTTTTTTTCTTTTGCCCATTGTATTGTCTGTCCTTTTTTCTTTTGCCCATTGTATTGTCTGTCCTTTTTTCTTTTGCCCATTGTATTGTCTGTCCTTTTTTCTTTTGCCCATTGTATTGTCTGTCCTTTTTTCTTTTGCTCATTGTATTGTCTGTCCTTTTTTCTTTTGCCCATTGTATTGTCTGTCCTTTTTTCTTTTGCCCATTGCATTGTCTGTCCTTTTTTCTTTTGCCCATTGCATTGTCTGTCCTTTTTTCTTTTGCCCATTGCATTGTCTGTCCTTTTTTCTTTTGCCCATTGCATTGTCTGTCCTTTTTTCTTTTGCCCATTGTATTGTCTGTCCTTTTTTCTTTTGCCCATTGCATTGTCTGTCCTTTTTTCTTGTGCCCATTGCATTGTCTGTCCTTTTTTCTTTTGCCCATTGCATTGTCTGTCCTTTTTTCTTGTGCCCATTGTATTATCTGTCCTTTTTTCTTTTGCCCATTGCATTGTCTGTCCTTTTTTCTTGTGCCCATTGTATTATCTGTCCTTTTTTCTTTTGCCCATTGTATTGTCTGTCCTTTTTTCCTTTGCCCATTGTATTGTCTGTCCTTTTTTCTTTTGTCCATTGTAGTGTCTGTCCTTTTTTCTTTTGCCCATTGTATTGTCTGTCCTTTTTTCTTTTTCCCATTGTATTGTCTGTCCTTTTTTCTTTTGCCCATTGTATTGTCTGTCCTTCTTCTTTTGCCCATTGTATTGTCTGTCCTTTTTTCTTTTGCCCATTGTATTGTCTGTCCTTTTTTCTTTTTCCCATTGTATTGTCTGTCCTTTTTTCTTTTGCCCATTGTATTGTCTGTCCTTTTTTGATTTACGGCTTCTGTTTACCCGTTTGGTATCTTCAAACTTTCTTCAATGAAAATGAAAACTTGATAAAGAGGTGATAATCATCGTAACATATAATGCATTGAGTATTTTTTCCATCAGATGTAATCACCTTATGCCCGTCTTGGTGATGCAATGATTGGCTTACCATTTCTGAGCATCTGTGTGCTCCCAGAATCATAGTGGTGGCTCGTTTTGTTTTTAGTCTGTCCAATGAATCGTCCTTGCGATTTCAGGTCCATGCTGTGAGATTCCAGGAACGATTTACACGAAAATACGACGTTCGATTCGTGTTTAATAAATGGTGTACAACGCCATTTCCATCATACTTACTATATTAAATGATTGTTTTGTCGTTAAACAATAACACAACGGGTGCCACTAGTGGCTTCGTGTTGGTTGCTCACTCTTTACTTTTCTGTGTAATGTTTTGTCGAAAATTGTTTGTTTTTTTTGGGTCCTTTTTACCTTGGTTATTGTATTGTCTGTCCTTAGATTTACTGGTTATGATGTCCTGTGGTATCTTATTGTATTGTCTGTCCTTAGATTTACGGGTTATGACTAGTCCTGTGGTATCTTATTGTATTGTCTGCCCTTAGATTTACGGTTATGATTAGTCCTGTGGTATCTTATTGTATTGTCTGCCTTTAGATTTACGGGTTATTATTAGTCCTGTGGTATCTTATTGTATTGTCTGCCCTTAGATTTACGGGTTATAATTAGTCCTGTGGTATCTTATTGTATTGTCTGCCCTTAGATTTACGGGTTATGATGTCCTTTGGTATCTTATTGTATTGTCTGCTCTTAGATTTACGGGTTATGATGTCCTTTGGTATCTTATTGTATTGTCTGCCCTTAGATTTACGGGTTATGACTAGTCCTATGGTATCTTATTGTATTGTCTGCCCTTAGATTTACGGGTTATGATGTCCTTTGGTATCTTATTGTATTGTCTGCCCTTAGATTTACGGGTTATTATTAGTCCTGTGGTATCTTATTGTATTGTCTGCCCTTAGATTTACGGGTTATTATTAGTCCTGTGGTATCTTATTGTATTGTCTGCCCTTAGATTTACGGGTTATTATTAGTCCTGTGGTATCTTATTGTATTGTCTGCCCTTAGATTTACGGGTTATTATTAGTCCTGTGGTATCTTATTGTATTGTCTGCCCTTAGATTTACGGGTTATTATTAGTCCTGTGGTATCTTATTGTATTGTCTGCCCTTAGATTTACGGGTTATTATTAGTCCTGTGGTATCTTATTGTATTGTCTGCCCTTAGATTTACGGGTTATTATTAGTCCTGTGGTATCTTATTGTATTGTCTGCCCTTAGATTTACGGGTTATGATGTCCTTTGGTATCTTATTGTATTGTCTGCCCTTAGATTTACGGGTTATGACTAGTCCTGTGGTATCTTATTGTATTGTCTGCCCTTAGATTTACGGGTTATGACTAGTCCTGTGGTATCTTATTGTATTGTCTGCCCTTAGATTTACGGGTTATGATGTCCTTTGGTATCTTATTGTATTGTCTGCTCTTAGATTTACGGGTTATGATTAGTCCTGTGGTATCTTATTGTATTGTCTGCCCTTAGATTTACGGGTTATGACTAGTCCTGTGGTATCTTATTGTATTGTCTGCCCTTAGATTTACGGGTTATGATTAGTCCTGTGGTATCTTATTGTTTTGTCTGTCCTTAGATTTACGGGTTATGATGTCCTTTGGTATCTTATTGTATTGTCTGCCCTTAGATTTACGGGTTATGATGTCCTTTGGTATCTTATTGTATTGTCTGCTCTTAGATTTACGGGTTATGATTAGTCCTGTGGTATCTTATTGTATTGTCTGCACTTAGATTTACTGGTTATGACTAGTCCTGTGGTATCTTATTGTATTGTCTGCCCTTAGATTTACGGGTTATGATTAGTCCTGTGTTATCTTATTGTATTGTCTGCCCTTAGATTTACGGGTTATGATGTCCTTTGGTATCTTATTGTATTGTTTGCCCTTAGATTTACGGGTTATGACTAGTCCTGTGGTATCTTATTGTTTTGTCTGCCCTTAGATTTACGGGTTATGATGTCCTTTGGTATCTTATTGTATTGTCTGCCCTTAGATTTACGGGTTATGATTAGTCCTGTGGTATCTTATTGTATTGTCTGTCCTTAGATTTACGGGTTATGATTAGTCCTGTGGTATCTTATTGTATTGTCTGCTCTTAGATTTACGGGTTATGATGTCCTTTGGTATCTTATTGCATTGTCTGCCCTTAGATTTACGGGTTATGACTAGTCCTATGGTATCTTATTGTATTGTCTGCCCTTAGATTTACGGGTTATGATGTCCTTTGGTATCTTATTGTATTGTCTGCTCTTAGATTTACGGGTTATTATTAGTCCTGTGGTATCTTATTGTATTGTCTGCTCTTAGATTTACGGGTTATGACTAGTCCTGTGGTATCTTATTGTATTGTCTGCCCTTAGATTTACGGGTTATTATTAGTCCTGTGGTATCTTATTGTATTGTCTGCTCTTAGATTTACGGGTTATGACTAGTCCTGTGGTATCTTATTGTATTGTCTGCCCTTAGATTTACGGGTTATGATTATTCCTGTGGTATCTTATTGTATTGTCTGCCTTTAGATTTACGGGTTATGATTAGTCCTGTGGTATCTTATTGTATTGTCTGCCCTTAGATTTACGGGTTATGACTAGTCCTGTGGTATCTTATTGTATTGTCTGCTCTTAGATTTACGAGTTATGACTAGTCCTGTGGTATCTTATTGTATTGTCTGTCCTTAGATTTACGGGTTATTATTAGTCCTGTGGTATCTTATTGTATTGTCTGCCCTTAGATTTACGGGTTATTATTAGTCCTGTGGTATCTTATTGTATTGTCTGCCCTTAGATGTACGGGTTATTATTAGTCCTGTGGTATCTTATTGTATTGTCTGCCCTTAGATTTACGGGTTATGATTAGTCCTGTGGTATCTTATTGTATTGTCTGCCCTTAGATTTACGGGTTATTATTAGTCCTGTGGTATCTTATTGTATTGTCTGCCCTTAGATTTACGGGTTATTATTAGTCCTGTGGTATCTTATTGTATTGTCTGCCCTTAGATTTACGGGTTATTATTAGTCCTGTGGTATCTTATTGTATTGTCTGCCCTTAGATTTACGGGTTATTATTAGTCCTGTGGTATCTTATTGTATTGTCTGCCCTTAGATTTACGGGTTATTATTAGTCCTGTGGTATCTTATTGTATTGTCTGCCCTTAGATTTACGGGTTATTATTAGTCCTGTGGTATCTTATTGTATTGTCTGCCCTTAGATTTACGGGTTATTATTAGTCCTGTGGTATCTTATTGTATTGTCTGCCCTTAGATTTACGGGATATTATTAGTCCTGTGGTATCTTATTGTATTGTCTGCCCTTAGATTTACGGGTTATTATTAGTCCTGTGGTATCTTATTGTATTGTCTGCCCTTAGATTTACGGGTTATTATTAGTCCTGTGGTATCTTATTGTATTGTCTGCCCTTAGATTTACGGGTTATTATTAGTCCTGTGGTATCTTATTGTATTGTCTGCCCTTAAATTTACGGGTTATGATGTCCTTTGGTATCTTATTGTATTGTCTGCCCTTAGATTTACGGGTTATGACTAGTCCTGTGGTATCTTATTGTATTGTCTGCCCTTAGATTTACGGGTTATGACTAGTCCTGTGGTATCTTATTGTATTGTCTGCCCTTAGATTTACGGGTTATGATGTCCTTTGGTATCTTATTGTATTGTCTGCTCTTAGATTTACGGGTTATGATTAGTCCTGTGGTATCTTATTGTATTGTCTACCCTTAGATTTACGGGTTATGATGTCCTTTGGTATCTTATTGTATTGTCTGCTCTTAGATTTACGGGTTATGATTAGTCCTGTGGTATCTTATTGTATTGTCTGCCCTTAGATTTACAGGTTATGATGTCTTTTGGTATCTTATTGTATTTTCTGCTCTTAGATTTACGGGTTATGATTAGTCCTGTGGTATCTTATTGTATTGTCTGCCCTTAGATTTACGGGTTATGACTAGTCCTGTGGTATCTTATTGTATTGTCTGCCCTTAGATGTACGGGTTATGATTAGTCCTGTGGTATCTTATTGTTTTGTCTGTTCTTAGATTTACGGGTTATGATGTCCTTTGGTATCTTATTGTATTGTCTGCCCTTAGATTTACGGGTTATGATGTCCTTTGGTATCTTATTGTATTGTCTGCTCTTAGATTTACGGGTTATGATTAGTCCTGTGGTATCTTATTGTATTGTCTGCCCTTAGATTTACGGGTTATGACTAGTACTGTGGTATCTTATTGTTTTGTCTGCCCTTAGATTTACGGGTTATGATGTCCTTTGGTATCTTATTGTATTGTCTGCTCTTAGATTTACGGGTTATGATTAGTCCTGTGGTATCTTATTGTATTGTCTGCACTTAGATTTACGGGATATGACTAGTCCTGTGGTATCTTATTGTATTGTCTGCCCTTAGATTTACGGGTTATGATTAGTCCTGTGGTATCTTATTGTATTGTCTGCCCTTAGATTTACGGGTTATGATGTCCTTTGGTATCTTATTGTATTGTCTGCCCTTAGATTTACGGGTTATGACTAGTCCTGTGGTATCTTATTGTTTTGTCTGCTCTTAGATTTACGGGTTATGATGTCCTTTGGTATCTTATTGTATTGTCCGCCCTTAGATTTACGGGTTATGATTAGTCCTGTGGTATCTTATTGTATTGTCTGTCCTTAGATTTACGGGTTATGATTAGTCCTGTGGTATCTTATTGTATTGTCTGCTCTTAGATTTACGGGTTATGATGTCCTTTGGTATCTTATTGTATTGTCTGCTCTTAGATTTACGGGTTATGACTAGTCCTATGGTATCTTATTGTATTGTCTGCCCTTAGATTTACGGGTTATGATGTCCTTTGGTATCTTATTGTATTGTCTGCTCTTAGATTTACGGGTTATGATTAGTCCTGTGGTATCTTATTGTATTGTCTGCTCTTAGATTTACGGGTTATGACTAGTCCTGTGGTATCTTATTGTATTGTCTGCCCTTAGATTTACGGGTTATTATTAGTCCTGTGGTATCTTATTGTATTGTCTGCTCTTAGATTTACGGGTTATGACTAGTCCTGTGGTATCTTATTGTATTGTCTGCCCTTAGATTTACGGGTTATGATTATTCCTGTGGTATCTTATTGTATTGTCTGCCTTTAGATTTATGGGTTATGATTAGTCCTGTGGTATCTTATTGTATTGTCTGCCCTTAGATTTACGGGTTATGACTAGTCCTGTGGTATCTTATTGTATTGTCTGCTCTTAGATTTACGGGTTATGACTAGTCCTGTGGTATCTTATTGTATTGTCTGTCCTTAGATTTACGGGTTATTATTAGTCCTGTGGTATCTTATTGTATTGTCTGCCCTTAGATTTACGGGTTATTATTAGTCCTGTGGTATCTTATTGTATTGTCTGCCCTTAGATGTACGGGTTATTATTAGTCCTGTGGTATCTTATTGTATTGTCTGCCCTTAGATTTACGGGTTATTATTAGTCCTGTGGTATCTTATTGTATTGTCTGCCCTTAGATTTACGGGTTATTATTAGTCCTGTGGTATCTTATTGTATTGTCTGCCCTTAGATTTACGGGTTATTATTAGTCCTGTGGTATCTTATTGTATTGTCTGCCCTTAGATTTACGGGTTATTATTAGTCCTGTGGTATCTTATTGTATTGTCTGCCCTTAGATTTACGGGTTATTATTAGTCCTGTGGTATCTTATTGTATTGTCTGCCCTTAGATTTACGGGTTATTATTAGTCCTGTGGTATCTTATTGTATTGTCTGCCCTTAGATTGACGGGTTATTATTAGTCCTGTGGTATCTTATTGTATTGTCTGCCCTTAGATTGACGGGTTATTATTAGTCCTGTGGTATCTTATTGTATTGTCTGCCCTTAGATTTACGGGTTATGATGTCCTTTGGTATCTTATTGTATTGTCTGCCCTTAGATTTACGGGTTATGACTAGTCCTGTGGTATCTTATTGTATTGTCTGCCCTTAGATTTACGGGTTATGATGTCCTTTGGTATCTTATTGTATTGTCTGCCCTTAGATTTACGGGTTATTATTAGTCCTGTGGTATCTTACTGTATTGTCTGCCCTTAGATTTACGGGTTATGATGTCCTTTGGTATCTTATTGTATTGTCTGCCCTTAGATTTACGGGTTATGACTAGTCCTGTGGTATCTTATTGTATTGTCTGCCCTTAGATTTACGGGTTATGATGTCCTTTGGTATCTTATTGTATTGTCTGCCCTTAGATTTACGGGTTATTATTAGTCCTGTGGTATCTTATTGTAATGTCTGTCCTTAGATTTACGGGTTATTATTAGTCCTGTGGTATCTTATTGTATTGTCTGCCCTTAGATTTACGGGTTATGATGTCCTTTGGTATCTCCAAGCCTTTCCTTTATAGTGCTCCCATCTAATGTGGTATATCAGGTTATCCACGTTGGCTCAAACCAAACACTAAATAATTGGCATTTATACAAGGCACATGTGTTTAGATGAGCAAGTACTACTTCACCATTTCATCAAAAACAGCTCGCTCACTCACTCACTCACTCCCTCCCTCCCTCCCTCCCTCCCTCCCTCGTTAATTTCAATATACTTACTGCCTTGACTATAACAATATGTTTGCTCAATACGCTGTTTCTTATTATTATATCATTCTCTCTGAAAGAAACAGTAATTCCTTCTGAATGAAATAAACTTTATTTTGATGAAAAGAACAACGGAAAATTGGTTGCCTTGTTTTCATGTTTTTATATGAAAAATGTACTGCATCTGATGACCACTTTGTATGAAAGCCCAGAAGTATCACTAGAGGTTCAAGTTTTGAAATTTGGGATTCAATATTCCGTAATAAGGTTCATGTGAAGCACAAAGGTGATGCAATCGATTATGGTTTCTTTTGGGGGAGGGGGGTGGGGGGGGGGGGGAGGGATCACTATACCTGATATTATACTGTCAAAAGGTTTTGGCTTTCGTCGTTGAGACACGGATCTTGTTCTGTTCAAATTTAGTTCATTGTGATTGTCCAATACACATGAAGCATTTTTACAGGTTATCAAATAGATAAAAAATAGTAATGCACTCTTTTAAAGTATAAAGTTTATGTGTGTGAGGCTTAAAAACTGGGATAACCCACGTACATCGACAACTTCCCCAGTTTTGAGCCGAATACGCATATACTTTATATTTTAAGACGCTGCATTAATATTGTGCTTACCCTGCAGAAAAATTACATCAATTCATCGACGTTTTCATTTAGAATTAAATAATAAAATAACACAATGATCCCTTGATTGCCCCTTTTGATATTTTCTGTCAACAGGAAGTGAATTGGATTTACAACTCGTTTCCCAAAGCTCAACAGGTAACATGTGACAGGGACACCAGAAAATCCATATACAGTTATCCAGTTTATGCAATTTGACTGCTCAAATAGAAGAAGTGTAGGATAAAAAGGGATACTAAAAAAGTACGTTCTGAATTAGTTGATAACTATAATTAACTATAACTATGTCTATACCACTGACATAATTATCATACAAAAACATTTTCAAATGAAAAGTCAAAAGAAGGTGAAAATACAACTATGTTATTAATATTTGGACAGACATTAAGGAGGTCAGGAAATAAGCTTTGTAACGAGAGCTGCAGAAATAATATTTAGCCTGAAATATCATGAAAAAAGAGTAACTTTCTCTAAACATGAGACAAAAAGTTGCATACCTTCTAACTTATTTTAGTTCAGTAATTGGACACCCCCACACTTACAACACAATTGTCATAGTGGTTGTATCCACGAGCTGAAGAACCTACCTCCTATTTATATAAATATACTCTTGGGCATTCGATGTTGGAAAAACAGTATATTGTATATAGCAGTCGTTTAACTTATCTTGTATATTCAATAATATTCCCGAGGTGTACAACATTATGTGATAAAGTTTGTCAGTGACATGTGACAGGTCGGTGGTTTTCTCCAGGTCCGATTTCCTTCTCCAGTAAAACGCCACGATATAGCTGAAATATTGCAGAAAGTGGCGTTAAACGACATCAGACAAACAAACAAACAAAAATAATATTTCACTGCCAAGGTAAGAATGCGTCTCTTAAACCTTTACCATTTACTAAAGATCGCAGCTCTCTCTACTATATAAACGTTAGAGAAACCGAAGAGGCAAGAACGGACAACCCAGAGACACTGGCAACACTGGGCACACAAGACACAGGACCATGACCAACAAACAAAGACACAATACAGACAACTAAAAAGGTGAGCAACACACATCCCATCAAAAACCGAGGGTGTACACAGGTACTCGCCAAGGTTAAGCAGTTTCTGCATCTTATAAGACACCCGCCACTCTACTTATATACTCATGCCTGGCAATACAAATGACCACAACAATAAAATTAGACATTGGTTTGTTTAGGAACAGTAGCTATGTGTATGTTTTGTAGATCGTTGTTTGTCCTTTTGTCCCTTTTCTTTTGGTCATTGTGTTGTCTGTCCTTCTTCAATTTACGGATTCTGATAACCCCTTTGGTATCTTCGAACTCTTCTTCAGACCAATGTTGTTCTTCAACTTCGTACTTACTTAAAATACTGGAAGAAGAATTCTTTAGAATTATGTAGGAAGGCATCACATGGAAAATCGTGTAGGAATGGCAATGATCTGTAACAAAAACGTAGATATCTAATATAATACAAAGATAATATGACCTTTAACCACGTATGTTAGAAAATGCACGTAATATAAAATTGTGTTTGTTTGGTGGTGTTTAACGCCACTTTCAACAATATTTCAGTTATATCGTGGCGGTCAGATTCAGGGGCGGATCCAGGGGGGGGGGAGCCCCCCCTAAAATTGGAAAAAATATGATTATTTGGCGTAAAATCGTGATTTTTCACACGAAATACCCCAACAAATTTTGCGCCTCCCTCCGCTCGGCGCAAATTGTTTAACTGCGCCCCCCTTAACTTGAAATCCTGGATCCGCCCCTGAGTTTTATTGGTAGAAGAAACTGGAGTACCCGGAGAAAACCACCCATCTGTCGCAAGTCACTGACAAACTTTATCACATAATGTTGTACACCTCGCCCTGATCAAGATTCGAGCTCACAACATCAGTGATGATAAACACTGATTGCAGGGGCATTTGTAAATCCAACTACCACACAATCACGGCAACGACGGCCCCTTAATAATACGATTTTTAACCATGTATGTTAGAAAATGCAGGGAAGATCAAATATATATTTAACTTGATATTAAACCATGTTCATAAGGAGGCATACATATATTTGTAATAAAAAGGTAGATTTCTAATTTATTGCGAACAACGTGTTTCTGGAATAATCTTCATCAAAACCTGATAGTCAAATGATTGAAAAGCAAAAAAAAAATAAAAGAATCTTTCGGAGTAAGAAACCCAAATAAACAGAGTATTCATAATCGGACAAGGTTTCCTTTTTCTGGGGGAGGGAGGGATCCTGGTTTTAATAACAATTGCAGTATTAGGAACTGAAATTTGAAACATAAATACTGACTACTAGGCAGATGGTACTGACGTGAACTAATAGTAAAGTATTAGGAAAGATACAGTGTATCATTTCTTTCTGATTATCATGATTTTTATGTTTTTGTGTTTTTTTGTGCAATTTCATATCTTAATTAAGAGTAATTACCAGACCACCACAACATCTAACATCTGAAGTTGGTTTTTTTTGGCTGGAGAATCTTTAATACTCCATAATCAGGGGCGGATCCAGGATTTGTGGTTAGGTGGGCGTGAGTAGGCGAGGGGTCTGGGGACCGCTTCCCAGCTGGTCCAGGGCAGAACACTGGTAGAGGGCCCAGGGGGGCGAAGCCCCCCTGAAGCTCTGGGGATTTTAGGAATTACAGACATTTATTTGAACGACAATTTTGAACCATGTTTTTATCAGACCAAAAAAACTTGATTTTGAGTTAATTTTGTCGGATAATTGTTAACAGTATATTTTTGACAGATTATAAGAACCTAAAGTAAAACTTTTTTTGAATAACCGTGATGCGAATTGTTCAACTCATGACTGATCGATCACGATATTTTAACCCTTCAAGGAACTATTGGTTTAGTTTTAGCGCATTCCTCATTTCACTAATTGGTCTGTACTTTCGGTGCTTGTCCTTTCGGGTGGTTCTAGTTAATACTGCCCGTCCGGATGGAGCTTTTCTTTTCGCCGTTTGATTCATTCATTGAAAACATATGATTCGACCGTTCTTGTTTATAGACAAACAAAAGCGGAAATTGTCGGCGAATCCATATATGAATCAACGAACACACCCAACGTGGTGTATTTACAATGTGTAGGAATATTTTACTACAGGTCACGAGTTAACCATTCATGAAAAAGTTGTTTGTTGAACTGCTTAATTAACGTTGTATAACATATGCTTTGCGAATTTTAGGGGGGGGGGGCGCGCACCCCCCGCACGCCCCCTCTAAATCCGCCTCTGATAATACATTGTCTATCTGGTTGTGATTGAATCTGTATATTTATTTTATTAGCCTATTATCAAAATTTATCTCATGGCGAGGTGTACTCGATTCAACATTATGTGATAAAGTTTGTCAGTCACTTGCGACAGGTAGGTCGTTTTGTCCGGGTACTCCGATTTCCTCCACCAATAAAATTGACCGCCACGATATAACTGAAATATTGTTGAAAGTGGCGTTAAACATCATAAACCAAACCAAACCTATTAACAAAATTTAGGTTTAATTTAATTAGTAGCTAATTACCTGCAAAAATGTACATGCTCTTCTCTTTGTCTTAGTAATGGTTCTTTTATCACTTCATCGAAGTCCTGTGAAATTAAAAAATAAAATGATATGATAATATTTTAGTTTTATAGTATAAAACACACTATTTTAAATACAATATACAGTGGAACTTGTGCAATCCGACACTTGAGTTTTCCGACATCCTGTGACATCCGACAACAATTTATGTTCCCAAAATATTTCTGTTTACTAAAATAAAACCTGAGTATTCCGACATCCTGTACAATCCTACACATTTCCCTGGTCCCTTTGTGTGTCGGATTAAACATACTCCACTGTATATCTAATTCATTATTTACCTGTACTTGCATTTTGAACTATTGTATTTATAGATTATAAAAAAAAAAGATAAATGAAAAATATAACAGAACTAATAGTAAATACATATTAATGACCGAGAGCCGCCGAGGTCGTGATCGTATGGTAGTTATTTATAACTATCTATGCAATCAGTGTCTATCACCACTAAAGTTGTGAGTTCGAATCCCACTCAGGCGAGTTGTACTCGATGCAACATTATGTGATAAAGTTTTTGTCAGTGACATGCGACAGGTCGGTGGTTTTCTCCGGGTACTCCTGTTTCTTCCACCAATACAACTGACCGCCACGATATGACTGAAATATTGTTGAAAGTGGCGTTAAACACCATAACCCCACCCCATATTAATGACTATTTAAAGCAACGTGCTGTCTGTTATATATATTTGACACATGATGGCCAACATTCTACCAATATCAACAAAGTGTACTACGAACAACTTACTCTCACAGTAAATCTTTAAAAAAAGACAATGATATGTCGATGAAAAGCCAAGTAAAAAATGTGGCGAGGTTAAGCCAGATAATGAGCTATACACTCTTAATTATTCGATATACATAGGCATTACATGTATCAATAAACAATACTTAAACTTTATTTGATTTTCATGGACCAATGGAAACCGATATTCCAAAACACGTGCTCTTTCGGCATGTTAAAGGTTCGTGCTGTGCTTTTGTTTCATTCTAAGAAAGATCTGTTAAAGATAACAAAGACATATTGATAGAACGAATGTTATATATCACGCACGTTCAGCAGTAGAGGAAAAAAGAATTGAATGACGGAGTCTAAACAAATTTATACGATTTTTCTATTAATTTGTTTTATTAGATTTTGGAACTGTTCCGACAGAGTGGTATTTGATGCTCTTTAGTTTATTTCTACACTTTTTGACTTTCGTATTCAAAATCTACGGTAAAAAGCTTTAAACTCTATCATGATCTTTTGAAATTTCACTAAGCGTTAAAAAGCAATATTATTTATACACTCACGTGTTTTTGAACGACCAGAAATTCACACATATTCTTGCACACCACTGATGCGGTCCTGCAAACACCTTCTATTAGAGCTATTTCCTACAGAAAATTAGAATAAAAACATAATATTTTGCATCAATGACAATTATTATACCTTACATAATATTTTACTATACAATTTAACTTTTCGTGTTGACCATTTTATGTTGGTATTACTCTATATGTTCAGATAAGGGGCCTTCGTGGTTTTCATTGTATGGTTGTTTGATTTACAAATACCTATGTAATTAGTGCCTATTACTACTAAAGTTGCTAGTTCGAATACCGCTCATGGCGAGATGAATTCGATAGAACATCATGTGATAAGATTTGTCTGTGACTTGCGACAGGTCGGTGGTTTTCTCTGGGTACTCCGGTTACCTCCATCAATAAAACTGACTGCAACGATATAGCTGCAATTTTGTTAAAAGTAGTGTTAAACACCAAAGTAATAGGTTACCGCGAAAGTATCACATGCAACTTATTAACGCTAGTAATAGCTTACATCGAAAGTATCGCCAGCCATTAAATGACGCTAGTAATAGCTTACGCCGAACGTATCGCCAGCTATACTCCAATGGACGCTAGTAATAGTTTACCCCGAAAGTATCGCCAGCCATGAATTGACGCTAGTAATAGCTTACGCCGAAAGTAATAGCTACTAATGGGGGCTAGTAATAGCTTACGCCGAAAGTCTCGCCAGCTACTAATGGACGCTAGTAATCGTTTATGCCGAAAGTATCACCAGCCATGAATTGACGCTAGTAATAGCTTACGTCGAAAGTATCGCCAGCTACTAATGGAAGCTAGTAATAGTTTACACCGAAAGTATCTCCAACCATTAATAAGATTTATTCATATGAAGAATAAATCCAGTTATCCACAGCGAATCGGACAATTTTTCCCGTAAACATTTGATTGTTCACAGATTTGAGCAAGAGTTATTCCGCTTTAATTTGACAGGTGTTACGTGACAATTTGCTGTGACACCATACTTCCTTTCTGAATCTGCAATCGAAGAGCAAGGTCGCCGAAAAATTCGATCAAGGGGAAAAGTGTTTTTAAAATTCCACACCCACCCTCACCAATTATCTGTCAATAATAAGAAGTTTTGTTCGATTTTCTGCTGTTGTTATTTTATTTTTATTGTCCTTCCCCTAAGTGAAACCTACCGTCACGGCTGGAGGAAAGCGAAAATAGCGACACAAAGTATTCATATTATGTTGTGTTATTTTAATGGATTTGTTTATAGGCTGAGCTTCTGTTCCCAGGGCCAGCTTTTTGATATTTCAATGGATAATGTGGATATGGTTTATATGAACATTATGATTTGTTGGAATATTATAATGGTTATGTGTATATATTTCGGGCCTGCCACTGACGTTTGCCGGTGGCCCATTATCTCCAAGCCGTGGCCGTACAATTTGTACAATTTGCCAAACAAAACAATCAATACAAGCTTATTGTTTATTATTTGTCTATTTTTATACTGCCCCGAATAGTCTTGGATAATTGACGCTAGTAATAGTTTACTCGAAAGTATCGCCAGCTACTAATTGACGCTAGTAATAGTTTACCCCGAAAGTATCGCCAGCCATTAATTGACGCTAGTAATAGTTTACCCTTAAAGTATCGCCAGCCATTAATTGACGCTAGTAATAGTTTACCCTTAAAGTATCACCAGCCATGAATTGACGCTAGTAATAGCTTACGCCGAAAGTATCGCCAGCCATTAATTGACGCTAGTAATAGTTTACCCGAAAGTATCACCCGCCATTAATTGACGCTAGTAATAATTTACCCTTAAAGTATCACCAGCCATGGATTGACGCTAGTAATAGCTTACGCCGAAAGTATCGCCATCTACTAATGGCCGCTAGTAATAGTTTACCCCGAAAGTATCGCCAGCCATCAATTGACGCTAGTAATATTTTACCCCGAAAGTATCGTCAGCCGCTAATTGACGCTAGTAGTAGTTTACCCAGAAAGCATCGCCAGCCACTCATTGACTTTAATAATAGTTTACCCAAAAAGTATCGCCAGCCACTCATTAACTTTAATAATAGTTTACCCCGAAAGTATCGCCGGCCACCAACTGACCAACAGTCCTTATAAAACTGGTGTTTGTCTCAGGGTTGACGTCTCGAGAGTTGACAATAGCAACACCAGACAACATAATGTAAAATCCACTAGGAGGGTGTCCTTGTTTCAAAATCACTCGTCTTGCCTCATAGCTATAAAATAGACAAACTATAGTAATCTATTGGTGCAGTAATTGTAAAGAATGAAGTTTAAAATTACCATGAAAATTGGCATAATCCGGAGGCATGGACTATAGAATGTTTTATTACCTAATAAAGTGTATTTTTCTGTTTTATTGAGTCAAATTTTAGTATTATATATTTTTTGCTATTAAAATGGGCCTGTCGATCTATTGCACTCCCGATGAACTATTGTACTGTGCAATATTCTGCACGTCGTGTCTATAGCACCGACTCGAGTTGACCTTTGAACACGATTTCTGATTGGCTTACAGTTTTGCCAATTGGCCAATCAAATAATTCGTTGTTTAATCGACTCCGAATTGGTCGCCTGCGGCATAAACAACAATGGCTGCACATGAAGCGGACAGGTTTCCGTCCATAAATGATGACGATCTGGACGCTCTCCTTGTTTTGCTGACATAAAGAAAAACACTTTCTTGGTGAGGTATTAGGTAATAAATCTGTTATTTAATGGTTTCAGGTGCAATAGACTGGAACATTTGCCCTTTGGTCCTGGGAATGACCAAAGGTTCTATTGGCTGCACTCGGCCAATGGCCTCGATGGCCGAGTGCAATATAACCTTTGGTCATTCCCAGGACCTCAGGGCAAATATTCCAGTCTATTGCACCCGCAACCATTAAATAACTGAATACTAGTAAATTGTTGCACTTTAAAGAACAAAAAATGAATACTGTGGTGGGGGTTAAAGGGTCTTGTATGTGTTTTACACTAGAAAAAATATTCAGATTTGATAAAAAAAAAAAAAAAAAAACACAGAAAAACTAAAAATAAATAATTAAAATCATCTTAAAAGTTACTTTGATAATCATATTTTTAAGTAGTTTTTCTGTTGACAACAAATCTTTGAAATTCAGTCTTGTTACTTCTTATAAAAACCTTCTTATATCAAACCTAGAGTCGGCGTTAGGAGGTGCGGGCTCCAATTGCTTTTCTCTGTAAAACCTGCATTCTGTAATTGTGTGTACTTTGACAGCCGAGAATAGATAAAGCGCTAGGTCCAATTTGGGAGCAATTGGTCCAATTGGCTTAAGGCCGACCCTGATTACGTATTGTTACAAAAAAAAACTATGAGAAACATTAAACACATGCGTACCTTTGATATTCCATACATCTTGCTAATTTAATCTGAATGTGAACCGGGTAATCCTGGAATGATATGTTGTCCCGCATCAGTCCCATTATCTAAAATAAACATATTTAATAAAAATATAATCCAGCGAAACATTTGTTTTCATATTACAAGTATATTTTATGCTACTATTAAATTGTATAAAAATAAATAAATAAATAAATAAATAAATAAATAAATAAATAAATAAATAAATAAATAAATAAATAAATAAATAAATAAATAAATAAATAAATAAATAAATAAGACCAGCTTTTCTTTTCTAGTCCAACTTTTATAACGTTTCTATTACATGTACTTAAAGTGGCGGTACCAATCCAGAAAAATGAGCGGTTTTTCTATCGGATTTTGAAACTGTATGTTTTTGTTTTTCATTTTGCCACCACTAAAGAAGTTATTAAATAAATGAGAACCTGGAGCATTAAATTGATAATGGTATGTATGATGTTTTCTCATGTTAACTTAAAACTTATGTTATAAAGGAATATTTGAAATTTTTGAACAGGTTAAACGCTTCACGGTCTATTAAGCGTAAACGGCCCCAAACCAGGTTGTTATACAAGTATAATCTGTTCGAAAACTTCAAATATTCCTTATAATTTAAATTTTACAACACAATTTAATGATTCCTCGATTTTAATGACGATTGTTTCATGTGACTATTTGAATTTGTCGTTGGCGAATGAATATGTTGGTGACGTCACAATACCAACCTAGGTTATCAAGTATAACCATAATTTTCTCCGGGCGGATCAGCCAATCAGATTGCAGTATTCAAATCAAATTAAATTATTTTCTTATATCCGTTTTCCATTTTTTTCTGTATAAAACATTACCTAGCAAAGATTCGAAGGCTACTCACGGTCTGTATATCTTGTATTGTTCTATGTTGCTTTGTAATAGACAACAATGACTTTAACTTTTCTTTCATCTACAAGAACGCAATTAATACATTATATGGGTACATCTGGTGCATTCTCATTGATTAATAGTTTGTAAACATTATATCTTCTGAGCGGGGGCCGTTTTGGTAGTGATCGTATGGTAGTTGGATTTACAGCTACCTATGCAATCAGTGCATATCGCTTTTAGAGTTGTGAGTTAGAACCCCGCTGATGGCGAGGTGTACTCGATACAACATTATGTGATAAAGTGTGTCAGTGACTTGCGGCAGGTAGGTGGTTTTCCCCTGGGATTCCGGTTTCCTCTGCCAATAAAAATGACCGCCATGATATAGCTGAAATATATTTGAAAGTGGTGTTAAAAACCATAACCCTACCCCTTACCCTATTTGCGGAGAGCCACAGGTCAACATATGTTATTCGTATGGTTCGTGTAGATCAATCTTTAGTTTCTGCTTAGTGTTTTGTAGATCATTATTTGTCCTTTTGGTCGATGCATTTTTGTCTGTCAGTCTTCGATTTACTGCCTTTGATTACCCCATTGGTGCCTTCTCATTGATTAATAGTTTTTAAACATTATATCCGCCTATATTGTTGAAAGTGGCTTTAAACACCATAACCCTACCCCATTACTCTATCTGCGGAGCGCAGGAGGCAATCATCTGTTTTTAGGAGGGTTCGTGTTGATCAATCTTTAGTTTTCTGTGTAGTGTTTTATATATCATTTTTGTCCTATTTATTTTTGCCATTGCATTTTTGTCTGTCCGTCTTCGAATTACGGCTTCTGATTGCCCCTTTGATACCTTCAAAGTTTTATCGTCAATATTACCATAGGGTTATTGCACGATTCCATGTGAATTATATCCCAAGCAGAATATCATATTGCATGAGTTGGCGAGTGCAATTAATATTCTGAGAGGGACTGTACTTATTAATGACCGTGCACTAACGCGTCTATTGTATAACAAAAGTTGTGAGCACCATATTAACCTGTCGATGACGTCATGATATGAAACAGTATTGTGCTAGATCAAAGACGGAGTAATACTTCTTATTATTCTATATTAGTAAATTCTATTATAATAGATTTCAACTAAAAGTCTTTTTTTTAAATAAAAAACGTATTCAATGCCTCAGATTTAATATTTACTAGCGACAAATGTCACGTGTTACTTCTTTTTAGTAATTTAAAATAGAATATTTCTGATAGAATTCCCTGTTTTAGAAAAGTAACACGTGACATTTACCACCAGTGAATATTAAATCTGAGGCATTGAATACGTTTTTTATTCAAAATATAGACTAAAACAATAACTGTCTTTTGATTCTGTAAATGTGTGGCTTAATTGACTTTTGAAAAAAACATGATATTCATTTTGCCCTTCGGCCTCAGTGAATATATATTTTTTAAAGTCAATAAATCCGCACATTAAACTCATCAAAAGACAGTAATTGTATATTATTGTGTTAGTTCAAATAGCGAGTAATACTTCCCAGTATAGCATGCTTACTTATTCGTGATTACTTTTAGTTGACCGCTACGTAGTATCCATATCTTAAATGACAATTGATCTTTCCCCTTTTACGTTGATGTATTTTTTCCTTCATCACCGATAGAAGATTTTTACCTGACTTGACTATATGAGTAACACGTAACACGGTGGGTGTCTTATAGGAAACAGGAACTACATACCCTTCCTGAGCACCTGAATTCATCCCGACATTTTGTGGTGATGTTCGTGTTGCTCATCGTTTTAGATTTCTATGTTGTATTGTATTTTTGTTTGTTTGTCCTCGTCCAGTGTCTTGTATGTCTAATGTTGCCATTCTTCATTGTACCTTCGGTTTTTTTCTAACGTTCATTCTGGTTACATTCATCATGAAATATTAGAATATTGCAATGCAATAAAGATAATATACTGGACATCTAAAATTTAGCAACAACTCATGCAGTAAATAAACGTTAGAGAATACCGAAGGGGCAATCAAAAATGGACAATCCAGAGAAACCAGCAACATAGGGTACACAAGACGAAGAAAAAAAACCCGAAACAAAAGCACAACACAATTTGTGTTGGACACCACTATATAAATCATTATTATATGAATGATCCTTTAATATACGCGCCTGGCTTTGTAAATTACAAAAAGGGTGCACTCGATTCGCAGCCACAAGTGATAAAGTTTACCAGTTACTTGCCCATGGTCGGTGGTTCTCTTCGGATACTCCGGCTTCTTCCACCACTAAAACTGGTCGCCATGATATAGCTGAAATATTGCTGAAAGTGGCGTTAAACACCAAACATCAAACCAAAATCAAATTATTACACCTGTAACATCTACATCTACATACCGGTTCTACCTTGCCATAGCTGTTTTTGTTAAATGTCAACAAGTGATTAAAGCTGTCCTGTACATGTAGATACATTTCCATAAACGACCAATTACTAGTATTAGGTTTCTTCACATAGCTGAAAGAAAACAGGATTGTTGAGAAAAAATATATTTGTCTTTTCAATCTTTTGATACTAAGAGTACCCGATGAAGGTTATTCCAGAAACGCGTTCTGCGCACTAAATTAGATATCTGCGTTTTTATTATACTATTTCGTGATAATGTAGTTATTTATGTTTATATAGAAAAATATATTTAAGTCATCAATTTGGAATTCCAGGCCTCCATCATTGGAGATGCCATGTCTATATTTATCGAAAGTCTTAAATATTTTCCGTTTATACGGGTGTTAAACACTGATTTAGCGATTCCCTATTGATATATGTTCCAACATAGAGAAATGGGACTTCACGACAGGTATAAATTTCAGAAACACTCTTCAAGTTTACATTGTATGAAGACTGGATAATGTCAGAAATATATTTATACTATGGTATACAGTCCATGGACATAAGTATTCGTCACCTTCGATTTTTTTTACTATATATTTCATATAAAATCACATTTTTCAAAAATATTTTAAAGCTATCTCTGGACAGATTTTTATGAAATTTATTTCAAGACACGCAGAATTCTTTGAATTTTATTTGTGTATCTGATAGTAATTTTTGTAAATCATGCTAAAATAAACAAATAATCTTTAAATATTTCTGCTTCTTCTGGTGCAAAAATGATCAAAATCCGTTTAGAAATGACTTCACAATAAAAAAAATTGAAAAATGTGGTTTTATATGAAATATTAGCGTAAAATCGAGGGTGACGAATACTTATGTCCATTGACTGTATATCCAAACGAATACATACTAAAGAAATGTCCGGTTTATTTCAATCATTTGCTATGTTGTGTGCTACTTATTGTAAAAGTGTCTAAGGAGTTTAAGTAAAATCTTATATATGCAGCACACGTTTTTACCCACAGCTAAAAAAAACGACGTTCTTGTCGTCGCAACACCATATGTACTAATCTTGGAGAAGATTTTCTTTCAGTATCACATGGTTTCTCTACGGGTCATTGTGAGAGTTTTGTTAATAAAGCATTTGCTCTATATAAATGTTAGAGAATACCGAAGGGACAACCATACTAATGTATTCCTAATGTTGTAATGTATCCGAATGTTCCTTTTGACCTACTAGTAATCCTAGTCCCTGTATCATTTCAATTAAATTATTTTGTCTCGCATTCGAATAATAAAATATAAGTATAATTAATATAAAGCTATTTCGACTGGTCAAGTAGGAAAAACCGCATCGGTGACGTAACGGTTAGCGTGCTCGCCTCGAGCGCGGCAGATCGTGGGTCCGAGTCCCGATCGAGTCAAACCAAAGACTATAAAATTAGTATTTGTTGCTTCTCCGCTAGGCACACAAGATTAAGGAATAAGAGCAAAGAGCTGTTGGCTCGGAATTAGGATAATGTGTCCGAGTGGGGCGACATGTCTATTCGGATCCGCTGACTGTTGTTTCAGTGAGCTAGCACTATAAAAATCCAACTAAAATTACAGAGTTGGCGTTAAACAACAATCACTCATTCACTCACTCAATTGGGAAAACGGCAGAAGCAACAACAACAACAACAACAATATTAATAATAATAATAATAATAATAATAATAATAATAATAGTATGGCATCCTACTCGTATGAAGTATTCATACAATACTTGTTCCTAGATACTGTATTTTATTACGTGGTAACAACTAATTTTATTACGTGGTAACAACTAATTTTATTACGTGGTAACAACTAATTTTATTACGTAGTAACAACTAATTTTATTACGTGGTAACAACTAATTTTATTACGTGGTAACAACTAATTTTATTACGTGGTAACAACTAATTTTATTACGTGGTAACAACTAATTTTATTACGTGGTAACAACTAATTTTATTACGTGGTAACAACTAATTTTATTACGTGGTAACCACTAATTTTCGTTTTATTTTGTATCTTTCAGATGAATTTTATCTTTTTATTAGAAAGAACAACAGAAATAGAAATAATAAATAAAATAAATAAATAAATAAATAAATAAATAAATAAATAAATAAATAAATAAATAAATAAATAAATAAATAAATAAATAAATAAATAAATAAATAAATAAATAAATAAATGTAATTTAGCTTTAGATTAATTATAATTGATCAAACCTTTTCAATGTTATTAAAATTCCACATATAAGTTTCACTGTTCTGGCAATCTTTCGAAATTTCTGTAATGCCTATTCAATGAAAAAATACAACATAGATCTACATATATATAAAAAAAAAAAAAAAATTAAAACAGGACGAAACAAAACAAAGCAAAGCAAAAATAAAACAAAAACAAAACATGGAAAATGTGTGATCGTTGTCTTTTTTCTTGAAAATGCTTGTATTATTTTATTGGTACATGTATTGAATTTTAGATTAATATTGTTGACAAGTGAATTACTTGACATGCAGACAAGGAATCCCTAGCCATTTTTTTTTACGGAGAATTTACGTGTCTTGTGATTAGTCTGCTAGGTCGAAAAGTCAAAATCTATTTTCATATTTCAATGAAAAGAGCAGAAATGATAAAAGTTTGAAGATACAAAAAGATACTGTTGTCCAGTATCAAGTTGGGTGGAAGTTAACATATAGTATACGTTAAAAAACGAAAAGCCGAAATTCGGATAACATGTTTAGCAAGGACAAATGTGGAACTGCTAAGCCCTTTCTAAGCACCTGATGTTAACCCCGGTTTTTAGTGGGGATAGCCTCTCTCAATCTTTAGTTATCTGTCTAGTGTTTTGAAGATTTATGTTTGTCCTTTTGTCCATTTTTGGCCATTGTATTATCTGTCCTTCGAATTACTGCTTCTGATTGCCTTCTTGTGTATCTCCAAACTTTTCTCACTATGCTCCATTAATGAAAGTATAATTGTAACTACAACCTATCGAAAACATCAACAAGTACACGATAACTATACATTGGAAACTAAAGTATTAACAAAATACAAAATAACTATACATTATGGAAGCTTTCTCAAGAAAGACAGTTTAGGAAAATAACATTAAGAAAGTTAATATTACAACATTGGAACACTATAGGGGGTTATGGTGTTTAACGCCACTTTCAACAATATTTCAGTTATTTCTTAGCGGTGAGTTATATTGGTGGAGGAACCCGGAATACCCAGAGAAAACCACCGACCTGCAGCAAGTTACTGATAAACTTTATCACAAAATGTTTTATCGAGTACACCTCGCCTGAGTGGAGTTAAACACCATAATCCTAAATCCTAGCCATACTTTGTGGAAACACACAGCTACTCATTAAACAACAGTTACACGATTGATCTTTTGTTATTTTCAGAACTTCCTACGTGGATTTGTGTTTTGTTCTATATCAGCTTACCTCTCCGGGTTTACTGTGGCCTTCGACAACAATTTCCGGTGTTGAGTTCAGTCTTTTCAGCAAAGCGCCATACTCTTTTCGTCTTCTTAAAAATCTCCCCACTCTTTTCCCGTTAACAATGCCTTTAATACCATACCCACTGCTGTAATCTATTGAACTTCTCCTGGAGCTGGAAGGAGTAGTTCTTCGAGATATATCTTTGTTTGGATGTTGAGATATGAAAAATGAATTTGGTAACACCTCAGTCTCTCTGAATTCCTTTTGAATTAACACTGTCTGACTTTCTGGACTTGATCTAGCTAGTGAAGTTCCAACACGAACTTTAAAGTCTAAGCTAGCGTGTTGAATTATTTGTAAATTATGTTCACCCGGGTCTTGTAGATGTGGAATTTGTAAATCCGCCATAGATGTTTAATAATTCTGTTAAATAATCTCAATTAAAACGACAAAAATGTTTAATTAATCCCTCGTGATGTAAACGTGTTATTTTTCACATATACAAGACATCACAATTTATATTGATGCACTTAAATTATGTTCTGTAAAAAAAGAAAAAAATCTCGATAAATGACGTCCCTGAATATCTAAGTTAAATTCTTCATAATAAATAACATCAAATCCAGAACTACCATTTAAACAATTATACACAAATATTTAAAACAAAGAATAAATAAATAATAGTTTGACGGATAAAAATCTGTGAATATTTATATAAGACTTTGATTTTAAACGGAACATACACCCGTTGCTTGGTGAAAGTTGATAGAATTGTTTCCCTTATCGGTATTTGTAATGCCCAATCAAAAGCCCCAAATCGATTAATTTCACAATAAAGAAAACTACATTTCAAACGGTAAATTGTATATATAAACCTCGTATAAATCAAAGTCATCCACAGCTTTCTATTAACATTTTTAATCAATGAAAGTGATTATTCTAAACGGTCAACACCTATTTCAATAGACTTTTTACAGTACAATGTTGGTTTTCCTTAGAGCAAAGAGCGTGGATTGAAATTGACAGAAATAATACAATAGTTTCAATATCTATCTCATTGTAATTGATTTGATATTTAAATAATTGTTTATTGAAATTGACAGAAAACTACAATAGCTTCAATGTCTATCTCATTGTAATTGGTTTGATATTTAAATAATTGTTATGAAATTTAAAGGGATAATATTTGATTGATACTTGAAGTACCTTATAATTATTTCTGTCCATACTTTTTTAGTAATTGAATTTGAAAGAAAAAAAAAAGACTTGCCAAATAAAAATAAAATAAAAAGATTTGAACAATAGAATATTAAAATTTAAAATATCATAAAATGGGCGCATTCATTTACGTCACATTTCGTTGCCGACAAAAACATTACTTTTAGTGTTAACTGAAATATTGTTGAAAGTAGCGTTAAATACCATAACCCACCTCCTTTCGGACACTTATTTATAGTTTAGTTTCTACCTTATAACATCGTCAAAATTCTCAATTTCCTAATTGAATTAATCCTCACCGGTGGCGTAATGGTTAGCATGCTAGTATTGAGTGCGGTAGATTCGTGGGTTCGAGCCCCGGTCGTGTCAAGCCAAAGACTATAAAATTGGTATTTGTTGCTTCTCCGCTAAGCACGCAGCAAAATGGAGAAAGAGCAAAGGCTGGACGGCTCGGAATCAGGATAATGTGCCCGAGTGAGGTGACATGTCAATCCGCGGACTGTTGTTTCAGTGAGCTAGCACTATAAGTTTAAGGTGTTTAACGTGGCACTATAACAATCCAACTCAGCGTGTTGGTCTAGTAAATCATCATCATCAAAATGTAACTTGTTCTCGTCATAAAAAATTGCTAATTTGGTGCCAAATGACAATCACTCACTCCTAGTTGCTTTTGGTCAGATAAAACAATGGATACATTTATACCTACATGCTTAAATCAAATACCTATTTTCAGTTTGATCTTGTAATTTACGTACTCAGAAGCGGACAGGGTATTGGATGTCCCTATTACGTCTTCACATTGTTCATTAAAATGTTGCTAATCTGCTGGACTGGGTTGCACAAACTTTACTTAAATTTAAATGTCAATTAACACTTAATTGACCCTTAAATTTACTTGAAATGTACATAGAATAAATTTACACTTAAGGTTTAATTGACACTTAAATTTAATTGACGTTTGTGCAACCCAGTCCAGAACGGCCCACCAGATATTTTTGATAACGTTGCATCTATTATCGTAAAATACAGATGTAGCGTTTATCTACGAAAGCTCAGAAGGATCATTCGAGATTCAAGATTCGAATTTCGAGATTCAACATTTGAGATTCAAAATCCAGTATCCTAAATATTTTGATAATGAATTTCAAATCTCGAACTTCAGATATTGGAATTCGAGATTTGAAATTCAGTATTTAAAACAACAAATCAAGATGACGTTTTAAATTAAGATTTTATTTATGGCCAATGAAATGTCTTTTAACATAATTTCATGGAGAACAAACTAGAATAAAAAAAAAAATCAAACATGCTATTTAACGAAAAAATAGTAATGTAACTGACGCGCTTCATATATCCCGAGGGAGTTGCAAGTTGCAATTTCGTTTGGCATATACAGTCTAGCCTGTCTTATGTGACCTTCCAAGGGAACATTGAAATAGAGTCACATAAGACAGGTGGTCACTAAATACAGGTTTAATTAATATGAAATACACTGTGAAAGGAAATTAAGGTCACACAATACAAGTTATTGCTTAATAGAGGTGGTCACTAAAGCAAGTTTGACTGTAGATATGATAATCCCAAACCATTCGGATTTGCGATACATGGCGCAATCGATGTATTTTCTAGACGAACTCTCTGGATAGAGGTGTGTCCAAGTAACAACAACCCACGAATACATACTCGTTATTTCTTGGGTGCTGTGAGGCAATGAGGAAGCTGGCTACAAGTGTATAGGTGTGATGTAAGTACTGATAATACAAAAATTGAGGAACTACAAGTACTTTTTCATACCCTAAGCGGTCATGAAATTGGTAACAAGTGCTCCATTTGTGGTAAGAGTATTAGGAATCGGAGAATTGAAGCCTGGTGGAGTATACTACATCTGCAAGCTGCAAACTAGTTGACAAACTTTTTCAAAGATTCACGTGAACGCAAAAATAGATGGTTTGGTTGGTTTATGGTGCCTAACGCCACTTTCAACAATATTTCAGCTATTCCCGATTTGCGATAACTAGAGTTATCGTTCTTGAATCGAGTTATCTTTTCCTGACAGAGGGTATGTACACATCCGGTTACATAACTTAGGAACGTCACAAAAAGTTTTTAAAAAAATTGAAAAAACTATGTATTCTTATTCAAATAAAATCCGATTTATTGGAATTATTTTATTTAGCTTTTTATATCGGTAGATTCTATGAGATCTTAATTTTATTTCATATCCTGAATGACCGTAATAATTAATAAATTTTATGCAAAAATTTATTCGACAAACTTGTAGATTTAATAATTATTATCCCCAACCGTGATATTATCTCAACACAATTTATTAGTTTTATCCCCCCCCCCCTCTTTTTTTTGGTTAAATATTAAAACAATATTTAATATGTATGCTTAGTTTGACATGATTTTGCTTAATTTACTAATTATAATTGATATAGCCTGTACATTTGCTGTCATTTGATTTGTTTTGTTTATGCTATTAATGTATTAGTATGGAGAGGGACTAGTAAGTTGTAAAAACTTGTTCCCAATCCAATTGTATATATATATTGACAATAAAATCATTATAAAGTAATTAATAAATTCAGTGTTTTATATTCAAAGATGTAGCATTTTCTCGAAAATCGGTTTTGCTGTTAAAATTACGGACGTTAATAGCGATGTATGCAAAATTCATTCCGATTTACGCAGTGGAATCATTTGTTTTATTTCATTTTACAGGGGATTATCTTAATCTTGAAATGTTCAAGATATTTTATCTGCTCGGAGTCTATTAAAAAAATGTCTATTTTTGCATGATATTTAGTTTTTGTTTTCTTTTTTTCAAGAGATCAATGCAGATTCCCATAAAAATTCCGACAGGCTCCATTCAGGGTAAAGAAATTGAATATTTTACCTTTAGTTATATACATGGTTCATGACTATTCATTCCTATTCATTCTTTGGTTCCACTGCGGATTTTGTAATAAAAAAGGAACATTTAGGGTTTTTACCGGATTTGGCCATCTCCAAACGTCAGAGACGTCAGGTAGAAATATGACCGTAGAGTTAGACAGCCGGTGTTACATACTCATTTTTCCCCCATACTCAGTTTTCCCCCCGGAAAAATGAGTATATACCGAGATTTCCCCCCCGGAAAAATGAGTATATACTGAATTTTCCCCCCGGAAATCCAAGTATGTGTTAACACATACTCATTTTTCCCCTCATACTAGTTTTTCCCCTCTCCTATTTTAATAGGGTTTTTCTTGTGTACACTTATATACATGTATATGGTGGAAGACATAATAGTTAAATGTGGACGAAAGAGGGTATCAACAATGATGATAGTAATAACTAAGGCAAGCATGAACATGGAGTGAGAACGGATAAGGAGGTAGGAGGAAAGGATGGGAAAAACAGTTGAGTGATAAAGCGATCTTCCTTAGTGCAAGTGAGAAAAATTCAAGTTTGCTAAGTGCTGGAAGGCACAGCTGACAGGTATGAGGAAGAGGGCAGAAAGGAAGGAATATAATGAGAAGGATAGAGAGGACGGAGGGAGAATGGTAAAAAGATGATGGGGAGGAAGGAGAGATACTAGAGGTATAAAATAAGGAGGATGATGGGGTGGAATTAGGGAGGGAGTCAATATGGAAAAGGATGGAGATAGTGAGGAGGATAATGATGAGGAAGTAGTGAAACAGGTATTGAAGAGGAAATTTGAAGGAAGAGGATAGAAAGGACGAAGTGACAAAGGTAAACGAGGAGAAGAGAAGTAGTGAGGAGGAGGTAATAAGGAGGATGATGATGACGACGGAGGAGAAAAGTATACGGAGAAGGTAATTAGGAAGAGTTAATAAGGAGGATGGAGACGGAAGAAAGACAGAGGTAATGAGGTGGATGATAATATTACAGGAAAGAGAAGAGAGGTAATGAGGTGGCGGATTGAAGATGGAGAGGTGGTGAGGATGACTGAGAGGAAGGAGGGAGAGAGGTAGTGAGGATGACTGAGAGGAAGAAGGGAGAGAGGTAGTGAGGAGGATGGATGGAGAGGAATGAGGGAGGAGGAGGGAGAGAGGCAGTGAGTAGGAAGGAGAGGAAGAAGGGAGAGAGGTAGTGAGGAAGTCGATGGAGAGGAATGAGGGAGGAGAAGTAGTGAGGAGGAGGATTGAGAGAAAGGAGGGAGAGAGGCAGTGAGTAGGAAGGAGAGGAAGAAGGGAGAGAGGTAGTAAGAAGAGGAGAGCAAGGAGGGAGATAAGTAGAGAAGAGGAAGAAGGAGGGAGAGAGGTAGTGAGGATGACTGAGGAAGGAGGGAGATAGGTAGTGAGGAAGTGAATGGAGAGGAATGAGGGAGGAGTAGTGAGGAGGAGGATTGAGAGGAAGGAGGGAGAGAGGCAGTGAGTAGGAGGGAGAGGAAGAAGGGAGAGAGGTAGTAAGAAGAGCAGAGCAAGGAGGGAGAGAAGTAGAGAAGAGGAAGAAGGAGGGAGAGAGGTAGTGAGGAGGAGGATGGGAAGGAAGGAGGGAGAGAGGTAGTGAGGAGGAGGATGGAGAGGAATGAGGGTGAGGAAGGAGAGAGAGAGGCAGTGAGGAAGAGGATGGAGAGGAAGGGTGAGAAAGGTAGTGAGGAGGACGACTACTTTAATAAATTTCCCCCGACAATGCCTTCAGTGGTTCTTGAAAATCGATTAATCAGAATGTTCAAAGTCTCCTATCGATCTGCACCAAAGAAACAACACTTGTGTAGTACCTCATAGTGAACACCCTCAAAGTTAAATTGAGATTACGAAAATGTAATTCATAGGTTTTCAAAGCAATTTTGACCTTCGACCATTTTGATTTTCCGATCGGCATAAAAACCATTATCACCTGTAAAGGACTCTGAAATTTCAAGACAATGTTTACAACCATAATATGCAGGTCAAGTTCAATTTCAGCCAGATCCCATATTAGTTAGAACCACTTAGCTGAAAGCGGAGAACTCCGTGTCCTCAGACACATTCTTCTTTTATTCATTTTTTAACGAATCGGCATGAAAAGTAACAACACTTTCGTAGGACATAATAGTGAACACCTCTGCCAAGTGTGGTTAAATTCTGTTCAGTGTTTTTCAAGTATACCATGAAAATGTTGCTTTACATATGGTTTCAAAGCAAACTTTGACCTCCGCTGGCAACGATTTTGAATTTCCGATGGGCTCAAAAAGTAACAAGACCTGTCAAGGACCTTAAAATGAACATACAAATCACGTTTCCATACCATCGCTTCAGTGGTTCTTGAAAAAAGATTATTGAAAAACTAACAATGTTTCCAATGTCTCCTGGTGACCATTTGTTGACGAATCAGAAACAATCCCTCATCCGATCTAGACAAACACCAGATCCCTCAGTACAATTTCTAGTCAATATGCAAACCACAGATAAATTCAATGCAGACGAACAATTACGCATTGGTTGACCATATGCGAACGCTAACTGATTTCAAATCCGATACGACAATTATAACGGATTTAAATTCGATTTAATGATTCGATTTCAATCCGGAATACGTGTGAATATGGTATTATAGTGCTACCACTTTCGGTAGATCAATCAAAAAAGATGGAGGCAAACGCATTTATCAAGATGGCTCAATTTTATAATAATTTGATCATGAAACGAGGCAAAAAATAGTTGTGCTGATATAGTAGAGGGGGTTAGGAGGGGGCCTGACCGCGAATCCCCGAACTAAAAAACTTGAAATTCCCTTAGTCCCGAACTAAAAAACTTGAAATCCAGAAGCCCCGAATATAATAAAATTTCAATCCCGAATCCCGAATTCTAGAGCTTAAAAAAACACCATCCCGGAGCCCTGAAAAGGGTCCTTCCCCCCTCATAGTAGTAGTTTAATTTAGAGAATACTGTTACCGTTTAGTTCATCATTTGAAACGAACATAATATGATAAATTGGTATAATTATGTTCGGTAAAACAAATCCACACTCTGACAGTAGAACTAATAATTGTATCATTCATAGTTATGTGTCATTGATGGACACTGCCATTCTATAGTTACTGATCTTTATTTAAAATGATCGATTACAAACAAACAAGCTACCACAAAACAGTTTGTTTAGTTTAAAGCTAATTATGTTGTGTCTCGGTGTACTGTAAACAGTTGAAATTCTTAAAAATAAATTAACAGATAACCATTGGCGGATCCAGGGGGGGTTCCGGTAGTCGGACCCCCCCCCCGTCCTTTTGCTCGGCAAATTTGGAAAAATCCGTGAAATTCGGCAAAAATTAGACTGAAACCCCCCTTTTTAGCTCACCTGATTAAAAGTCAGGGTGAGCTTTTGCCATCACATTGCGTTCGTCGTCCTTCCGTCCGTTCGTTAACTTTTTACATTTTGATATTCTTCTTGAGAACCACTGAACATAATTTAACCAAACTTGGTATGAATGATCCTTGGGGTGTGTAAACTATAGTTTGTGAATTATATATCCGTCGATGAAAAAACATGGCCGCCATGGCTAAAAATAGAACATAGGGGTCAAACTGCAGTCATTGGCTAATATTTAAAAAAGTATTACATATAGAGAAAAATAGAGGTGATCTTCCTTCTTCAGCATCAAAAGCTCTACAAAAGTCTCCATAGGGTAGACCCCTTATAGGAGTTATTGCCCTTGTATAGTCTATCAGTGCAAAGGGGGAGAATTGAGTATGAGGGGTAAACTTCAGTATATACTCAGATTTCCCCCCTAAAAATCAGGGGGAAAAATGAGTATATACTGATCTTTCCGGGGGAAAAACTAGTATATACTCATTTTTCCGGGAAAAATGAGTATGTAACACCGGCATCCGCTCCTTCCAAAAACTGGATGGGGTAAAATGAAAATTTTGCAGATACAAGTGCTTTCAATGCTGGTGTAAAGGAGAAAAACACGAAAACACACAAAATTACAATTGTTAAAAATCAAAAACTTGCAACACAAAACTTCCTTTTTAACACAGGGGCGGATCCAGGGGGGGGGGGGGGCGCATCCGGCTCGCCCCCCCCCCCTAAAATTGGAAAAAATATGATTTTTTGGCGTAAAATCGTGATTTTTCACACGAAATACCCCAAAAATTTTCGCGCCTCCTTCCGCTCGGCGCAATTTTTTTAAGTGCGCCCCCCTAACTTGAAATCCTGGATCCGCCCCTGTAACATGCATATAAATTTTCCCTTTGGTAACATATAAAGACTTTCCCTTTTATGGAATATGCTTAAATATGATTTTATGAAATATAGGCATCGTCTGCTTTGTTATAGTGTTACACTAATTTACATCAGGTACACCTTATATACCACAAAAAAGAAAACAAAACTTACAAATGTGATCATTGTACCATAGCCGTGATCGTATAGTCGCTGCTTCACGACCCCTGCAGATTTACACTGAGAGTGCGAATCCTATCGGAGCAGTTTTGTCTTGTTTTGTTTTGTTGTTTTTTTTGTTTTTGTATTTTGTTTTTTTGTTTTTTTTTTGTTTGTTTTTTTTTAGGAACATAATGTGTTTCGTTATTAATTTCTGTTAAAGTGATAAAAATGCAGCATTTACATACTCTATTATGTCTACTGGTGGTCACTTGTAAACCAAATTTCTATTTTCAGGAAAAGTTGGTAAATAATTATATGTACATAAGCATAAAGTTTTGCATATGTTTGCTCATCCAAGACCAAGCCCAAGGATATCTAATTAGTGATTAGCTTCGCGAGCTTTCCAGGCAGTGCCTGTTTCATATTATATTACGAATTTAGTTTGTTACACATATTTTCATTGGTTATTCAACCCTGAATGTCAGCATATATTCGGAAAACAGACGGGGTATATATTTTCAGTCCCCAAAAACGATTAAAACATGGACGACAAAACATTACGCTTCACTGAATCAATGGTATAATACGGAATAATAAATGTATTTTTACCAAATTAAATGCTGTTTTTATACTCAAAACGGCTGCATGAACAAAAAATATTACAACGGCTAATTCCGTCACAAATACCTGATCGATTCAGCAAACTCCTATGTTCCACGGCTGTACCATAACAAATAAACAAAACTTTGAGCCTTGAAAACTTTCGACGTCATGGGGCCACACCAAGGTTTTATTTACATGTTGTTAACATTTAAATTATTGAAACTGTTTCGCAAACCCGTTGTTTTGTTATGTGACATATTAATGTTGTATTTATAAAGTTCATAAAATTTACTACATATGAAACTGTATTGATTTAGAAATTTAGTACAGTATTTTCCTTCATGAGACACCCCATACATGAAATATGACGTGACACATATTTTGACGTCATTGAAGAATGACGTCAAAGGTACGGAAACGGACATCTAGAGATACGAAAAATGAAAATAAAAGAGGCAAATTTATTTAATACAGTTGGATGTTGTATTTAAAAAAAACCAATGGTTAAATCCGTAATATATCTGTGCCTCAGGGAATTTAGATCCTAAGCCGGGAATGTCACATTATATACCCTGTCTGATAGCTGAATAACATATAATATTAAGTTTTTGTTTTTGTTTTTGTTTTTGTTTTTTATACATATTATAAGAATTGTGATACAGTAGATTTCTATTGATTTTTGGAAAGCCGTACAACGCATATTTCCTTACATATGAAATCATAACACGAATGCAAGCTGTTAATTTCATATTTTTCTTTATCAATATTATCTATTCTGTCGGTTTTTTTTTTTTTTTAAACATCACGTAAACTGTCATAATCGATAAAAATAAAGCAATTTAGCAGATGTCGTTTTTATCGTAAGCAAATCATCAGAGCTTTTTTTCTATTTTTTGTTGTGCTTGGTAGTTATTTTCTTAAATCTGCAGTCGAGAAATCACATCGTCTGCTATGTTTACTAATTCGCATTTGATCCCATCACTACTGTATTAAGTAATACATTTACTTGACTAATTGCGGGAGCACAGTAGTCATGATCGCATTGGCGCCGCCTTGTGATGGAATGGATAGTTCTAGAAGGTGGTGGTTCGAATCCCATCAATCCTTTTGTTTGTTTGTCTACATTGTTAAGCTTAGCTTCAGAACGGCATTTTTGGCTGTAAGATTATGAGACTGTAAATGCATTTATTGCAAAATAACCTATTTGTCGTCAGTGCTTAGACGGTATCCGAAAACATGGGTAGCCAGGGGCGTAGCTAGCCTTTTTTGCAGTGCAAGCAACCAAACCTGGAAGGGAGGGGGTCTGGGGTCCCAGAATTTTTTCGGACTAGATGCAAAATGGTGCGTTCTGAGGTGTTTTCATGGGTAAATTGAATACATAAGCAACACATTGATTTCAGGATTTTGTTAGACAGAATTTACTTAGAATTGCCCAAAATCTGTTCTTCGTGTCTTAGCAGACACGAACTTCTCCATAACTTTGTCTAAATCCACACTGAAATCGCGATGGATATGCATTAATGCTAGCGATGACAACCTATCGTTATTCATTGTTGATCGTACATATGTCTTCAACCGACGTAGTACACTGAACGATCGCTCTGTAGTAGCACTTGTTACCGGCATTGTCAACATGATACACAAGATGGTATCTACAGAAGGATATAGCACCGGGTTTAAAGCATCAAGTGTCTCACAAAGTGAAGTTGGCATCTGATCGCGAGGTGTTATACTCTTGAATTCGTCTAAATTACATGTCAGGTCAGTCTGGTATGTCTCATACAATGTTGCGAATTGTTCGTTCGTAATATTTCCTTTTTAATTTTTATTATTCCTTATTTATTTTATCTTTTTTGCTCTTTATTTTTTTTTTCAGCACGCCGATGTGCACGCAACTGCGTGTTGGCGTATAGGGAGCTACGCGCCTGGTAGCGGTCGAGAAGTGCATATGTCTAAAAATACATCTTTAATATGACAGATAAGTTTCAATGGACAGAGATGCGATCTCCAAATATACCATTGAAATACAAATGTATAAGGATATTAACCGTGTATTATTCGAATAGCATGGATATGTTCTGTGTGTCAGATAAATGATTCGCATTTTACAGAAAGAAAACTTCTACATTTACAAGAATAGTGCTGATGTTATGACGATTGTTTACTTTATAATGAGTGAACAAAGAGGTTCGGGAGGATTGCACGGTTACAGATGGATGTACCAGAAGATGAAATATTGAGGAATAAACCCAAATAGGAGGAAATCAGGCTTTTATTGATAATATTGGGCCCACAGGGAACACTTCCTTGAGATCTAGGTCTGTTGAAGCAAAACAGAAATAAACATTAAAAAACCCGCACAGTTTCTTTTAGCCATTATGTTGTCTGTCTTTCGTCGATTTACGAATTCTGATTACCTCTTTGGTATCTTCAAACTCTCTTATATAGTCAACAATCGTGAGGAGCAGATGTATTTAGAGCAAATATAATTAATGACCCCAGCTGCCCCAGATGTTATTCATTATTTATTAGAATGTCCCATTTATGCGAATTCAAGAATACAATTATTTATGAATATAGCACCGTATACTGTTATCTCAATTGAAAACTTATTTGGCTCTGATAATTTAACAGATGAAAACAATTTAATAGTGTTTAGAAATGTACAAAAATATATACATCAAACTAATAGATTTGGATGATATGAAATTATACTCTGTACTCACGATGCTATCATACATTTTGTTGTTGCTGGGATAGCGGTTGAGGAGCGTTAACTCATTTTTATTTTTTGACAAGCCTAAATAAAAAGGAGATTTTTTTGCTTTATGATAACTAGTGTCCCTTTCTCTATGATCATTTCAGTGATCAAATGATCATCCGTCAAAATTTATGTTTGAAGTGCATTTTTCCATTTCAGACAATATTCTTACCATGTCACTAGGTTCGTCATTTTTTTTCTGTTGCCTTTATAGCACATTGGCTGAAAAGGTTTACTTTCCACTTTTATTCTTATTTAAAACTCCTGCTTAATAGGCCTCTCGATACGAAATGGATTGGCCGTGCATAGCAAAGAACAAGCTAAACAAGTTCCGAAAATCTTTCAGACCAATGAAATAGCACGAAACAAAATATGCTCGGTTGACCTCCTGGTGGAGCAAAATTGGATGTGTCGTCGAGAATAAACTTGAATTTCGTCAATATATATTATTTTGTTGTTTGTACGTATAAACTAGATAGGAATGAAGGGAAATCATTTTTGAGACGAAGACAAGCGAAGGTCCTTTTTAAAACTGGCGCGTTATTGTAAAATATCGAGTCGAAGCGAGGATTCCCTCTTCGTATTTTGACGATTGTTTCTTACCTTTATGTATATATAAGTAAAACGGCAGCTGGACCTAGAAACAAAAGTTAGTAGAACGAGAGAATTGTAACACGAAATGTTGTAAAATATGAATAAATGGCTCAAAGATATACTTCCAGACAAAGATCCATACCATAATCGCGGGAGGGACCAAATGAGGAAACAGGGAGGTCCGGAATTCGAGTGCCTGTGAATAAAATATGCTTTAAACAGTCGAATCAGTTATAAAGGAAAGAAAATAAATCTACATAAAGACAAAGTATCCATTGCCAATTGAGAACTGGATACATGTATTTAGTTAAAAAAAATTTAGATCAACCAGTTCGTGATGACGACAGTAGAATATTTGTAGCGATGACGTGGACTTTGGAGCAATGTAACCTTATTAGAATAGATTTTGCGTCAGCAAGTGAGTTCTGTCAAGAAAATCACTGTGTTGGGTGCAAGGCCTAGAATAACGTATGAGAAATGTAAACCCCACGCAAGCATTCAATTTTACACAAATGATTAAACTTAATCATTAAAAAATTGAGAAATTCCAATGTTACCACAAAAGCAATTAGGTAAGAAGTACTTATATAGCTAAACTATGTTTCCAACATTTATCCTGTAGTATTGGGTTGCTTACCATACTTAATTAATTATGCTACGTACTTAGCACAAACAGAGCCATGATTTTTAAGAAAAATAAATCCAACGTTACCGCCACCAACGTTATCGGAAAGAAAATGCGTGAACTACTTTTCAGCATAAGTACCATTTTTTAAGATTTAATATCTGAAATATTCATACATTACAGTAATTTAAATGTAAAGAAAAACAACATTATTTTTCTGATGTTTTCAGTCATATTGCTTACATAAACGATCACATTGCAAATAATAGACATAAATATACCAGAAAGCTGTTACTCGGTTTCGTCATGGGTTGAATTCTTATAATATAAGTAAGATCTTATAAAAAAAAGTGATTTAATATATACTGTAATAGACAGAAACGAAATACATTAATGTCTTGTTTTGAATGCAATTCCTGCAGGATAACCGTACGCATCAAGATGTGCATTACCGTATACCCAAAGTCCGAAAGGAATATTCCTTGAGTGTGTTATGCGATGTTCACCATATGTAATGGTTTTGGAAAATGAGCTGTACCTGCTGTTAGTCCCTGCAATCGTGTACACGTTATCAATATTGAACGAGCTTCCATCAAGAATAAATCCATTTATGCTATCTGCTTGAACGGTTATACTTATGTAACTGGTAAAACCTCTTGGTACAACGAAGTCATATTGATGTAAGTATTGGTTGATGCCATGGATCGTCATCATGAAAGCATCACCATTTCGTCCTCTTTCATGAGGGTATATCATAACATAGACTTCGTCGATTGCATCAACATAAGAAATGTTGTGGTGTTGAAAATCTAGAAAATCTCTTGCTTTGATGTGTTTTGTCACGTGTTGGTTGTTATACCAGATATTTATTGTAGTGTCATTTTTGCTTATTACCCTGACAGTATTATCAACTCGTGTAGCGATGTAAGGAATGACGTAAGTTGTGTCTAATTGTTCTAGGGGTAGAACCATTTCAATAAAAGTATTGCATCCACCTGTGCCATTGATATAGTTACATTTGTTACCGCTTACAACAGCTACTGGACTTGAACTGGTAATTTGAGTACCTGTTAAATCGGATGTATGTGATATTTCGAAAGTATCATGTTTATCAAAAACAATAGTTAGTGTGTCGTTTTGAGAGTAAGTTCTGTTTTTATATGTAATGGAACCAGACGCCATTTTCAAATGCATATTTACTATTGTCCTTGATTCTGTCGGTGTAACAGCAATCATACTTTGAGACAGCGATGTGCTATACACGCGGAATGACGGAACAATATAATTTCTGGATAGAAAAGGCGAGGGAATTGCCAAGTACCCTCCACTATAGCCATCAAGGGAATAATTATTATAACTCAGACCATAAACAGAAGTTCTGACAATTCCATTCAGTTCTACGCCAGCTTTCTTCATTCCATCTGTCATATACACGTTATGGTTCAATGAGTACTCGTTCTGATAACGTACAATGTTTAGCAGTTGTTTCATATCATTAGCAAAGTAATAAAGTGAAAGCCGTCCACTTTGCCCTGTTGTCACCAAAGCTTTCGGTGTTGCATATTGCAACAGATATCCTTCCGTAAAAAGTAGAATGAAATCAGTTCCCTTTGAATCTAGAACGAAATATGAAAATTTGCTATTGAAAATAAACATTTAGTTGATATCGTACTGTGAACTCATGCCAATTTAGGAATGCTATTGTACTGTCTGTATATGTGTATGTTGTCATTATTTTGTTTTGGTAACAGTATGCGTTTTTTTTTCTAGTGGAAGCGAATCTGTGCAGGTTTTTCAATCGTTTTGGATATATATGTACTGTGATCCAATTATCAAGATGGAAAGGGGGGAGGGGGGTATTTACTTATTTATTTACTTTTTTTTCCATCTATGTATTTGCTAAGACAAGTGCATGCAGCATAATATAAATAATATAAATATTGAATGTTATACATTGTACTTCGTTAGACATGCAAGGAGACGGATTAGTATAATCTATAATTAGCATGTTTCCGAAACCTACAATATGTATTTTATATATATGTGTTATAATGTAGTCTGTTCCTTAAATGAATAAATATGTTTAAAATAAGAGAGGAAAGTCGGCATCCTATTAACCGGTTTAATCCCACCACATTAATGTGTCTGTCCCAAGCCAGGATCTTTATTTCGTGGTCCTTTTTCATATCTAATGAGTTCACGTGAGATGTGATTGTTCGCTTTTGTTGATATTGGTGGAATTGCTGACACACCATCACTCTTTAAAGTTTCTCTTCGCAAAATATTTATTTTGAACAGTAATCACAACATATTACACATAGGATAAATACATTATTACTATCAATCATGTATAAAGAAGTATTTATAATTTGAAAGGATTTACAATTTCAAAAATAATTACGAAACTTGATGAAAACCATAATTTTTCGTTTTTGCACAGCAATCAAAATAGAAAAAGACAAATATAGAAGACGATAAGAATTATTTATCAGTCACAAAAAAACCAAAAACAATAAGTATTCAATGTTTACGTAATTAATACCATAAATATAGATTTTGATGTGTTGTGTTCGATCGAATTATTATTGTACACAAAAATGACCTTAAATGGTTAAGACAGTGTCAGTGTGAATTCATCTTCCCACAGTACAAATCAGACAATTACAAAAGCCCATACAAAATAATGACACCACTTGTGTAGAAACATACATCAGAATAACATCATCCTACGTAAGAATACGTTACATGACACACATAAAGTCTTGAAATACGAGTCTAGGAAGATACACGAAACAACACGAATCCCACTAAAAGAGGAGTGAACTCATTTGCTTCGTAAAGATAAGCTGTTCTTATTCCACTAGTGCCTCCGTCATGCAACAACTCTCTTTCATAATCCGATGATATGTCATGGAAGAGGGAAGAAGGAAGGAGCTGTGACTACGATATTCGGAACATATCCGTGGTCATCTGTGACACATATATTCTATTACGGCCACCGAAGTCATAATGGCGTCTATAAACAAATCGAAGGGATGACTTCAACTTAGCCTCTTTTTCTGATACATGAATCTGAAATGCATTCAACATGACTGGTGACTTGTTTTAAGAATAGGCTGTTGTGTTCAGGAATGTAATTGCACATCCTTGGAATAAATTGACCGAATTAGATTAACACGATGGGTGACACTAGTGGAGCAGTAACTGCTTACCCTTCCGGAGCACCTGAGTTCACCTCCGGTGTTTAGTGGGGTTCGTGTTACTCGATCTTTAGTTTTATATGTATGTTTTGTAGATCGTTGTTTGTCCTATTGTACTTTTTCTTTTGGTCATTGTCTGTTGTCTGTTGTCTGTTGTCTGTTCTTCTTCGATATACGGATTCTGATTATCTCCCTTTGGTATATTCAAACTCTTCTTGAACCAACTGTCGTTGTCCAAGATATATAAAAATACCACTAGGCTGTTTAAATCAAATATATAAATATATATGCAATATACAATAAGATATGGTACATTAACTAACCTTTTCCAATAAAATATACACCATGAGAGATACATTACATTATTATATCCGATTTTGTAGGGATTTATCAATGTGTAGACTCGGCCATGTCACTCCCAAACTGAATAAAGTCCAAATAGGTTTATGCACAGTTAATGAGCGAAAGGCCGAGTTTACACATCGCGATTATCTCCTTTGAAAAAAACCTCAGTGCATGGCGATGTTTAAAAGTCAGCCATTTTTATTCCGATACTATTTTTGTTCTTCAAGCAATCAAATCAGATAGTATTATAATAGTGTCAACTATTTGTAGAGACTGCATTTTGTGTGATTTAATTATGATTAAAAACGCCAGATACATATGTTTCGATCATAGTCATGACATTTGACATTTTTTCTCCGATGGCGGATATAATAAAAGGTAGGTCATTGTCAATCTTTTATCCACTGTTGAATATTAAATACAATGCAATACTGTAAAAAAAAAAAATAATAATGAAAAAAATATGGCGATCAGCACACCTTTTAAGCAATACATGTTAAATACCTGTATACTGACAGGTTGTTCCAAAATATCCATCTGTACACATACATGTGAATGAGTTGTTGACGGAATAACATGAGGCACCATTGAAACAAGGTGACATTGCAAGGCAGATATCTGAAAATATTGATATTGATTTATTAAAAACAAGACGATTGTTTTGTTTCTTTAAACATTCATTTGCCCCCTAATATACCCCCCCCCCCCAACATTTATCGACTTTGACTGTTATATTGTCATATTCCGGTGACGTAATTTTCTATGTAATCCTCCCAGTAGTCAGTGCTGCGGTACTAACACGGTTTTTTAGATATAATTTTAATCGAAGTTTTCAGTTCCTAAATCATGTAATGATTACTAAACCTGAGGTATTCTTTCTTCAGGAATAGGTAACCTTAGTGGATTGTGGCTATCCCGTTTGGACCGTTTCATTTTCTTGCTCCTAAATGACTGTATTTGGCTTTCACATAATGCTTTCAACGTTCGCGATGAAGGTTATTTCAGATATGTATGTCTTTATTACTATCACTTTACTCGATACATCTACTGATGTACATTTAGCCCCGCATGTATCATCCACCCATTAGTTAGTGGTTTGGCATTGACCTATACATTTATATCAAAATTTATTTTTATGAAAATGTCGATATTATCTTAAATACCATATATTGTTGTAAGTGGTGCTGGTGGTGTAGTTGCTTGGGTTCGATTAATGGTAAGTGATGTTGGAGTTGTCATTCCTTGGCTTTGTTTATCTATTTCGTGATTGCAAAGATCAGTACCACAACAATTAACACGCTGTGTAGATCTGACCATATTTCGTTTTCCAACAACTGGATATGGAAATTGTAAAGACTGACACAACTAAAATAGAAAATGTTAATTTGTAATTTACATTTAGTAGTTTTATTATTATATTTCAAAACCAGGCATCGGCGGTGTTATGTTTAGCGTGCTCGCCTCGAGTGCTGTAGATCATGGGTTCGAGCCCCGATCGGATCTAACCAAAGACTATACAATTGGTATTTATTGCTTCTCAGCTAAGCTCGGAATCAGGATAAAGTGTCAGAGTGGGGCGATATGTCTATCCATGGACTGTTGTTTAAGTGAGCTAGCACAATAAAAATCCAACTAAGCCTGTTGGACTGGTACAAAGCGGACCTCATCATCATCTCATTGAAAATTAACTTGTTCTCGCCATGATATAGATGATAAATTGCTGAGTTGGCGTACCGGAAGAGGTGTATATAAATTAAGATTGTAATTAACGAAACGAATTATATAGAATCATCTATTTTATATTCTTACTTCATCTAGATCACAAAATGTAACCTTTTGACAAGTTTCTGAATCTATCCGACCTTCACACTGGTAGCACATTATACTATTCTTAGGTCTATAATCTAAAAAATAGAATTGAACTATACATGTTTACGTTTAACAAGGACATGTATTGGTGTCGCTAACTTTTCTGACTATGTGAAAGGGACTAAGGATTATAGTTAAGGTGTTTAACGCCACTTTAAACAATATTTATAGTATATCGTGGAGGTAACTTTTATTGGTAGAAGAAACGTGAGTACACAGAGAAAACTATCAATCTATATATAGCTACCACAAATCACTGACCAACATAATGTTGTTTCGAGTACACGTCTTCATGAGCGGGATTCGAACTCAAAGCTTAAGATGATAGGCACTGATTGCAGAATGTGAAAGATAAAAACTATTTGGTGATATCTACGTAAATAACACCAATGGAGATTGTAGACGAGAATTCTAAGCTTTGCTACACGTGTCCGATCCTAGTTGTCATTTATCATTCCGACAATAATATATTTGAATTCAACCAATGAAAATAATGATTTGACATATGTTTTGTATCTATCAGTCTCAGAATATGTACTTTAAACTGGTTATTGCTCAATTTAAGAGCAGCAACATTATGCCTTATATGTTAAAGAATTATGGCCGACACAATACATTTTAATAGGTAAACACAACACTCACCACTGCTCTGAATCCTTAACACAGATATGATGACAGACAGACGACGGAAATCTTGATCGTAGTTTGGGCCAATATGCTTAGTTAATGATAACGTATAAAAAGGCTTCACTCTTGTGTGATCCATTTGTGTCAGTAACTTACAAGTCGTTACACAAAAGTTTATTTTGACTTCCAAGTATAATTATATCATTGATATGTCAGCTGACAATTTATGAGTGAATACCCCATGTTTTGTACGAGATAGAGCATAAGAAGAGTTTGAAGATACCAAAAGGGTAATCAGGATCCGTATATCGGACAACACAATGGCCAAAAGAAAATAAACAAAGGTCAAACAACGATCTACAAAACATACATATAAAACTAAAGATCGAGTAACACGAACCCCAGTAAAAACCGGGGGTGAACTCAGGTGCTCCGGAAGGGTAAGCAGTTCCTGCTTCACTAGTGGCACCCGTCGTGTTAATCTAGTTACAAACCCGGTAATAAGTCATGAATGAGGAAAGGACCGGGAAATGTTTACGACAAGTGGAACATATCCGTGGTCATTTGTGACACAGATATTCCATAGCGGTCAACCAAGTCATGGTGGTGACCGTAAAATTTTCGAAGTGATGACTTCAACTTTACCAAAAGGAACCCTTGGTTCATTAGCTTCCTTGTTAGCAGCAAACCCTTTATCAAGGAAATCCTGATAGGAACCACAAGCTCTGGAATATCGTATCATCTGAGAGATATATACTCCATATGCAGGTGCTGCTGGAATGTTGCTACATATAAATGGAAAGTTCACAATGAGAAAATTGAAATCGTCTCTTTTGTCGTAAAGCTTCGTTCTTAACCGACCCTCACTGTCGATTTCGAGGTGTAGGTCAAGGTATGAAGCATACCTATCTGTGTCTGTGGTATCCTTTATTTCAAGCTCAATGGGAGATGATGAAATCACCAAACCTAAAATTATTTAGTGAAAGGACATCATAAATATAGCGGAACGTGAAATTAAAGGATCGGGCTAGCGTCTTTTCGTTTTTTTCAGAGGCCCCTGTATGAAGTTTGCCTCATACGAACAAAGGAACAAGTAGGCGAGCAGAGGAACACAGATTGTGCCCATAGATATGCCGACTGTCTGTTGAAAAGCACCTCCAACAAACATAGCAATTATGTTGTCATTCAACAACTCGAGCATGTTGATGATACCAGTTTCAGAAAACCTTTTGGTAAAATTAGAGTGATTTTTTTTTGCAAAATAATATCTTTCCCTTCCTAGCACAAGGTATTTGTATCTACGTTGGTCATTCTCTTTTATGAAACACAGTTGGACAAACTCCCTTAATCTGTCCTTCAGCTTAGAGTGAGAAATAGTTGTGTAAAGGGTAGAGAAGTCAAATGTGTTAATCCCATTGCAAGAGGAGAGGGACTAAGATTGTATGTACTCTAACAGATCTTTAGAGTTCCTCAGAATCCACATCTGATTCACACCATACAAATTGTAATTAGATATATGTTTTAGTACCTGCTTCCCCACATCCATTAGTGTTACAAAGCTCAGACGCACAACAACTGTAGCATTTGTTCGTTCCGTTTGAGCCTGTATTCTTGTCACAAAGCTGAAATTAAATGAAAAATAACACAAATACCACACCGTTGTAACAATTCTAAAATCCTATAGAAAAATCGTAGAAAGAGGCACAATAGATACATGAGCACACACTTACCTGGTTGTTACAGACACTACAATAATAAGTGGCGGGGTTAAACTAGTTTTAGGGGTACAACGCTCCCCTCGTAGACATCCCATATATATTTATATATTATTTTTTATTATCATACATTGTTTTATGCAAGTTCATTATATTAATACAATTCAACAAAACAAACGATAATAATTATGTTAAATTTTGAGCTGAAATAAAATGAATAAAATTATAGCAATTCAAAACAAAAACAAACTCCCGCCATTAATTTCATATACAAGTCATTACGACATAACATTAAGCGTGCTAAACTGTACACGTACATTTGACGATGTGCATCCAAGATGATACGATTTGGCCCCATACACGTCAACAACACTCTTCAAGCTACAAACATAAAAATATAAAGGAGTACATTTACAAACGTTGGAGGCTTAGGTTTAACGACCGAATGAAACCTTTAGTTCGATCCTCATTTTCAAGAAAAGTTTGAAGATACCAAAGAGGTAATCAGAAGCTGTAAATCAAAGAAGGACAGATACTACAATGACCAAATGAAAAATGAACAAATGGCCAAACAACAACCTACAGAACATCACACAGGAAACTAAAATTAGAGCAACACGGACCCCACTATAAATCGGGGTTGAACACAGGTGCACCGTAATGGTAGGTTGATCCTTTTCAATTGGTGACCCCATCGTAATACGCTAGTTACAGACCCTGTGATAAGTCATGAATGAGGAAAAGATCGGATAGTGATTACGACAAACGGAATAAATATTTTACCGGCTTGAGTATATGAGTAACACGATAGGCGTTTATAAGAAGCAGGAACTAATTATCCTTCGCGCGCACATATATTCCCCTGGTCTTGTTGGAGGGGTCTGTGTTGCTCATCTTTTTTAGATTTCTGTTCTGTGTTGTGTTTTTTGTTTTATTGTCTTCGTTCGGTGTCTTGTGTCCATTGTTGATCTAACGTTTTTTTACATAAACAAGATATGTATATGTCTGAATGAGATGAATCTTAGCTTTAGTAATAATAACATTATTGAAGGAATTATCTTCAAAACAAATGCTTGAAAAAAGTTTTACTATGTGCCTACCTGCCCTGGATTACATTGTTGTATGTGATCACAAAAACGCGGATGACTGATCTCAGGACAATGAAAACAGGTAAGGCCTACACTATAATTCCAAACTCTGATTCATTATTAGTAGTAACCATCGTCGGTAACCTACAGTTGACCACGATCTGATCACTCTCCACTCGTCACCGGTGAATCAACTGACAGAGAAATCATCGTAGTCATGTGATCGTCTTAGAACACTTTGATAGGTCCAGACGACTGTCTTTATAGCCAATCAATATTTTTAATAATAACTTGAAAAATATGGGAGCCACTATTTTTCTGTATAACTTTTTCACCTCACAGATGGAGATGAACAATATCAAAAGATGGTTTTTATTGGTAACTATTAACAGTTGTTTTCTTACAAAAAAACGAGGATTTTTCTGCATCACACGGGTGATGAGTGGAGATTAATCAGAGCGTCATCAGACGTAGGTCACCGGCGATGTAATGGTTACAAATGTATCTTCGCACAAAATAACGTTATCATGTTGTAAACGAATATTCAACCTCAACCTCAACATTTAATAATAATTTTTTTTCCATTAAAAATGGCAATTTTTAGTTGAACTGTAATGATTTGATGACGCTTGTGGTAGATAAACCAAATTCATAGCAAATCTGGGTGGGATCTATCCAATTTAAAGCCGTAACATGTTTCTAAACAGTCGGGAAGCCACGCACAGATTCCGTACCTCCAACAATGCAAAGTCAAATCCCGAAATCAAGGGACGTAACTCTATTTTTTTTAGACATGACGCTTTACAAGTGAGCGGCCATGCATTGTTTACGTCGACACCCCATGTGTTTTTACTGAATATCTTCATAAATAAAACTGAAAGAAGTATTCATTTTTATTGAATCCATTTTTTAAATAAAATTGTAACGTGACTGACGCGTGAATACGTGTATTTATGATATCGTTTGCTTGAAATCAACGTTGGAACTCGGGATACCGCTGCTGATGAAATGTTGTAAAAAAAAATGGCGCTAAAAATAGACTCTTTAACTAAGTGGAACAATTGCATCCCATTGGCTGTTTATTAATAAATTTGGTAAAAATAGCTAGAATCACGTATTAGAGTGTGGATTATTTGCATATTTCCCCATCATTCGTCACTAGAATTCCATATTTGGATGTAAACAAGAAGCACTATATTTCGAGATTCTAACCAAATATGTCTGTTTTTTTTCATAGATTGATCGATCTATTTAGGATGAAAATGTGACTGTTTCTGTTTAAAAACGAAAGAACCACTTGACCAATCATAGTCACACATATATAGAGTCATTTTATTCCATTTTTAACAACAAATCTTTCATTTTCGTTGACTCGTTCCATGGCATTTATGGACATGTCAAAATATTGACATAATTAATAAATACATTTTAGAAATAAAAAGGTCTGCATTATAATGTATGATCTTGTCATGCAGAGAATGGCGAAAGATTATGTTAAATTCACTCTAGATTAACATGGCATAGCATAAGGCTACATATTTAGTTCATGTCAAGCATTTACACCCCCCCCTTTTTTTTTCATTTTCAGTCTGTTTTCCTGAAATACTTATTGATGTGTGTACATGCTACTTTTCGGTGCCAATGGTATTGACAACCTCCAGTTTTAGTTAGTTTTAGATCATTGTAGGTAGATATATATATATACAGACTGGACATGGGATGTTTATTTTTTTTTAACAAGAGTCTGAAGATACCAAAGGGACAAAGTTACAGATTCTATTAAATAAAATGGATGTTTATTTTCTGTTAGTTTCAGATTCTATGAGTATAAATGCAAAGTTTCCTGTGATGTTTATTGGTTGAATATTTGAATAAATAAAAATAAGAATATATGATAAGTCTTATATATATATTCATACAGGTTTGAAAATCAATATATATATATTTTTATACATATATATATGTTTTTTTTCTTCTAAAATATCCATGAAGTATAAAAAATGGACCAGCATTCCAATTATTTTTAAAGTACATTATCAAACAAATGCCATGAGTTTTCAAGACACCTTGTGTCATAAATTATAATAAAGTCATTCAGAAAAGAACTTTTTGATTGTGTAATTTGTGAAACTTCATCTGAAAGTCAAAAGGTTTATTTCAATTTCAATTGAAAACCAGGACTTGTCTTAAACATTTCAAGAATGAATTAAATTTCTGTAAAGAATTTGGCTCAGAAGATAAATTATATTGTGGTACACATTGTTATAACAGTTGTAACACATTTTCTAGGTCAGAAAGTGGAGCTGAAACAAGATCTCAAACTTTTCAATTTCTTATAGATACATTGTATATTAAACCAGAACCAAGTTGTTGAACAAGTTTCTACAGACATTTAGACCTGTATACACTCCAACATGTTGTTGAATTTGTTATTCATGCTTTTTTTTTAGATGAAAAGGTACTTATGTTGCCTGTTGTTTATGAGATATATAATTATCTTTTATCTATGAATATTAATGCCGAAATTTATAAATTTTCTTTTACAGAGAAGAATTTTTCGAAATGTTCCCATTTATTAACTTTTTTCCAGTCATTGGAACAAATAAAATAATTTTTTTAACTTCAATTTTAAACAATATTAACCAATACTTGGTTATTTTGCCAACAGAAAACATATTCATTCTATTCTAGTCATTTAATCTACTTAGTGAAATTTGGAATTCTGGTTTGTCCTTTCATGTGAATGCAAGTATTCTGTATGTGTCTTAAAATTATGTGAATGGTAGTCATTCAATGTGCTCTTTTATGTGAATGCTAGTTATTCTGTATGTGTCTTTTATGTGAATGCTAGTCATTTTGTGTCTGTCTTTTATGTGAATGCTATAGTCATTCTGTTTGTGAATGTCATGGTGGAAAAATTATTGAAATCTAAGTATCCATATTTGTAAATGCTGGTAATTTTGTGAATGTCCTGGAGAAAGAATTATTGCAAACTAAGTACCCATATTTGTAAATGCTGGTCATTTTGTGAAAGTCCTGGAGAAAGAATTATTGCAACCTAAGTACTCATATTTGTAAATGCTGGTCATTTTGTGAATGTCAAGGGGAAAGAATTGTTACAACTTGACCACCCATATATGTTATAAAAGCTAGTTTGTAGTTGGGTCAAACACATGAATATTCCAAATACATTGATATTTACATTGTGAGATCAACATGAAACTTGGTAGCTTTCATTCAGATAATAAAATTTCCTAATTTCAAGAAAAATATTTGCTTACACTGATTTTTTTTTAATTTGCCTTGATATAATAGGAAGGGTTAAGATATCTGAATACAATTTTTCATGCCCCTTTTTGTCTCAAGGTTTCCCTTTTTTTTAGATTTTAAAAAAATTATTAATTTTTTTACATGTTTTTTTTTTTTTTATAATATTTTCATATTTTTTCAATTCGCTTAATTTTTGTATGTAAACATTTTATTTTTTCCACACATTTATTTCTTTCTATTTATCTTGTACCTGTTGTATTGAAATTAAATTAAATTGAAATTATTAATTGTTGTACTTTCCCTGTGCAAGTCTAGTATCATAGATGATTTTTTTTTAAATTTAAAGTGATAATAAATAGTAATTCCCCAGTCTAAATTACAAAATGCACAATGTCTAAAACAATATTGCAATACAAATAATTCAATTAAACTGAAAAATACGGTATTAATACAAGAAAATAAAAAAAAAAGACATAGATACCCCTTTCCCAAATGAAATATACTCTTTCGGATGTACGCTTAGGTGTCGTTTATTGTTGATGTTAAGAAACACCACCGATGTGTTCCGAAAGACAATGAATTTCGATGTTTGGCAAATGGTCGATCCGATCAAGGTGGGTGTAGGGCTAAGTGGAACAATTGCATCCCACAAAACATTGACACTAGTTGTCGGTATGACAATGATCCTAGATGATTTCCTCAGGCAATGTATGTTACAGAAAGCCATCATATTGTTTTAATTAAATTTTCTGTTTTAAATAGAACCACCTTGACATTTGTTTTGAAATTGAGTCCACTTCAAGTAGCAAAATTCGATGTTTGTACACAATATAAATAAAAACTGAAGTGATACAATAAATTTATATTTATCCATAAACATCTTCCGTATATTTTAATTGATTTCAAGCATAAATATTTATTGTAAACCGACGTATTTTAAGCGAAGGGTTGAACGTCATTTTTCATCAAAAATGAAGCGAAAGTCACGTGACTGGGACTTGACTTTGGAGCTCTCCTGTCACGCTGGCTGTCCTACTGAAAGATAGCACAGGCTAGCCATTAGTTCATTTTCCTCAACATTTAATGATTGTCTTTTTTCACAAAAAATGGCAGTTTTTAGTTGAATTTGTATGATTTGATGACTATTGTGATATATACATCAAATACAGAGCAAAACTGGATAGGATCTATCAATATAACACATAAACACTAATGCCGAGAACGCATGCGCAATCGTTAAATCACTGCGTTCTACGGCACTCGTGATTATATTTTCGATATTTACACTCTCCAATTAATTATCCTATAATTATGTCAAAGCTACATACATGTACCAAATAAAAATTCATTCTACACAGTAGAAGCTGAGAAAAAATATTCCCAAAGCTCTTGGACAAACTATTATTATATAAACAAACAGTCAAGGTAAATGCAATATAGCCACCTGACCTTTTAAATTATTCCAGTGCCGATAAAAACGTCAATCATAAAGTGGCCGTTGCTTATAAAAAAAATTCGGGTGCTAGTATATATATTTTGATAATCTAATGATGACAAGGAGCACCATTTGTTAAACTTCAAATATATATTTAGTACAATTAAAAGTACAATTTAAATTGCAACTCTAAGAGTTTTTTAGTATTTTTTAGGACAAAAGAAAAAATGTTCTCCGAGACTGTCATTTTTAATGCGAAAAACAAAGTTGATTATGTTGAATATTTGAAAAAAGTCATTCTAAACAAAATCTTTGATAATCCTTTCATTCCGTGAAAAAGATTAAAATTAATATAAACCTGTTCGTCTTGCTTAAATCTTCGATTTCCCGATCGTCATCCATCTCTACGCCATGTTTTTATCTGAAAAGTTCCGTTATTTTATCATAAATGTGCCGTTTCTCCGGAAAGTGTCTGTAACGACTTACCACCGTGTATTAAGAGGCTATATAAAGAGACCCGTGTGCAAATGCTTCGAATATGTGCAAATTATTTTGTAGGGATAATTAAATCAAGCGTTTATTTCTTCATGAAAACATAATTTGAAGTGGAAATTTAATTTAAAAAATATAATTTAGGTCATAAACGCTCAATCAATGTTTATTTTTTTTTAACAAATTTCAACTTATTCTAACATATAATAAAAGTTATTTCTATCATTTTCCCCCGTTGACATAATTTATTTCACAAAAATGAATGCGTGTTGACATCAAAGGGAGATAATTCGGTGTAAAACTAATTTACCCCCCTTTTTTTCGCATTAAATTTAAGAACAAAAAAACCTTTTTTGTTACTTTAGTATGGAAACATATATTGTCCAGTTAGCTACGGATATAAGGATATTTGGATAAGGGTATGTTTTGAAACGATAGTGACTTTTTTTTTTATTGCTTCACAGTTTTGAAAATTGACCACTCAAATAAGGAATACATGTACATTTTTCATAAAGATGTAAACAGAATGTGCAGTCCTCTCCACACGGCTCACATACTGTACATAGAGTAGTATACACCGATGCTATTTGAGTCCATCAAATACCATTGGGAATGCCAATATATTGTTCACACATTTATGTTTTTCTTAACATTTGTCATCTATGCTCCAATGACGTGGTATTCATAATTCATAGATAGCACGTTTTGTGCTCATTAATTGCATATGTGGGAGGGTTACAAGTAACAATGGAATTATATATTATGATAGCAAACATGGCTTAATTTCATGATCCAAAAAATACGTATTATTTTGACGCAAAAAACAAATGTCTCCTACACTGCCCATCTTTTGAGAAAGGAGATCCAATTGCTATCCCTTTATAAATTAAGAAAGATTTTCATAATTATACACGAATCTGCACATAGTAACAAGCAAATATGCAAATGTAGAAATTCCCATTGAGACTGTAGATAGAGTTCCTTGTACAACCTTCTTGATGAAATACTTCTAAATAAAAATATAAGGGCCGTAGTGGTCGTAAACATATGTAGTTGGACCTTTGCAATCAGTGCCTATAAGCACTAACGTAGTGAGTTCGAATCCTGGTTATGGTGAGGTGTACTCGATAAAATATTATGTTCATAAGTTTGTCAGTGACTTCCATCACATCGGTGGTTTTCTCCGGTTTCCTCCACCAATAAAACTGACCGCAACGATATAACGGAAATATTGTTGAAAGTAGCGTTACATACCATAATTCTGTTATGATATGCGAATATTCATATAGCAGTAAGTAAACATAGGAGGACGTACGCTTACTTTTGTGATGGATATGTGTCCCGGAAATGAGAGAGGCATAATGGACTTAAATTTGTTAATATTAAACTACTAGTAAATGGTCCTCTATATTCCCACACAGACGCGTCATTCTGCGTATTGTGACTTCCGATGTAATGACAACTTGATTTACAATAACTACAGGCAATGTTATTGCCAAAACTCAATCAGCTGCCAGTACCTACCCGCCATTTTATTTGTACTATGTGGATATCTAACAATAAACGTAGTGTGAACTTATTTGAATAGCGTTAAAGTAAATAAGGGTAATAACAAAATTATCGAACTCCGAACAATCTAACACAGGGAAAGTCAAAACTCATAAGTATATAAACAGACAAAATCAGTCAACAACCGGAAAACTGTGAAAACCGTAATGACCCTGACTTGGTACAGGCATTTTTAAAGAAATGGTGGGCTGAATCAGATTTTACAGCGCCAATCCTCCCCCTTTCATTACGGCTCAAAGTTTCCGGCTGTCACTATAACAGTATTTACAACAATACTTGAACAAAACAGGTAAAACAGTTGTCAAATCAGCGCCAAACTCAGTGAAGCAAATGTCAAAAACACTTTTACGTCACACATTGATTAAAAAATATTTTTGACATTTTTGTTGAAACCTTATCTTTATACATTTTTACTATATGAAAATCCATCGTTTATAATCTTTTCTGCAGAGACGGAATATATTTCGACAAGATCTTGGTATCGAATGTTGTTGAAAGTGGCGTTAAACACCATCAAACAAAGCTAAACAGTGTAGATTTAAATACATTTATCTTAATTTAGAAGTCAGATCAACTTCAAGTAATTGAACTCATAGATTTATAGTCATTTATGGCTATCTATGTCTGTGACAGGGTCAAGATAAGTAAATAGTGATAAATTTGGACCTTTTATGTAGAAATTTGAATGGCCACTCTCTAAATTGAAATGAAATCATTCAAGATGTGCAGACATCTCCACCCGCCTAGGCCGGCCTGTGCAGACATCTCCACCCGCCTAGGCCGGCCTGTGCAGACATCTCCACCCGCCTAGGCCGGCCTGTGCAGACATCTCCACCCGCCTAGGCCGGCCTGTGCAGACATCTCCACCCGCCTAGGCCGGCCTGTGCAGACATCTCCACCCGCCTAGGCCGGCCTGTGCAGACATCTCCACCCGCCTAGGCCGGCCTGTGCAGACATCTCCACCCGCCTAGGCCGGCCTGTGCAGACATCTCCACCCGCCTAGGCCGGCCTGTGCAGACATCTCCACCCGCCTAGGCCGGCCTGTGCAGACATCTCCACCCGCCTAGGCCGGCCTGTGCAGACGTTGTTTTTTCGATTTTAAAAAGCTGACCATCGTTACTGGAAGCTAATTCATTTATCTATTTTTATGCCAGTAGCCCGGATGCTGCAGCATGGATGTTAAAATTCGTGTTTGTTTACCTCGCAAATACGACCATTTTATGCTATTCATTGACAATAATTTGCTGTTGCCAGTTGCAAGATTACATATATTGAATAATATCTACCGAAAATGATCATGGGCATCATCATAAATTCATAAAATATGAAAAACGATTGAGAAAAGAAGGAAAAAACATGCTCGGCTTACCTATCAAGCAAAATCTTTGCCACTTCAGCGCGAGTTTGGACGCGTAGCACTTCCTTGAGTTCGTTCCAACGGTCCAACTGATCCCCTACATATATCCTGCATTTGTTCCATTTGGAAGATTTTTCACTTCTATTCATCTTTCTCTCTGAATCCGTCAAAGTCCGCTTTCTTCCACGCGTTGACACTTTCTCTTTTGCCCAAGAACCACATGTTGTTTATTGTTTCTAAGCAGTGCGCATGCTCAAGACGGGTTCACATAGAAGGTCATATGAATAGATTTGAATTCTTGTTATCCTGGACAATAATTCTGATAACGATAGTTTTGGGTCTTTTTTTGTCAAAAAATCGTATCTTTTGCAGCATAATTCGGTGTTAATCTTCATTTTATGAAGGTCAGTACGGAAAACGACAATAATTTTGGGTAAGAAAAAATTACGATTTTAGTAAACAATATGCCTTTAAGTGCAGGCAATAATTGTATATTGTCCCCAATTTTCCCCTGGATAATCTACACATTTTGGAAAAGTAAATACGCGTAGACTCGAAGATTTAAAAAACTGTTCGGACGAGAAATCCTAGGACCCCCCTCCCACCTTAGATCAGAAAATGTTTACTCCTATCACATGGCCATAACTATACATTAACCAAATGATGAAAGATGACGGAGAAAGATCCAAACATTGGTTCACCGACAATAATCGCCGTAATATGAAATGATTATTAAAATGTATTACTATTTAATAAATTTTCGTATCGTTTTTTTTAATGTTAAGATCATATTCTAAAGACCCAGAACAGGTAGATGTGTGTTTTAATAAAGTACCTTCACTTATCCTCATTCGTTGGTTGGTTGGTTGGTTGGTTTCATGGTGTTTAAAGCCACTTTCAACAAACAATATTTCAGTTATATCGTGGCGGTCAGTTTCGCATACCGGCTACTATTCTTCATATTTTATGGTTGAAGAAATTCAAGTTTAACCGACAGTCGTGTGCTCTCATGAAGTACATTCTTTTAGCCTCATATATATATCGTCTGCTTCTTCATCTTTTGCGGTTGAAGACATTGAAGTTCTCCATTTTCTTGAAATCTTCTACTGAGCATTTCGTTTATAATTGATAATATTCTTAGAGGCTCATTTAAGACTCATCACCGACAAGAGAGTCTTACCAAACTCTCCTCTGAGTAACATGGATAATGTTTCCTGTGTTTTTAACGACTGTGACGTGCGTATAAGCTCTGTGGGTTGATCCCTCTAAAGCACTACTAGTATCCTCGAACCCCGCTCAGGCAAGGTTGATTCCTATGAAGCACTACTAGTATCCTCGAACCCCGCTCAGGCAAGGTTGATTCCTCTAAAGCACTAATAGTATCCTCGAACCCCGCTCAGGCAAGGTTGATTCCTCTAAAGCACTACTAGTATCCTCGAACCCCGCTCAGGCAAGGTTGATTCCTCTAAAGCACGCACTACTAGTATCCTCGAACCCCACTCAGGCAAGGTTGATTCCTCTAAAACACTACTAGTATCCTCGAACCCCACTCAGGCAAGGTTGATTCCTCTAAAGCACTACTAGTATCCTCGATCCCCGCTCAGGCAAAGTTGATCCCTATGAAGCACTACTAGTATCCTCGATCCCCGCTCAGGCAAGGTTGATCCCTATGAAGCACTACTAGTATCCTCGATCCCCGCTCAGGCAAGGTTGATCCCTATGAAGCACTACTAGTATCCTAGAACCCCGCTCAGGCAAGGCTTTCTTGATGCATCATTATGTGAAAAAGTTTGTGTTTGACTTGCGACAGGTCAATGGTTTTCTCCGGGTTCTCCGGTTTTCTCCACCAATTAAATTGACCGCCACGATATAACTGAAATATTGCTTAATGTGGCGTTAAACACCATAATAATAATCCAAGTAGTTTACAATTAAAGAAGATAACAAGAGCAACAGGTTATACGGACACATTATCATAAAGATAAAAAAAACGGGATGGAAATGATCTTTTCTATCTCTGCGTAAATCTAATTTGCAGTTTGTATACCTTACCTATCGGTGAACATTTATTCAGTCAGTAAACAGAGGCCGTTGTGGTTGTGATCGTATGTTAGTTGGATTTACAACTACCCGTGCAATCAGTGCCTATCACCACTAACTTTGTGAGTTCGAATTCCGCTCATGGCGAGTTGTACTCGATGTAACTTTATGTAATAAAGTTTGTCAGTGACTCGCAACGTGTCGGTGGTTTTTCTCCGGGTACTCCAGTTTCCACCACTAATAAAACTGATCATCACGATATAGCTGAAATATTGTTGGAAGTGGCGTTAAACACCATAAACCAACCAACCAGCCAACCATCAATCTGTAAACATTTATTATGTTGTATCTATTTGACACAAGGATGTAAATACACGTGCATTACAAACAAAAGTATGAGTTACGACTTTTATTCACCCACTTATTTTCACAAATAACAACACGCTTTAATATTCATTGGTGTCAGATATAGGAACACTCCATCCGAGAAGACAATGTTGTATAAGTCATTTATTATATGAAATGCATAAAATAATCAAATACCCATAAATTTGAATTATTTTAGCTACAACAGGTCTCAGATATACAATAGCGGCCGTCGTGGTCGTGAACGTATGGTAGTTTGCTTTATAACTACCTCTGCAATCAGTGCCTATCGCCCCTATCGCCACTAACGTTGTGAGTTCCAATCCCGTTCAGGAGATGTGTACTCGATTCAACTATATGTGATAAAGTTTGTCAGTGACTTGCGGCAGGTCAGTGGTTTTCTCCGCCACGATATAACGTTAATATTGTTGAAAGTAGCGTTAAATACCATAAATCTCGATACCAAACCATATATACAATAACAGGAAATATAATTTATCATACATACCTATCATACAAATAATAACATTCTTGGTCACAAAGCTTTTTAAAAGTTTTTCTTGCAGTAAATGATTGAGCCTATGTATGCTGAAATAAAACAAAATCGATCAACAAGCATGTCAAATATTGATCAAATTAAATAACAAAATAGCTGTACTATTGTGTCTTTAATTGAGCTTAATATTGTTTTTCTGAAAATCAAGGTGTGTATTTGACCCAGTTGTCGTATTGATAAGAGTCAGATAACATAAGGTAAAAACGGAGGTCAATGTATTGAAAACATTACAATAGAATCAGATTAAAAAACTACCGGAAGTACCTTGTTCTGTATTATTGTATTGTTGGTGCATCAGGAAGTCATACTTTACATGGTGTACAACACAGGTGAGTGAATTCACATGATCTTTCAAAATAAGACGATGATCTATCGAACATTTGTATTAATATAATATGAAAGATTAATTGAGTTTTTGGGTGAGTGAGTGATTGTTGTTTAACGCCAACTCAGACATTTTTCAGCTATATCATTGAAAGGACAAGTTAATTTTCAATGAGATGATGATGAGGTCCTCTTTGTTCTAGATCAACACACTTAGTTGGTTTTTTATAGTGCTAGCTCACTGAAACAACAGTCCGCAGGTAGACATGTCGCTCCACTCGGGCACATTATCCTGATTCCGAGCCAACTAGTCTTTGCTCTTACTCCTTAATGCTGCGTACTTAGCGGAGAAGCAACAAATACCAATTGTATAGTCTTTGGTTTGACCATTACACAACCGATGTGTTTAATTAAGTTTTGGATGCTTAACGTTCAGTGGAAAATATATCATGCATATTCATGACGAGAACAAGTATAACAATCACTTGAAACTATAGAGAGATTAGGTAGCGATGACAACCAGTCAATCACATTCGACTGTTTCTGGAAAAGTACGGAGTGTTTGGTAGGAATGAAATATTTATCCTTTTTAGCGGATACAATGTGCCGTCTTTTTCGATATCCACAAAAGATGTTTTAACTGGCAGGGAGCGTGACCCTTTCAAAATTCCCTACCCACTATGATCCACGGTCAAGTTTTCAATATTATGACCCGATACTCCTTCAGCAATAAAGATGGCACCTCTTATCCATCACCAGTCACACGTACACAGTAAAAAAAGACTGTGCGTCTTTATCTTGTGCCGTAAAAATCTTAATATAAGTGTATCTTAAACTTTTTGTTCTTTAGAATTAGGGGAGGGGGGTAAAATATAATTTGCGAAACTAGAAAAGCCGGTTAAAATAAAAGATAATCGGAATCGTCCACCTGGATAGGGATTATATAATGGATTATTACAATGTCTGAATTAACCAGATGTTTTTTCATCTTATTACTCTGTTTAATGCGCGCCCTCCCCCCCCCCATAAAATTGGAAAAAATATGATATGATTTTTGGCGTAAAATGTTTAATGTCGAAGCCATTTTAATTTTAATCAATATAATGTACGTGGCTATTATTTGTTCTATTTGTGCACTAAATTTGATATCTATGTTTTTATTAAAACGTTTACAGAAACTCAATATATAAATTATTAAAAGTAGGTCGTATAGATTAGAGTCAGGTAGATACGAGGAACAGTACAGTCAGGTAGATACGAGGAGCAGTCACTTCCTTGTAGAACAACCAATCCTTTAGCGTGCTTTCTATTATTCATGCAAAAATAAATAAAAAGATAAAATAAAATAAATAAAATAAACGAATCTTTGATTTACAGAGTATTAAACATAAATCATGTGTTAAGAGGTAAGTAAATATAAATAACTATTTAAGATGGTGATTGATGGTTTGTGGTGCTTAACGCCACTTTCAACAATATTTCAGTTATATCGTGACGGTCAGTTTTATTGGTGGAGGAAACCGGCATATTATTTCAATAGCCCCGAGTTTTTAATATTATCATTCCAGGTTGAAAAAAGCATCAACGTCATGTATTATGGATTAAAATGTTAATTAATGCTGAATGTTTTTCCTGTATAATAGATAAAAACGAGCCATTTAAAAAAACGTTTAACAACATTGACAAACAAAATATGTGCACTGCGAAATATTTATCTATTTAACGTTTCCCTTAACAAAGAAAAATATAGAAAATAATAACATCATGTGTATATTTGAAATAGATTCTGTCATTTGATCATTAGTCTATTACCACTAAAGTTATGAGTTCGACTCACGCTCATTAAAAGGTGTACTCTATACAACATTACGTGATAAACTGTGTCAATGACTTGCAACAGAGCAGTGGTTTTCTCCGGTTTCCTCCATGAATAAAACTGACCGCCACGATATAACTGAACTATTGTTGAAAGTGATGTTAAACCCCATAATCCCCCACCCCATTACTACTTGAATATCTCTTTCAGATCAATATGGGAAACTGTATAGAAGGAAACAGGCGAACTCCAGCACAAGGGCAGGTATTAGTAAGTACCTCTCCACAGGCATTTTACCTTAATGTAATCATAATGGTTGTATAATATTTCTCTGTTTGATTATGGAAAAGAGGAGTTTGAAGATATTAAAAGGGTAATCAGGATCCGTACATCGAAGAAGAACAGACAACACAATGGCGAAATGAAAAAGTACAAAAGGACAAACAACGATCTACAAAACATACACATACAACTAAAGATCGAGTAACACGAACCCCACTAACAACCGGAAGGATAAGCAGTTCCTGTTCCACTAGTGACACCCGTCGTGTTCATCTAGTTACAAACCCGGTCATAAATCATGAATGAGGAAAGGACCGGGAAGTGTTTACGACAAGTGGAACATATCCGTGGTCATTTGTGACACAGATATTCCATAGCGGTCAACCATGAAACACATCACTTTGTTTTTATAATTGTGTAGTTTCGGTATTTCAGATTTCAGTGGGAAAACAATATAATGTGACTTTTATGATCGGACCAAATAAAATTGTGTGTACATTGACATTATATATGTAGTAACTAGACATTATTTTTAAACTTTTACATACAAATGACGAGTCAGTTACAATCGTACAATGTACCAACATTTAATGTGATACCTCAATACATTTACCCGTGTTTATGTGTCTCAAGGACAGTATAAAGATACCAAAGGGGTAATCAGGAGCCGTAATTCGAGGAAGGCCGGTCAATACAAACATATTCATATTATTATTGACACCGATATCCATAAAGTTTGTCAGAGACTTGCGACAGGTCAGTGGTTTTCTCCGGGTCCTCCGGTGTTCTCCACCAATAAATCTGACCCCCACGATATAGCTGAAATATTGTTGAAAGTGGCGTTAAACACCATAAAACTAACCACCCAACTAACCGATATCCGAATCATGGTGGCCACCTTAAACCTTAACACTTTCGAAGTGATGACTTCAACTAACCCACTAGGAACAACTTTATTTTCGCAGTAAAATTATTCAGATATAGAATATTTTTATTTCAGCATTATTTGTAGAAATGACATATACAAATCTATTTACAGGAACCGTTACCAGCCATTCAGTCTAATCAGCTATACCCTTCTCTCTCTCAGCAAGATCAAGCATTAGTTGACCAATTTATTCAACCATCTGCCCCACCACCCTATGCAGAGAGGGATCCAAATATTCCACAGGTAATTAATGAGCAACAAAGAGTGAAAATAAAACAAACAGTCAAATCTGTATATAAAGGACACTCAAGAGAACCTGAGAATGTGGTCTTTATGAGCAGTGGCTCGTAATATACAAAATTATATATACGATTCATTAATGGGGGAAATGAGATGGATTAATAGACAGTGATTTGTTATATAGAGGTGCCCTTAATATAAGGCAGATTTGACTGTACTCTCAGCAATTTATAAGTGTTTTATAAATCTTTTAAATTTCTGATATCAGTTGGTGATATGTGAATTATGGCTTATTGGTGTTTAGCGGTAATATAAGCAATATTCCTGTTATATCTTGGCGGTCACTAACATTGGTGTGAAACCACTAGCTTGTTGCTGTCAAACTTTATCCCATAAGATTGAATAGAGTGGACAACTCCATAGATCGGAGTCGATCTCAAAACTTCAGTGGAGATAGGTACTGATTGCACGTGTAAATGTAAATCATGCTACCATATGATACCGGCCACGACCACCCCTCGTGATATTTGGACTAAAACAAGTTCTTCTACATTGATGAGAAATGGAGGAAAAGCTTCATTTGTAAACTTTACACAATCAACAACATTTAGAAAGGTAAATATTAAATTACATTCACAAAATTTAATGTTAATGAATTCTAACAAAAACTAATAACATTTATGAATTCGTATTTGTAAAGGGGTTTTCTCGATGGGAACTTATTTTTAACACGTTCCTAAAGAAAGCCTGATCATGGACTCTAGAGAGTAAAGTGTTTTGGAGTGTGGAGAGTGCCACGCTCCCTGCTAGTTTAAGATCTCTTGTGTAGATTTCAAAATAGATTGAGAGAAATGTAGTTGCTGCAAAAGGCTCACGTTTTCTTCTCTTCATACTTTTCCAACAGCAGTCAAAATTGTTGCCCGGATGTCCCATCATCTCCTCATTTCTGTATAGTTTTTATATATTGTTGAGCTTGAAAATGCATTATAAATTTATCACTAGACGTTAGGTAACCAACAATTAATAGTTAATTAATAAACATGCACAATGTATGCACAACTCGTATTCGAACAAACCTCGTTCTAAATTGAGTTAAAAAAAATAAATATAGAAGCAAGCGTTTGCTCCCAAATTTTCAATCTCTTATATATATTTTTACGATGTGAATTGTTGAAAATAAAACTATTGTATTTAATCCACATCTTTTATCATAGATTCTATAACATTACGAGGAAATAAAGCAAACTTTACTCTGTGTCATCTTTTTATGAGAGTAACATGGGAGGGTTCAGATGGGTGTCTTCGTAATTCTTCTTAATGTCAACCGGTTGGTAATCTCTCTTAAAATCTACCCAGGGAAAGTCAAGACGTATAACTGAAATACTGCTAAAATTGTCGTTAAAGACCAATCAATCAATCAATCAATCAATCAATCAATCAATCAATCAATCAATCAATCAATCAATCAATCAATCAATCAATCAATCAATCAATCAATCAATCAATCAATCAATCAATCAATCAATCAATCAATCAATCAATCAATCAATCAATCAATCAATCAACCAACCAACCAATCAATCAATCAATCAATCAATCAATCAATCAATCAATCAATCAATCAATCAATCAATCAATCAATCAATCAATCAATCAATCAATCAATCAATCAATCAATCAATCAATCAATCAATCAATCAATCAGCGTATTGATTAATTCAAATCAAGAGAGAATTTTAAAACATGGACGATTTACTTTGTGATGGAGTGCGGTATCGAATGTAATAGTGATAAGGAATGAGTATATAAAATATAAGCCCCATACTTAAATAAATTAATCCGTACAACTCAGACAATAGACACACTTTCTACAACTTTCTCAATTTCACGACAGTATCTGAAACCAATATTATATATATATTTTTTTGTTTTAAGTAAATACGTTTTCATTTGTATCTCCAGATAATAAATGGCAGAAAATCAGTCCGCCATGCTGCTCAGAGGAATAGGACTTCATCGATCATCCAACAACAGGTATTTTATTTATTTATGAATATGATATTACTATAGTATTATCGTATTTTTGGCCTGGGCGTAAAGGTGATACTTGTATGCCTGTATAATCTGTATGTGTTACACTAGGATCGTGACTTCGGGCCGTGTTGAGACGTCTATCCTTGTTGATGTAGTATAGGGTGTTCACGTCATCCGGTTTGGTCGTGTTTCAGTTGCTCCGTATGTTGGAGCACGTTAAAATCACCATAATATAGCGAAACCCAGCAGTGAATGCAAACACAAGTTTATTTACAGTAATAGCGCTCATACAACATACAGTGCAAGAAAAGTTTGAGAATACAAAACTGAACAAAATGACAAACAATGAGATACAAGATACTACACTGAAAACTAAACGAACTACACATAAAACCGATGGTGAGCTCAGCTGCTCCGGAAGGAAACATTTTCTGCTTGACTAGTGGCATCCATCGTGTTACAAACCAGGTGATACGTCATGAATGAGAAAAAGAGTGGATTGTGATTATGACAAACGGAACATACATTGCCGTATCAGTGGTTATTTGTGACACAGATATTCCGTAACGGTTAGCAGAGTCAAGGTGACGACGATAGAACGTTCGAGGGGATGACTTCAACCTTACCTCTGGGAACCTTGGTTCAGTAGCTTCTTTGTAAATAGCAACCCTCTATCAAGGAAATCATAATAGGAACCACACGGTATATTTTATGTACTTCAACACACTTTTACAATTTGTAATGTTGCTATCTGAAGTGAACATTACGTGATGATTAATCTTTCTCCCATTATTACGGCGTTTTAACCTCGCTGAACCAGTGGTGGAAAAATCTGTAATCCTCTAGAGGAATAAAATTTCTCGTGCCTTTCCCCGCATGTTGTCAAATCGTAATTGAATCGGATTTTGAAATAAAGTTCGTGTTAAATAATGGTAGAAACAAATTCTCCTTCAGTTGCCCATGTGGGTTACGATATTTCTCCACTCTCGAGAGTTAAATTAAAAATTTAACCACTCGCTTAATGTCACGGCTTGTGGTTAAAATTTTAAATTTAACTCTCTTGAGTGGAGAAATATCGTAACCCACATGGGTAACTGAAGGAGAATCTATATTTGTAATAAACAGGCATCGTTAGTAGGCAGCAACAGTTGTTTATTTAGGATCGTACAGTAACCTCTATGTGGAGGATATACATAAAAGAAAAGGTGGTCTTTCCCACAATCTTAAATAGACACACCCAACGAAAGTGATAAAAACTATCACCGGGATCATCTGGCATGAATAAAAAATATTACACCAACTAACTTGATAATAACAGTTTAGTCTTTATAACTTCTATCCAGCTGATTCTGATTTAGAATACATTATTTTACATATATTTGACACTATGTTTTGAAATATTTATGGAAGCACTAATGTGCCATCGACATATCCAATTGATCTTCAAGTCAATAATCCTTGCATGGATTTATAAGAAGACATTATGCATAGCACCATTATAACATATTTTAAATTGATAACAAGACATATCCATGAAGGTCGTGATCGAATGGTAGTTTGATGTACAACTACCTATGCCATCAGTGCATATCACCACTAACGTTATGAGTTCGAATCCTGCTCAGGGTGAGGTGTAGTCGATACAACATTTTGTAATAAAGTTGTCAGTGACTTTCGTCAGATCGGTGGTTTTCTCCTGATACTCTGTTTTCCTTCACCAATAAAACTGACTGCCAAGATATACCTGAAATATTGTTGAAAGTGGCACTAAACAGCATAACCCTAACCCTATAGCATGGCGTGTATTTTCTAAGCAAGTGGCAATAACAAAAGAAAGCAACACAATAAATTAATATGTTAATTGAACTGTGTTAGATATTACTTTTGTCTTTTAACAGATGCAACCAGTAGGCAAAATTATGGTGGCGGCCATTGATTTTGGAACAACTTACTCTGGGTATGCTTTCTCCTTTCGTCATGAATATGAAGCTGATAAGCTAAAAATATCTACCAATCTGTGGGCTCATAACTCTGGTTTGTCGGCGAAAGCTCCTTCTGCTCTTTTGATTGGTCCTGATCGACAAATTGTGGCTTTTGGTTATGACGCACAAAGGAAGTATGCTGACATAGTGGAAAATGAATCTGATGCTGATTATCTCTTCTTTCAAAAGTTTAAGATGGCTTTATACACTGCAGAGGTATATTATAGAGACATTATATTTTTATAGTGTATATCATTTTTTATTATTTATAGATAGTATACAGTAACGACGCCATGATGGTACACCGGTCTGTAAACAATGACCGGTATATTCCTGGTGGCAGACATTCTTACACAAAAAAAGTCTCTGTTTCTTTTTTTATCAGTACCTTAAAACAAATATATGAAACTTGTGATGGATACGACAATGGTTATAAGAACGATTTTAGCATTCTTTATTACAATTAAACAAATTATCTCGAAGTGTCAGGGACTCAGATTTCCCTTTCGATTAACCGAGGATTCAAGTAGAGCGAAATACCCATAATTTATTACTGTTACAAAGAGAGCGTTATTTCACTTCAACTTATCAAAGGGTTGGAGATAGCCAGGTTCTACCATATCTCGATTAATGGAGTATTCAAGTAGTCTGAGATACCCATAGTTTATTACAACAACAACAACAACAACAACAAAAAATCGTTATTTCACTTCGACTTATCAAAGAGTTCGAGATGGCGATGTTCGTCTATATCTCGCGTTGACTTTCAATTATAATGACGCTAACAGTAGTTTGATAAACGGGCATGACGAATCACATAAGAGTCTACTGATAACTAAAATCATTTTTGTCAAATCAACAAATCAAATCATAATTATTTTTATACATTCGGAAGGTTTCTACTCTGTTCTATGTTTCAAAAGTTCATATAATCTTCGTCTGTACTGTGAACTCTGACTAATCTGATACAGAATGGCATTTGATGCGAGTGGATCGAGAGGTAAAACATATTTTTTTTTGAATACAGACTGCAATTATGTACAATAAATTGGGAAAATAAATAAAATAAATATATAATGAACTAAAATGTTATTACATTATTAAATAATTTATGAATTTATAGAATATAAGTAGCCATACTGTCATTCATGATGTTAAAGGAAAAGAAATGCTAGCTATTGACGTGTTTGGGCTCGCAATAGGGTATCTTCGGAACCACTTATTACAGAGACTGCACAGCCGTGACAACCAGAATATTCTCCATGAAAACATGATACAATGGGTACTAACGGTACCTGCTATTTGGAGTGATAAGGCAAAGCACTTCATGAGACGTGCTGCAGAAAAGGTAATGCATGCGTCTGCAAAAACAATTTCAAAAATAGATTAGATCCATTCATTTCATGAAATGAGTGTCCTATTTTTAACCAACATATATATGTGTGATAGCCACTGATTTCAAAAGTAGATATAAGAAAAGTTTGAAGATGCCAAAGGGGTTTTCAGAAGCCGTAACTCAGAGATGGAAAAACAATGCAATGAACAAAAGAGAAAAGAACAAAAGGACAAACAATGATCTACAAAACATTACACCGGAAATAAAATTCGAGCAATACAAACCCCAATAAAAACCGGTGTTGATTATCAGTTCCTGCTCCACTAGCGACACCCGTCGTGTTACTGTTAAGTGATCGGTTCCGAGACGTCCCGTAATTATTTGTTTGAATGCCATAAATATTTGATGGAATGCAGTTCCGAAGACAATAAAATAATAAAAATGCATTGCGTTTATATATAAATCTGCTAAAGTACACAACCACCATTGTGTTTGTTAGCCTCTGTTGAATTACAAAAATGTATATCAGAAATATTATCAAGAACAACATTTTACACTCAAAGTCGCATAAATGGCGAATACATACATTGTATATACAAATATGGCGAATACATACATTGTATATACAAATATGGCGAGCACATATTTAATTTAAACTTATTGTCTAAATAATGACAAAAGGATCAGACACAAGTTTTTCAACCTAGTATTGTCTTCTCTATATACATACTATATACAATATGATATCCATATTTATTATTACATAATTTCGCTAAAATTTTACATACATTGTATACACAGACACAATCATGTACACAGCATTTAATATGTCTAATATTGGCAAGTATGCTGGATGTGTTCAGTTAATCTTTATTTTTGTCATTAACAGGGAGGAATCATTAATGAAAATTTGACATTAGCATTGGAACCAGAGGCAGCTTCTATGTACTGTAGATATGTCCCACAATGCATTAGTTCAAATGGAAGTTCACTCTCTACAACTGCATTAGATAGAGGGACGAAATATCTTATCCTCGACCTTGGAGGTATATCTATTTAGAAACTAGAGAAAAAAATGTTGCCAGTTACATTATTTAGAAATATTTAAAGTAAAAGGGAAAAAATACAGTATAAATGGTGTCTGTTAAAAAGCTTTCAAAGAACAAACTAATACGGAAAATTAAAATTTAGATGAACAGTTGATTTATTTTTTTAATGATATGATCATGATATCCCGAAATAAGCACCTAATATTAACAAAAACATTTAATCGGAAAATGAAATATAGATGTAATAATGTGGCTGAAGCATTTCAATAAAATGTAAGATTGGCTGCAACATTTAAATAAGATGTAATCATGTGGCTGAAACATTTAAATAAAATGTAATCATGTGGCTGAAACATTTAAATAAAATGTAATCATGTGGCTGAAACATTTAAATAAAATGTAATCATGTGGCTGAAACATTTAAATAAAATGTAATCATGTGGCTGAACATTTAAATAAATGTAATCATATGGTTGAAACATTTAAATGTAACATTATTTTTTTGTTTCCACATAAATATTTAAAATCTTTATTTCAGGTGGTACTGTTGATGTGACTGTTCACGAAATACAGGCAGATGGTACACTACAGGAACTTCACCATGCTTCCGGTGGCTGTTGGGGTGGTACTACAGTTGATGATGAATTCTGGCTTTTACTGGTTAACATATTTGGTTCAGATGTAATGAAAGAAGCCAATGCAAAATACCCTATCGAGATATTAGATATGTTTGTTGATTTTGAAATGAAAAAGAGGAATTTTGAACCATCCCAGACGACCAATGTAAGCTTGAAATGTCCAACATGTCTGTACGAAATATATAAAGAGAAAAATCACATCTCAATTCAAGACAATTTTGAAAACTCTCCATTGAATACAGCTGTTGAATTCAAAAGAGACAAAATATTTATATTCCCAAACACTTTCAATTCATTGTTCAGGAGTTCCGTTTCGTTGATTATTCAACATCTTAACCAACTTCTACAGAGTGGACCAGTTTCTAGTGTCACAACAATCCTCTTAGTCGGTGGATATTCCGATTCCTACGTTATTAAGGACGCCATAGTTTCGAATTTCCCGCACATGCGCATTATTAATCCAGATGACTGTTCCTTGGCCGTTTTAAAAGGCGCTGTCTTATTCGGTCATGATCCGAAAGCCATTACATCACGAATTAGTAAATTTACATACGGCATTGTGATCAACAAAAATTTTAAGGAAGGAGTCCATCCCGAGAGTAAACGACAGAGAATCCGCGGAGTTGATATTTGCGATGACATATTTGATATTCACTTGCAAAAGGGAGAGAAAATAGAAATTGGAAAACCAAGACCAGAAAAGTCGTATTATGCGCCATATATCGGTGCTGACAGTGCCTTACTTGAAGTGTATACGTCTACGTCAGGGTCGCCATCTTTTGTCACAGAAGACTCGTGCTGCCTCTTGGGAACTCTGATAGTGGAATTAACAACTGAAGATACAACAAGGGAACAAATAGTTGATGTCAGTTTTCATTATTGTGGAACGGAATTGGAGGTCGCGGCAAGAGAACAAAACACCGGAAAGATTATGAAAGCAAAGTTCGATTTCATTGGGTGATATCCAGTTCCTGAATTTACGAGAGTACATACATGTATTTACAATCAAACTTCATTAATTGTGTTCAAACCAAAGACGAAAATTAATTTTATTTCAATTCAATCGATTATTTGTTTTTACTCATAGTAAGTTGCTCCATTTGTTTCCGAATATTTTGTTATGCGTTTAATTTTTCTTATATTTCAATTGTGACGTCATATACTAGGCAACGTAGATTTGATTTAATTACAGTAATCATGATATTTAGATATAAACAAAAACAAAGTAAAATGCATATACATTTAAACCTGTATTAAGAGGTCACCTTTGGTACATATACATTTAAACCTGTATTAAGAGGTCACCTTTGGTACATATACATTTAAACCTGTATTAAGAGGTCACCTTTGGTACATATACATTTAAACCTGTATTAAGAGGTCACCTTTGGTACATATACATTTAAACCTGTATTAAGAGGTCACCTTTGGTACATATACATTTAAACCTGTATTAAGAGGTCACCTTTGGTACATATACATTTAAACCTGTATTAAGAGGTCACCTTTGGTACATATACATTTAAACCTGTATTAAGAGGTCACCTTTGGTACATATACATTTAAACCTGTATTAAGAGGTCACCTTTGGTACATATACATTTAAACCTGTATTAAGAGGTCACCTCTGGTACATATACATTTAAACCTGTATTAAGAGGTCACCTTTGGTACATATACATTTAAACCTGTATTAAGAGGTCACCTTTGGTACATATACATTTAAACCTGTATTAAGAGGTCACATTTGGTACATATACATTTAAACCTGTATTAAGAGGTCAGATGACCTCTTAAAGGAGGTTGAATGTATATGAAATTTACTATGACATGACAAGAAAAAAAGTGACCTTTTAATACAGGTTACTGCTTAATAGAGGTTTGACTGTACATGTATTAAATGCTTCTAGGCATTTACCATGGAAGGGAGATAATCGACGTTTACATTTTTAATCTTTTTTTTAATCTATCATAGCAATATTAGAGATGCACTCTTTAAACGTTTGTACACATATAAGGTGTTGCATACAAGTAACACATTCATATCACATTGATTTGGAGTTAATAACCTATCAAACCCTCCCTACTTTTTCGTACCAAAAGGATTTAAAGTAATAATGCTCTAATCCCGTAATTTGCACAAGAAAGGTGATTCCGAACTATACAGTTTGAAGATATCAAATAGGTATTCAGAACCCCTGGTCTTTGAGAACTTTCTAAATGAATAAATATTATTAAATATTTAATATATAAATATTAAATATTTTTACGACTAAGGTTCACTGTAGTGTGCATTAGTTAATCACAGCGTAATGAAACTGTCCCGGGTCAGAACCTGATTTTTTCTCTATGAAATTACGGAATTTCGGAGGCTCGAAATTTCGATGACTCAAACACATTTTGACTGTCCCTTCGAATTCGAGCAAGCGTAGTTCTACTTTATGTTGTTTAAATAAAGCAATGACAACTATTTAAAAGATGTTTCTAAGGAGAAAATAAACATTGCTTGTTAAGGGGGTTGGAGGTTATGGTGTTTAACGTCACTTTCAACAATATTTCAGTTATATCGTGGCGGTCAGTTTTATTGGTGGAGGAAACCGCAGTACCCGGAGTAAACCACCGACCTGCCACAAGTTACTGACAAACTATATTAAGTATTTATCTATGTAGAAAATAAAATTACAGCATATCTCCTCCTAAACATTATGAAATACCTTTAGTAAGAAAAAATATACCATATTTACGCCTCTTTAAAAAAAAAATCAGCAACATCCGTTTAATGCAATAAAACAATAATCTGTGATTAAGGAGACCTTGTACTCTCCTTATTAATATTTCTGGTAATTCTTCGATCATGTTTCAATTTCATTTGATTTTTTATTATATAAATTGAAGGGTAGGTTTAACAAATTTAGGGATATTAGGCATAAAACCATGTACGGTAATACATTGTGAACTCGGAAATAGACAATAAACGTTAGAGAAAACCGAAGGTGCAATCCAGAATGAACAATCTAGAAGAATACAAACGTAGATATCAAATTTAGTGCACACAACACGTTTCTGGAATAACATTCATCAGGTACGTTCAAAGTGGAAAGATTTGAAAGCAAAATATTTTAAGGTATTGGGAGCAATAAAACCAAAGAGTCTAAACAGGATAGTCAACAATCGGTTAAGGTCACCCATGCCGGAGGGAGGAGAACATTAGTTTTATTAATAATATATACATGACAATAATGTTATCAATTATTGGAAATACTAGCTTATGAATAAAAATGATGCTTTTATACCCGTTTGTTTCCAATTTATCACCAGTTCAACTGCAATGAAGTTTTCTTTCATGACTTTAGATAAGGTCACCTATACCGGAGGGAGGAGAACATTAGTTTTATTAATAATTAAATTTAGCAACTGTAAAGTTCAGTAATAAATATATCTAACATTATCCTTTAGACCATGGTTTTACTCGTGTGTCTACGGAGGTTTAACATTGTCCTTTAGCCCATGGTTTTACTGGTGTGTCTATGGAGGTTTAACATTGTCCTAAAGACCATGGTTTTACTCGTGTGTCTACGGAGGCTTAGCATTGTCCTTTAGACCATGGTTTTACTCATGTGTCTAGAGGTTTAACATTATCCTTTAGACCATGGTTTTACTCGTGTGTGTACGGAGGTTTAACATTGTCCTTTAGACCATGGTTTTACTCGTGTGTCTACGGATGTTTAACATTGTCTTTCAGACCATGGTTTAACTCATGTGTCTACAGAGGTTTAACATTGTCCTTTAGACCATGGTTTTACACGTGTGTCTACGGAGGTTTAACATTGTCCTTTAGACCATCGTTTTACTCATGTGTCTACGGAGGTTTAACATTGTCCTTTAGACCAAGGTTTTACTCGTGTTTCTACGGACGTTTAACATTGTCCTTTAGACCATGGTTTTACTCGTGTGTCTACGGAGGTTTAACATTGTCCTTTAGACCATGGTTTTACTCGTGTGTCTACGGATGTTTAACATTGTCTTTTAGACCATGTTTTTACTCATGTGTCTACGGAGGTTAAACATTGTCCTTTAGACCATAGTTTTACTCGTGTGTCTACGGAGGTTTAACATTGTCCTTTATACCATGGTTTTACTCATGTGTCTACGGAGGTTTAACATTGTCCTAAAGACCATGGTTTTACTCGTGTGTCTACGGAGGTTTAACATTGTCCTTTAGACCATGGTTTTACTCATGTGTCTACGGAGGTTTAACATTGTCCTAAAGACCATGGTTTTACTCGTGTGTCTACGGAGGTTTAACATTGTCCTTTAGACCATGGTTTTACTCATGTGTCTACGGAGGTTTAGCATTGTCCTTTAAGCCATGGTTTTACTCATGTGTCTGCGGAGGTTTAACATTGTCCTTTAAACCATGGTTTTACTCATGTGTCTAGGGAGGTTTAACATTGTCCTAAAGACCATGGTTTTACTCATGTGTCTACGGAGGTTTAACATTGTCCTTTAGACCATGGTTTTATTCGTGTGTCTACGGAGGTTTAGCATTGTCCTTTAGACCATGGTTTTACTCATGTGTCTACGGAGGTTTAACATTGTCCTAAAGACCATGGTTTTACTCGTGTGTCTACGGAGGTTTAACATTGTCCTTTAGACCATGGTTTTACTCATGGGTCTACGAAGGATTAACATTGTCCTTTAGACCATGGTTTTACTCGTGTGTCTACGGAGGTTTAACATTGTCCTTTAGACCATGGTTTTACTCGTGTGTTTACGGAGGTTTAACATTGTCCTTTAGACCATGGTTTTACTCATGTGTCTACGGAGGTTTAGCATTGTCCTAAAGACCATGGTTTTACTCATATGTCTACGGAGGTTTAACATTGTCCTTTATACCATGGTTTTATTCATGTGTCTAGAGGTTTAACATTATCCTTTAGACCATGGTTTTACTCGTGTGTCTACGGAGGTTTAACATTGTCCTAAAGACCATGGTTTTACTCGTGTGTCTACGGAGGTTTAACATTGTCCTTTAGACCATGGTTTTACTCATGTGTCTACGGAGGTTTAACATTGTCCTAAAGACCATGGTTTTACTCGTGTGTCTACGGAGGTTTAACATTGTCCTTTAGACCATGGTTTTACTCATGTGTCTACGGAGGTTTAGCATTGTCCTTTAGGCCATGGTTTTACTCATGTGTCTGCTGAGGTTTAACATTGTCCTTTAAACCATGGTTTTACTCATGTGTCTAGGGAGGTTTAACATTGTCCTAAAGACCATGGTTTTACTCATGTGTCTACGGGGGTTTAACATTGTCCTATAGACCATGGTTTTATTCGTGTGTCTACGGAGGTTTAGCATTGTCCTTTAGACCATGGTTTTACTCATATGTCTACGGAGGTTTAACATTGTCCTTTATACCATGGTTTTATTCATGTGTCTAGAGGTTTAACATTATCCTTTAGACCATGGTTTTACTCGTGTGTCTACGGAGGTTTAACATTGTCCTTTAGACCATGGTTTTACTCGTGTGTCTACGGATGTTTAACATTGTCTTTTAGACCATGGTTTAACTCATGTGTCTACAGAGGTTTAACATTGTCCTTTAGACCATGGTTTTACACGTGTGTCTACGGAGGTTTAACATTGTCCTTTAGACCATCGTTTTACTCATGTGTCTACGGAGGTTTAACATTGTCCTTTAGACCAAGGTTTTACTCGTGTTTCTACGGACGTTTAACATTGTCCTTTAGACCATGGTTTTACTCGTGTGTCTACGGAGGTTTAACATTGTCCTTTAGACCATGGTTTTACTCGTGTGTCTACGGATGTTTAACATTGTCTTTTAGACCATGTTTTTACTCATGTGTCTACGGAGGTTAAACATTGTCCTTTAGACCATAGTTTTACTCGTGTGTCTACGGAGGTTTAACATTGTCCTTTATACCATGGTTTTACTCATGTGTCTACGGAGGTTTAACATTGTCCTAAAGACCATGGTTTTACTCGTGTGTCTACGGAGGTTTAACATTGTCCTTTAGACCATGGTTTTACTCATGTGTCTACGGAGGTTTAGCATTGTCCTTTAGGCCATGGTTTTACTCATGTGTCTGCTGAGGTTTAACATTGTCCTTTAAACCATGGTTTTACTCATGTGTCTAGGGAGGTTTAACATTGTCCTAAAGACCATGGTTTTACTCATGTGTCTACGGGGGTTTAACATTGTCCTTTAGACCATGGTTTTATTCGTGTGTCTACGGAGGTTTAGCATTGTCCTTTAGACCATGGTTTTACTCATGTGTCTACGGAGGTTTAACATTGTCCTAAAGACCATGGTTTTACTCGTGTGTCTACGGAGGTTTAACATTGTCCTTTAGACCATGGTTTTACTCATGTGTCTACGGAGGATTAACATTGTCCTAAAGACCATGGTTTTACTCGTGTGTCTACAGAGGTTTAACATTGTCCTTTAGACCATGGTTTTACTCATGTGTCTACGGAGGTTTAGCATTGTCCTTTAGGCCATGGTTTTACTCATGTGTCTGCGGAGGTTTAACATTGTCCTTTAAACCATGGTTTTACTCATGTGTCTAGGGTGGTTTAACATTGTCCTAAAGACCATGGTTTTACTTATGTGTCTACGAGGATTTAACATTGTCCTTTAGACCATGGTTTTATTCGTGTGTCTACGGAGGTTTAGCATTGTCCTTTAGACCATGGTTTTATTCGTGTGTTGACTGATGTTTAACATTGTCTTTTAGACCATGGTTTAACTCATGTGTCTACAGAGGTCTAACATTGTCCTTTAGACCATGGTTTTACTCGTGTATCTACGGAGGTTTAACATTGTCCTTTAGACCATGGTTTTACTCGTGTGTCTACGGATGTTTAACATTGTCTTTTAGACCATGGTTTAACTCATGTGTCTACAGAGGTTTAACATTGTCCTTTAGACCATCGTTTTACTCATGTTTCTACGGAGGTTTAACATTGTCCTTTAGACCATGGTTTTACTCGTGTGTCTACGGAGGTTTAACAATGTCCTTTAGACCATGGTTTTACTCATGTGTCTACGGAGGTTTAACATTGTACTTTAGACCATGGTTTTACCCATGTGTCTACTGTAGTGTGCATTAGTTTATCACAGCGTAATGAAACTGTCCCGGGTCAGAACCTGATTTTTTCTCTATGAAATTACGGAATTTCGGAGGCTCGAAATTTCGATGACTCAAACACATTTTGACTGTCCCTTCGAATTCGAGCAAGCGTAGTTCTACTTTATGTTGTTTAAATAAAGCAATGACAACTATTTAAAAGATGTTTCTGAGGAGAAAATAAACATTGCTTGTTAAGGGGGTTGGGGGTTATGGTGTTTAACGTCACTTTCAACAATATTTCAGTTATATCGTGGCGGTCAGTTTTATTGGTGGAGGAAACCGCAGTACCCGGAGTAAACCACCGACCTGCCACAAGTTACTGACAAACTATATTAAGTATTTATCTATGTAGAAAATAAAATTACAGCATATCTCCTCCTAAACATTATGAAATACCTTTAGTAAGAAAAAATATACCATATTTACGCCTCTTTAAAAAAAAATCAGCAACAATAAAACAATAATCTGTGATTAAGGAGACCTTGTACTCTTCTTATTAATATTTCTGGTAATTCTTCGATCATGTTTCAATTTCATTTGATTTTTTATTATATAAATTGAAGGGTAGGTTTAACAAATTTAGGGATATTAGGCATACAACCATGTACGGTAATACATTGTGAACTCGGAAATAGACAATAAACGTTAGAGAAAACCGAATGTGCAATCCAGAATGAACAATCTAGAAGAATACAAACGTAGATATCAAATTTAGTGCACACAACACGTTTCTGGAATAACATTCATCAGGTACGTTCAAAGTGGAAAGGTTGGAAAACCAAATATTTTAAGGTATTGGGAGCAATAAAACCAAAGAGTCTAAACAGGATAGTCAACAATCGGTTAAGGTCACCCATGCCGGAGGGAGGAGAACATTAGTTTTATTAATAATATATACATGACAATAATGTTATCAATTATTGGAAATACTAGCTTATGAATAAAAATGATGCTTTTATACCCGTTTGTTTCCAATTTATCACCAGTTCAACTGCAATGAAGTTTTCTTTCATGACTTTAGATAAGGTCACCTATACCGGAGGGAGGAGAACATTAGTTTTATTAATAATTAAATTTAGCAACTGTAAAGTTCAGTAATAAATATATCTAACATTGTCCTTTAGACCATGGTTTTACTCGTGTGTCTACGGAGGTTTAACATTGTCCTTTATACCATGATTTTACTCATGTGTCTACCGAGGTTTAACATTGTCCTTTAGCCCATGGTTTTACTGGTGTGTCTACAGAGGTTTAACATTGTCCTAAAGACCATGGTTTTACTCGTGTGTCTACGGAGGTTTGACATTGTCCTTTAGACCATGGGTTTACTCATGTGTCTACGGAGGTTTAGCATTATCCTTTAGACCATGGTTTTACTCATGTGTCTAGAGGTTTAACATTATCCTTTAGACCATGGTTTTACTCGTGTGTGTACGGAGGTTTAACATTGTCCTTTAGACCATGGTTTTACTCGTGTGTCTACGGATGTTTAACATTGTCTTTTAGACCATGTTTTTACTCATGTGTCTACGGAGGTTAAACATTGTCCTTTAGACCATAGTTTTACTCGTGTGTCTACGGAGGTTTAACATTGTCCTTTATACCATGGTTTTACTCATGTGTCTACGGAGGTTTAACATTGTCCTAAAGACCATGGTTTTACTCGTGTGTCTACGGAGGTTTAACATTGTCCTTTAGACCATGGTTTTACTCATGTGTCTACGGAGGTTTAGCATTGTCCTTTAGGCCATGGTTTTACTCATGTGTCTGCTGAGGTTTAACATTGTCCTTTAAACCATGGTTTTACTCATGTGTCTAGGGAGGTTTAACATTGTCCTAAAGACCATGGTTTTACTCGTGTGTCTACAGAGGTTTAACATTGTCCTTTAGACCATGGTTTTACTCATGTGTCTACGGAGGTTTAGCATTGTCCTTTAGGCCATGGTTTTACTCATGTGTCTGCGGAGGTTTAACATTGTCCTTTAAACCATGGTTTTACTCATGTGTCTAGGGTGGTTTAACATTGTCCTAAAGACCATGGTTTTACTCATGTGTCTACGGAGGATTAACATTGTCCTAAAGACCATGGTTTTACTCGTGTGTCTACAGAGGTTTAACATTGTCCTTTAGACCATGGTTTTACTCATGTGTCTACGGAGGTTTAGCATTATCCTTTAGGCCATGGTTTTACTCATGTGTCTGCGGAGGTTTAACATTGTCCTTTAAACCATGGTTTTACTCATGTGTCTAGGGTGGTTTAACATTGTCCTAAAGACCATGGTTTTACTTATGTGTCTACGAGGATTTAACATTGTCCTTTAGACCATGGTTTTATTCGTGTGTCTACGGAGGTTTAGCATTGTCCTTTAGACCATGGTTTTATTCGTGTGTTGACTGATGTTTAACATTGTCTTTTAGACCATGGTTTAACTCATGTGTCTACAGAGGTCTAACATTGTCCTTTAGACCATGGTTTTACTCGTGTATCTACGGAGGTTTAACATTGTCCTTTAGACCATGGTTTTACTCGTGTGTCTACGGATGTTTAACATTGTCTTTTAGACCATGGTTTAACTCATGTGTCTACAGAGGTTTAACATTGTCCTTTAGACCATCGTTTTACTCATGTTTCTACGGAGGTTTAACATTGTCCTTTAGACCATGGTTTTACTCGTGTTTCTACGGAGGTTTAACAATGTCCTTTAGACCATGGTTTTACTCATGTGTCTACGGAGGTTTAACATTGTACTTTAGACCATGGTTTTACCCATGTGTCTACTGTAGTGTGCATTAGTTTATCACAGCGTAATGAAACTGTCCCGGGTCAGAACCTGATTTTTTCTCTATGAAATTACGGAATTTCGGAGGCTCGAAATTTCGATGACTCAAACACATTTTGACTGTCCCTTCGAATTCGAGCAAGCGTAGTTCTACTTTATGTTGTTTAAATAAAGCAATGACAACTATTTAAAAGATGTTTCTGAGGAGAAAATAAACATTGCTTGTTAAGGGGGTTGGGGGTTATGGTGTTTAACGTCACTTTCAACAATATTTCAGTTATATCGTGGCGGTCAGTTTTATTGGTGGAGGAAACCGCAGTACCCGGAGTAAACCACCGACCTGCCACAAGTTACTGACAAACTATATTAAGTATTTATCTATGTAGAAAATAAAATTACAGCATATCTCCTCCTAAACATTATGAAATACCTTTAGTAAGAAAAAATATACCATATTTACGCCTCTTTAAAAAAAAATCAGCAACAATAAAACAATAATCTGTGATTAAGGAGACCTTGTACTCTTCTTATTAATATTTCTGGTAATTCTTCGATCATGTTTCAATTTCATTTGATTTTTTATTATATAAATTGAAGGGTAGGTTTAACAAATTTAGGGATATTAGGCATAAAACCATGTACGGTAATACATTGTGAACTCGGAAATAGACAATAAACGTTAGAGAAAACCGAATGTGCAATCCAGAATGAACAATCTAGAAGAATACAAACGTAGATATCAAATTTAGTGCACACAACACGTTTCTGGAATAACATTCATCAGGTACGTTCAAAGTGGAAAGGTTGGAAAACCAAATATTTTAAGGTATTGGGAGCAATAAAACCAAAGAGTCTAAACAGGATAGTCAACAATCGGTTAAGGTCACCCATGCCGGAGGGAGGAGAACATTAGTTTTATTAATAATATATACATGACAATAATGTTATCAATTATTGGAAATACTAGCTTATGAATAAAAATGATGCTTTTATACCCGTTTGTTTCCAATTTATCAATTTATCACCAGTTCAACTGCAATGAAGTTTTCTTTCATGACTTTAGATAAGGTCACCTATACCGGAGGGAGGAGAACATTAGTTTTATTAATAATTAAATTTAGCAACTGTAAAGTTCAGTAATAAATATATCTAACATTGTCCTTTAGACCATGGTTTTACTCGTGTGTCTACGGAGGTTTAACATTGTCCTTTATACCATGATTTTACTCATGTGTCTACCGAGGTTTAACATTGTCCTTTAGCCCATGGTTTTACTGGTGTGTCTACGGAGGTTTAACATTGTCCTAAAGACCATGGTTTTACTCGTGTGTCTACGGAGGTTTGACATTGTCCTTTAGACCATGGGTTTACTCATGTGTCTACGGAGGTTTAGCATTATCCTTTAGACCATGGTTTTACTCATGTGTCTAGAGGTTTAACATTATCCTTTAGACCATGGTTTTACTCGTGTGTGTACGGAGGTTTAACATTGTCCTTTAGACCATGGTTTTACTCGTGTGTCTACGGATGTTTAACATTGTCTTTTAGACCATGTTTTTACTCATGTGTCTACGGAGGTTAAACATTGTCCTTTAGACCATAGTTTTACTCGTGTGTCTACGGAGGTTTAACATTGTCCTTTATACCATGGTTTTACTCATGTGTCTACGGAGGTTTAACATTGTCCTAAAGACCATGGTTTTACTCGTGTGTCTACGGAGGTTTAACATTATCCTTTAGACCATGGTTTTACTCATGTGTCTACGGAGGTTTAGCATTGTCCTTTAGACCATGGTTTTACTCATGTGTCTACGGAGGTTTAACATTGTCCTAAAGACCATGGTTTTACTCGTGTGTCTACGGAGGTTTAACATTGTCCTTTAGACCATGGTTTTACTCATGTGTCTACGGAGGATTAACATTGTCCTAAAGACCATGGTTTTACTCATGTGTCTACGGGGGTTTAACATTGTCCTTTAGACCATGGTTTTATTCGTGTGTCTACGGAGGTTTAGCATTGTCCTTTAGACCATGGTTTTACTCATGTGTCTACGGAGGTTTAACATTGTCCTAAAGACCATGGTTTTACTCGTGTGTCTACGGAGGTTTAACATTGTCCTTTAGACCATGGTTTTACTCATGTGTCTACGGAGGATTAACATTGTCCTAAAGACCATGGTTTTACTCGTGTGTCTACAGAGGTTTAACATTGTCCTTTAGACCATGGTTTTACTCATGTGTCTACGGAGGTTTAGCATTGTCCTTTAGGCCATGGTTTTACTCATGTGTCTGCGGAGGTTTAACATTGTCCTTTAAACCATGGTTTTACTCATGTGTCTAGGGTGGTTTAACATTGTCCTAAAGACCATGGTTTTACTTATGTGTCTACGAGGATTTAACATTGTCCTTTAGACCATGGTTTTATTCGTGTGTCTACGGAGGTTTAGCATTGTCCTTTAGACCATGGTTTTATTCGTGTGTTGACTGATGTTTAACATTGTCTTTTAGACCATGGTTTAACTCATGTGTCTACAGAGGTCTAACATTGTCCTTTAGACCATGGTTTTACTCGTGTATCTACGGAGGTTTAACATTGTCCTTTAGACCATGGTTTTACTCGTGTGTCTACGGATGTTTAACATTGTCTTTTAGACCATGGTTTAACTCATGTGTCTACAGAGGTTTAACATTGTCCTTTAGACCATCGTTTTACTCATGTTTCTACGGAGGTTTAACATTGTCCTTTAGACCATGGTTTTACTCGTGTGTCTACGGAGGTTTAACAATGTCCTTTAGACCATGGTTTTACTCATGTGTCTACGGAGGTTTAACATTGTACTTTAGACCATGGTTTTACCCATGTGTCTACTGTAGTGTGCATTAGTTTATCACAGCGTAATGAAACTGTCCCGGGTCAGAACCTGATTTTTTCTCTATGAAATTACGGAATTTCGGAGGCTCGAAATTTCGATGACTCAAACACATTTTGACTGTCCCTTCGAATTCGAGCAAGCGTAGTTCTACTTTATGTTGTTTAAATAAAGCAATGACAACTATTTAAAAGATGTTTCTGAGGAGAAAATAAACATTGCTTGTTAAGGGGGTTGGGGGTTATGGTGTTTAACGTCACTTTCAACAATATTTCAGTTATATCGTGGCGGTCAGTTTTATTGGTGGAGGAAACCGCAGTACCCGGAGTAAACCACCGACCTGCCACAAGTTACTGACAAACTATATTAAGTATTTATCTATGTAGAAAATAAAATTACAGCATATCTCCTCCTAAACATTATGAAATACCTTTAGTAAGAAAAAATATACCATATTTACGCCTCTTTAAAAAAAAATCAGCAACAATAAAACAATAATCTGTGATTAAGGAGACCTTGTACTCTTCTTATTAATATTTCTGGTAATTCTTCGATCATGTTTCAATTTCATTTGATTTTTTATTATATAAATTGAAGGGTAGGTTTAACAAATTTAGGGATATTAGGCATAAAACCATGTACGGTAATACATTGTGAACTCGGAAATAGACAATAAACGTTAGAGAAAACCGAATGTGCAATCCAGAATGAACAATCTAGAAGAATACAAACGTAGATATCAAATTTAGTGCACACAACACGTTTCTGGAATAACATTCATCAGGTACGTTCAAAGTGGAAAGGTTGGAAAACCAAATATTTTAAGGTATTGGGAGCAATAAAACCAAAGAGTCTAAACAGGATAGTCAACAATCGGTTAAGGTCACCCATGCCGGAGGGAGGAGAACATTAGTTTTATTAATAATATATACATGACAATAATGTTATCAATTATTGGAAATACTAGCTTATGAATAAAAATGATGCTTTTATACCCGTTTGTTTCCAATTTATCAATTTATCACCAGTTCAACTGCAATGAAGTTTTCTTTCATGACTTTAGATAAGGTCACCTATACCGGAGGGAGGAGAACATTAGTTTTATTAATAATTAAATTTAGCAACTGTAAAGTTCAGTAATAAATATATCTAACATTGTCCTTTAGACCATGGTTTTACTCGTGTGTCTACGGAGGTTTAACATTGTCCTTTATACCATGATTTTACTCATGTGTCTACCGAGGTTTAACATTGTCCTTTAGCCCATGGTTTTACTGGTGTGTCTACGGAGGTTTAACATTGTCCTAAAGACCATGGTTTTACTCGTGTGTCTACGGAGGTTTGACATTGTCCTTTAGATCATGGGTTTACTCATGTGTCTACGGAGGTTTAGCATTATCCTTTAGACCATGGTTTTACTCATGTGTCTAGAGGTTTAACATTATCCTTTAGACCATGGTTTTACTCGTGTGTGTACGGAGGTTTAACATTGTCCTTTAGACCATGGTTTTACTCGTGTGTCTACGGATGTTTAACATTGTCTTTTAGACCATGTTTTTACTCATGTGTCTACGGAGGTTAAACATTGTCCTTTAGACCATAGTTTTACTCGTGTGTCTACGGAGGTTTAACATTGTCCTTTATACCATGGTTTTACTCATGTGTCTACGGAGGTTTAACATTGTCCTAAAGACCATGGTTTTACTCGTGTGTCTACGGAGGTTTAACATTATCCTTTAGACCATGGTTTTACTCATGTGTCTACGGAGGTTTAGCATTGTCCTTTAGACCATGGTTTTACTCATGTGTCTACGGAGGTTTAACATTGTCCTAAAGACCATGGTTTTACTCGTGTGTCTACGGAGGTTTAACATTGTCCTTTAGACCATGGTTTTACTCATGTGTCTACGGAGGATTAACATTGTCCTAAAGACCATGGTTTTACTCATGTGTCTACGGGGGTTTAACATTGTCCTTTAGACCATGGTTTTATTCGTGTGTCTACGGAGGTTTAGCATTGTCCTTTAGACCATGGTTTTACTCATGTGTCTACGGAGGTTTAACATTGTCCTTTAGACGATGGTTTTACTCATGTGTCTACGGAGGATTAACATTGTCCTAAAGACCATGGTTTTACTCGTGTGTCTACAGAGGTTTAACATTGTCCTTTAGACCATGGTTTTACTCATGTGTCTACGGAGGTTTAGCATTGTCCTTTAGGCCATGGTTTTACTCATGTGTCTGCGGAGGTTTAACATTGTCCTTTAAACCATGGTTTTACTCATGTGTCTAGGGTGGTTTAACATTGTCCTAAAGACCATGGTTTTACTTATGTGTCTACGAGGATTTAACATTGTCCTTTAGACCATGGTTTTATTCGTGTGTCTACGGAGGTTTAGCATTGTCCTTTAGACCATGGTTTTATTCGTGTGTTGACTGATGTTTAACATTGTCTTTTAGACCATGGTTTAACTCATGTGTCTACAGAGGTCTAACATTGTCCTTTAGACCATGGTTTTACTCGTGTATCTACGGAGGTTTAACATTGTCCTTTAGACCATGGTTTTACTCGTGTGTCTACGGATGTTTAACATTGTCTTTTAGACCATGGTTTAACTCATGTGTCTACAGAGGTTTAACATTGTCCTTTAGACCATCGTTTTACTCATGTTTCTACGGAGGTTTAACATTGTCCTTTAGACCATGGTTTTACTCGTGTGTCTACGGAGGTTTAACAATGTCCTTTAGACCATGGTTTTACTCATGTGTCTACGGAGGTTTAACATTGTACTTTAGACCATGGTTTTACCCATGTGTCTACTGTAGTGTGCATTAGTTTATCACAGCGTAATGAAACTGTCCCGGGTCAGAACCTGATTTTTTCTCTATGAAATTACGGAATTTCGGAGGCTCGAAATTTCGATGACTCAAACACATTTTGACTGTCCCTTCGAATTCGAGCAAGCGTAGTTCTACTTTATGTTGTTTAAATAAAGCAATGACAACTATTTAAAAGATGTTTCTGAGGAGAAAATAAACATTGCTTGTTAAGGGGGTTGGGGGTTATGGTGTTTAACGTCACTTTCAACAATATTTCAGTTATATCGTGGCGGTCAGTTTTATTGGTGGAGGAAACCGCAGTACCCGGAGTAAACCACCGACCTGCCACAAGTTACTGACAAACTATATTAAGTATTTATCTATGTAGAAAATAAAATTACAGCATATCTCCTCCTAAACATTATGAAATACCTTTAGTAAGAAAAAATATACCATATTTACGCCTCTTTAAAAAAAAATCAGCAACAATAAAACAATAATCTGTGATTAAGGAGACCTTGTACTCTTCTTATTAATATTTCTGGTAATTCTTCGATCATGTTTCAATTTCATTTGATTTTTTATTATATAAATTGAAGGGTAGGTTTAACAAATTTAGGGATATTAGGCATAAAACCATGTACGGTAATACATTGTGAACTCGGAAATAGACAATAAACGTTAGAGAAAACCGAATGTGCAATCCAGAATGAACAATCTAGAAGAATACAAACGTAGATATCAAATTTAGTGCACACAACACGTTTCTGGAATAACATTCATCAGGTACGTTCAAAGTGGAAAGGTTGGAAAACCAAATATTTTAAGGTATTGGGAGCAATAAAACCAAAGAGTCTAAACAGGATAGTCAACAATCGGTTAAGGTCACCCATGCCGGAGGGAGGAGAACATTAGTTTTATTAATAATATATACATGACAATAATGTTATCAATTATTGGAAATACTAGCTTATGAATAAAAATGATGCTTTTATACCCGTTTGTTTCCAATTTATCACCAGTTCAACTGCAGTGAAGTTTTCTTTCATGACTTTAGATAAGGTCACCTATACCGGAGGGAGGAGAACATTAGTTTTATTAATAATTAAATTTAGCAACTGTAAAGTTCAGTAATAAATATATCTAACATTGTCCTTTAGACCATGGTTTTACTCGTGTGTCTACGGAGGTTTAACATTGTCCTTTATACCATGATTTTACTCATGTGTCTACCGAGGTTTAACATTGTCCTTTAGCCCATGGTTTTACTGGTGTGTCTACGGAGGTTTAACATTGTCCTAAAGACCATGGTTTTACTCGTGTGTCTACGGAGGTTTGACATTGTCCTTTAGACCATGGGTTTACTCATGTGTCTACGGAGGTTTAGCATTATCCTTTAGACCATGGTTTTACTCATGTGTCTAGAGGTTTAACATTATCCTTTAGACCATGGTTTTACTCGTGTGTGTACGGAGGTTTAACATTGTCCTTTAGACCATGGTTTTACTCGTGTGTCTACGGATGTTTAACATTGTCTTTTAGACCATGGTTTAATTCATGTGTCTACAGAGGTTTAACATTGTCCTTTAGACCATGGTTTTACACGTGTGTCTACGGAGGTTTAACATTGTCCTTTAGACCATCGTTTTACTCATGTGTCTACGGAGGTTTAACATTGTCCTTTAGACCAAGGTATTACTCGTGTTTCTACGGACGTTTAACATTGTCCTTTAGACCATGGTTTTACTCGTGTGTCTACGGAGGTTTAACATTGTCCTTTAGACCATGGTTTTACTCGTGTGTCTACGGAGGTTTAACATTGTCCTTTATACCATGGTTTTACTCATGTGTTTACGAAGGTTTAACATTGTCCTAAAGACCATGGTTTTACTCGTGTGTCTACGGAGGTTTAACATTGTCCTTTAGACCATGGTTTTACTCGTGTGTTTACAGAGGTTTAACATTGTCCTTTTAACCATGGTTTTACTCATGTGTCTACGGAGGTTTAGCATTGTCCTAAAGACCATGGTTTTACTCATATGTCTACGGAGGTTTAACATTGTCCTTTATACCATGGTTTTACTCATGTGTCTACGCAGGTTTAGCATTGTCCTAAAGACCATGGTTTTATTCGTGTGTCTACGGAGGTTTAACATTGTCCTTTAGACCATGGTTTTACTCATGTGTCTACGGAGGATTAACATTGTCCTAAAGACCATGGTTTTACTCGTGTGTCTACGGAGGTTTAACATTGTCCTTTAGACCATTGTTTTACTCATGTGTCTAGGGAGGTTTAACATTGTCCTAAAGACCATGGTTTTACTCATGTGTCTATGGGGGTTTAACATTGTCCTTTAGACCATGGTTATATTCGTGTGTCTACGGAGGTTTAGCATTGTCCTTTAGACCATGGTTTTATTCGTGTGTTGACGGATGTTTAACATTGTCCTTTAGACCATGGTTTAACTCATGTGTCTACAGAGTTCTAACATTGTCCTTTAGACCATGGTTTTACTCGTGTATCTACGAAGGTTTAACATTGTCCTTCAGACCATGGTTTTACTCGTGTGTCTACGATGTTTAACATTGTCTTTTAGACCATGGTTTAACTCATATGTCTACAGAGGTTTAACATTGTCCTTTAGACCATGGTTTTACTCATGTTTCTACGGAGGTTTAGCATTGTCCTTTAGGCCATGGTTTTACTCATGTGTCTGCGGAGGTTTAACATTGTCCTTTAAACCATGGTTTTATTCGTGTGTCTACGGAGGTTTAGCATTGTCCTTTAGACCATGGTTTTACTCATGTGTCTACGGAGGTTTAACATTGTCCTAAAGACCATGGTTTTACTCGTGTGTCTACGGAGGTTTAACATTGTCCTTTAGACCATGGTTTTACTCATGTGTCTACGGAGGATTAATATTGTCCTAAAGACCATGGTTTTACTCGTGTGTCTACGGAGGTTTAACATTGTCCTTTAGACCATGGTTTTACTCATGTGTCTACGGAGGTTTAGCATTGTCCTTTAGGCCATGGTTTTACTCATGTGTCTGCGGAGGTTTAACATTGTCCTTTAAACCATGGTTTTACTCATGTGTCTAGGGAGGTTTAACATTGTCCTAAAGACCATGGCTTTACTCATGTGTCTACGGGGATTTAATATTGTCCTTTAGACCATGGTTATATTCGTGTGTCTACAGAGGTTTAGCATTGTCCTTTAGACCATGGTTTTATTCGTGTGTTGACGATGTTTAACATTGTCCTTTAGACCATGGTTTAACTCATGTGTCTACAGAGGTCTAACATTGTCCTTTGGACCATGGTTTTACTCGTGTATCTACGGAGGTTTAACATTGTCCTTTAGACCATGGTTTTACTCGTGTGTCTACGGATGTTTAACATTGTCTTTTAGACCATGGTTTAACTCATGTGTCTACAGAGGTTTAACATTGTCCTTTAAACCATCGTTTTACTCATGTTTCTACGGAAGTTTAATATTGTCATTTAGACCATGGTTTTACTCGTGTGTCTACGGAGGTTTAACAATGTCCTTTAGACCATGGTTTTACTCATGTGTCCATGGAGGTTTAACATTGTATTTTAGACCATGGTTTTACTCATGTGTCTACGGAGGATTAACATTGTCCTTTAGACCATGGTTTTACTCATGTGTCTACGGAGGTTTAGCATTGTCCTTTAGACCATGGTTTTACTAGTGTGTCTACGGATGTTTAACATTGTCTTTTAGACCATGGTTTAACTCATGTGTCTACAGAGGTTTAACATTGTCCTTTAGACCATCGTTTTACTCATGTTTCTACGGAGGTTTAACATTGTCATTTAGACCATGGTTTTACTCGTGTGTCTACGGAGGTTTAACAATGTCCTTTAGACCATGGTTTTACTCATGTGTCCACGGAGGTTTAACATTGTATTTTAGACCATGGTTTTACTCATGTGTCTACGGAGGATTAACATTGTCCTTTAGACCATGGTTTTACTCATGTGTCTACGGAGGTTTAGCATTGTCCTTTAGACCATGGTTTTACTAGTGTGTCTACGGAGGTTTAGCATTGTCCTTTAGACCATGTTTTTACTCATGTGTCTACGGAGGTTTAACATTGTCTTTTAGACCATGGTTTTACTCATGTTTCTACGGAGGTTTAGCATTGTCCTTTAGGCCATGGTTTTACTCATGTGTCTGCGGAGGTTTAACATTGTCCTTTAAACCATGGTTTTACTCATGTGTCTAGAGAGGTTTAACATTGTCCTAAAGACCATGGTTTTACTCATGTGTCTATGGGGGTTTAACATTGTCCTTTAGACCATGGTTTTATTCGTGTGTCTACGGAGGTTTAGCATTGTCCTTTAGACCATGGTTTTACTCCTGTGTCTACGGAGGTTTAACATTGTCCTAAAGACCATGGTTTTACTCGTGTGTCTACGGAGGTTAAACATTGTCCTTTAGACCATGGTTTTACTCATGTGTCTACGGAGGTTTAACATTGTCCTTTATACCATGGTTTTACTCATGTGTCTACGGAGGTTTAACATTGTCCTTTAGACCATGGTTTTACTCGTGTGTCTACGGAGGTTTAACATTGTCCTAAAGACCATGGTTTTACTCATGTGTCTACAGAGGTTTAACATTGTCATTTAGACCATGGTTTTATTCGTGTGTCTACGGAGGTTTAACATTGTCCTTTAGACCATGGCTTTACTTATGTGTCTACGGAGGTTTAACATTGCCCTTTTGACCATGGTTTTACTCATGTGTCTACGGAGGTTTAACATTGTCCTTTAGACCATGGTTTTACTCATGTGTCTACGGAGGTTTAACATTGTCCTTTAAACCGTGGTTTTACTCATGTGTCTACGAAGGTTTAACATTGTCCTTTAGACCATCGTTTTACTCATGTGTCTACGGAGGTTTAGCATTGTCATTTAGACCATGGTTTTACTCATGTGTCTACGGAGATTTAACATTGTCCTTTAAACCATGGTTTTACTCATGTGTATACGGAGGTTTAACATTGTCCTTTTGACCATGGTTTTACTCATGTGTCTACAGAGGTTTAACATTGTCCTTTTGACCATGGTTTTACTCATGTGTCTACGGAGGTTTAACATTGTCCTTTAGACCATGGTTTTACTCATGTGTCTACGGAGGTTTAACATTGTCCTTTATACCATGGTTTTACTCATGTGTCTACGGAGGTTTAACATTGTCATTTAGACCATGGTTTTACTCATGTGTCTACGGAGGTTTTACATTGTCCTAAAGACCATGGTTTTACTCATGTTTCTACGGAGGTTTAGCATTGTCATTTAGACCATGGTTTTACTCATGTTTCTACGGAGGTTTAGCATTGTCCTAATGACCATGGCTTTACTCATGTGTCTACGGAGGTTTAACATTGTCCTATAGACCATGACAGTAATACGTAAGTTAGATAGACTCACCGTAATACGTAACTTAGATAGACTCACAGTAATACGTAACTTAGATAGACTCACAGTAATACGTAAGTTAGACAGACTCACAGTAATACGTAAGTTAGACAAACTCATAGTAATACGTAAGTTAGACAGACTCACAGTAATACGTAAGTTAGACAGGCTCATAGCAATATGTAAGTTAGACAGACTCACAGTAATACGTAAGTTAGACAAACTCATAGTAATACGTAAGTTAGACAGACTCACAGTAATACGTAAGTTAGACAGACTCATAGCAATACGTAAGTTAGACAGACTCATAGTAATACGTAAGTTAGACAGACTCGCAGTAATACGTAAGTTAGACAGACTCATAGTAATACGTAAGTTAGACAGACTCACAGTAATACGTAAGTTAGACGGATTCATAGCAATACGTAAGTTAGACAAACTCATAGTAATACGTAAGTTAGACAGATTCACAGTAATACGTAAGTTAGACAAACTCATAGTAATACGTAAGTTAGACAGATTCCCAGTAATACGTAACTTAGACAGACTCATAGTAATACGTAAGTTAGACAGATTCCCAGTAATACTTAACTTAGACAGACTCATAGTAATACGTAAGTTAGACAGATTCACAGTAATACGTAAGTTAGACAGACTCACAGTAATATGTAAGTTAGACAGACTCACAGTAATACGTGAGTTAGACAGACTCATAGTAATACGTAAGTTAGACAGATTCCCAGTAATACGTAACTTAGACAGTCTCATAGTAATACGTAAGTTAGACAGACTCATAGTAATACGTGAGTTAGACAGACTCACAGTAATACGTAAGTTAGACAGACTCACAGTAATACGTCAGTTAGACAGACTCACAGTAATACGTCAGTTAGACAGACTCACAGTGATACGTATGTTAGTTAGGCAGACTCACAGTAATACGTAAGTTAGACAGACTCATAGTAATACGTAAGTTAGACAGACTCACAGTAATACGTAAGTTAGACAGACTCATAGCAATACGTAAGTTAGACAGACTCACAGTAATACGTAAGTTAGACAGACTCACAGTAATACGTAAGTTAGACAAACTCATAGTAATACGTAAGTTAGACAGATTCCCAGTAATACGTAACTTAGACAGACTCATAGTAATACGTAAGTTAGACAGATTCCCAGTAATACTTAACTTAGACAGATTCATAGTAATACGTAAGTTAGACAGATTCACAGTAATACGTAAGTTAGACAGACTCACAGTAATGCGTAAGTTAGACAGACTCACAGTAATACGTGAGTTAGACAGACTCATAGTAATACGTAAGTTAGACAGATTCCCAGTAATACGTAACTTAGACAGACTCATAGTAATACGTAAGTTAGACAGACTCATAGTAATACGTGAGTTAGACAGACTCACAGTAATACGTAAGTTAGACAGACTCACAGTAATACGTCAGTTAGACAGACTCACAGTAATACGTCAGTTAGACAGACTCACAGTAATACGTATGTTAGTTAGGCAGACTCACAGTAATACGTAAGTTAGACAGACTCATAGTAATACGTAAGTTAGACAGACTCACAGTAATACGTAAGTTAGACAGACTCACAGTAATACGTAAGTTAGACAGACTCACAGTAATACGAGCGCATATAGAATGATAGAACCAGAACCTAGAATGCTAAAATTATGTATCCAAGCGGAAGCGTAGAATAGGCGGACTCAGAATTATACGACACCGCCATGATATAATGTTGAAGACAGAAGTTAAAATATATATCAATGTCAATGTTTAAATGTTTAATTATGTAATCATAACAACCTAGAATTTCAACAATGAAGCAAAACATTGTAACTAATACTCGTTTTACTTCTATGTATAACATGATATTTAAAAAATCTAAATAAATAATATACTGTTACCTTTTTATTTACCAACTAAAGGTAAGACCTAAAAGGAAAAAAAACCGAAAAAAGCCATAGAAAACTAACTTATTGCACACGACGAGTCTCTAGAATAACCTTGATCGGGTTCACATGGACTTGGAATTGAAGACATTTTGACGTTGAATATTCCAGTACATTTAGCTTAGGGTCGTATCTAAGGATTTCGAGGACTATGATGCTATGTTGAAGTTCATAGTCCAAGACGAAGCTATGAGAAGTGCTTGAAGATACAAGAGGGTTAATCAGAATCCGTATATCAAAGAAGAACAGACAACACAATGGCCAAAAGAAAAAGTACAAAAGGACAAACAACGATCTACAAAACATACATATACAACTAAAGACTGAGTAACATGAACCCCATTAACAACCGGGGGTGAACCCTATTAAATAACTCCATAGAAAAGGGGTAATCAGAATCCGTATATCAAAGAAGAACATACATGAGTCCTATTTTCTCAGTTCTAATGATTTAAAAAAAAAATGGAATACTATAGGATATCCTACTATATTTGACGACATCATGGTGCATACCCTCAACCCTTGCTGGTGTCGATGTACTCGTACAGTTTCCAAATATTTCTACAATTCAATAAAATAACGTTAGGATAATTTTACTTTAACAGCGAAAAAATGTAGCAAATATATATATATATACTAGTATATGGTTATGATGTTTAGCGCTACTTTCAACAATATTTCAGTTATATCATGGCGATCAGTTTTATTTCTGGGGAAACCACCAACCTGCCGAAAGTCACTGACACATAAAGTCACATAATGTTGTATCGAGTACATCTTATACTATATTTAGTATGGTCAGTAACAGTAAGAAAGGGTAGAACACCTCTGAGAGTAAACATAAAACCAATGACGCGGTTCCGATCCTTCATTCCAATCCACCTCAAATAGTAAGATCTGAATTCAAATATTCAAAGTGAGGAGGTTAACGGTTAAGTTTGCTACACAGTCCATTATTTCATTTTCAAACTTTCCTTTAGTACCCTCGACATAGCTGAAACTGGTAATTACCACATAACCTTTATTTATGCCACTATATTTACTGCCTGTATTTACTTCCATTAATAAGGTGTATATACAAACCTTAAGATTTATGCGTATACTAGATGTACAAAGTCACCTGGTACACTGTTTCTTATGTAGACACGGGTCTAACAAGAATCGCGCTGTTAACATCCTGTAAAAAAATCAACCAATGTTGTCAAACGTTCTACGTTTTTGTGTGTAAATTTAGCCTTGTATTTGTACTCGCCTCGAAACAGGAAAGAAAAGCTCACAAGAGGATCGCTTTTTTCTTGTTTCGAAAGCTCGTACATACAAATTTTATATTTGTTGACAATTTACGTATATGGTTTATTTATCAAGAGTGTGAATGTGAGTAAGTGATGCATGAAAACACAATCCATCTGAAACTCGTGTAAAGATCAAAGTTTACAGAACATAATTTTTCTGTTATTTTTCATCTCACTGTCATGTATAAAGATGTATCGGTTTACAAACATTTACTTTATATGTCTAAAGTCTCCTGGTACCCTGTGTCTTATGTAGAGAAGAACCCAGTAGACATTGATAGATCACGAACTGTGCTGTAGACGTCTAAAGTCTCCTGGTACCCTGTGTCTTATGTAGAGAAGAACCCAGTAGACATTGATAGATCACGAACTGTGCTGGAGACGTCTAAAGTCTCCTGGTACCCTGTGTCTTATGTAGAGAAGAACCCAGTAGACATTGATAGATCACGAACTGTGCTGTAGATGTCTAAAGTCTTCTGGTACCCTGTGTCTTATGTAGAGAAGAACCCAGTAGACATTGATAGATCACGAACTGTGCTGTAGATGTCTAAAGTCTTCTGGTACCCTGTGTCTTATGTAGAGAAGAACCCAGTAGACATTGATAGATCACGAACTGTGCTGTAGATGTCTAAAGTCTCCTGGTACCCTGTGTCTTATGTAGAGAAGAACCCAGTAGACATTGATAGATCACGAACTGTGCTGTAGATGTCTAAAGTCTTCTGGTACCCTGTGTCTTATGTAGAGAAGAACCCAGTAGACATTGATAGATCACGAACTGTGCTGTAGACGTCTAAAGTCTCCTGGTACCCTGTGTCTTATGTAGAGAAGAACCCAGTAGACATTGATAGATCACGAACTGTGCTGTAGACGTCTAAAGTCTCCTGGTACCCTGTGTCTTATGTAGAGAAGAACCCAGTAGACATTGATAGATCACGAACTGTGCTGTAGACGTCTAAAGTCTCCTGGTACCCTGTGTCTTATGTAGAGAAGAACCCAGTAGACATTGATAGATCACGAACTGTGCTGTAGATGTCTAAAGTCTCCTGGTACCCTGTGTCATATGTAGAGAAGAACCCAGTAGACATTGATAGATCACGAACTGTGCTGTAGACGTCTAAAGTCTCCTGGTACCCTGTGTCTTATGTAGAGAAGAACCCAGTAGACATTGATAGATCACGAACTGTGCTGTAGATGTCTAAAGTCTCCTGGTACCCTGTGTCTTATGTAGAGAAGAACCCAGTAGACATTGATAGATCACGAACTGTGCTGTAGACGTCTAAAGTCTCCTGGTACCCTGTGTCTTATGTAGAGAAGAACCCAGTAGACATTGATAGATCACGAACTGTGCTGTAGATGTCTAAAGTCTCCTGGTACCCTGTGTCTTATGTAGAGAAGAACCCAGTAGACATTGATAGATCACGAACTGTGCTGTAGACGTCTAAAGTCTCCTGGTACCCTGTGTCTTATGTAGAGAAGAACCCAGTAGACATTGATAGATCACGAACTGTGCTGTAGATGTCTAAAGTCTCCTGGTACCCTGTGTCTTATGTAGAGAAGAACCCAGTAGACATTGATAGATCACGAACTGTGCTGTAGACGTCTAAAGTCTCCTGGTACCCTGTGTCTTATGTAGAGAAGAACCCAGTAGACATTGATAGATCACGAACTGTGCTGTAGACGTCTAAAGTCTCCTGGTACCCTGTGTCTTATGTAGAGAAGAACCCAGTAGACATTGATAGATCACGAACTGTGCTGGAGACGTCTAAAGTCTTCTGGTACCCTGTGTCTTATGTAGAGAAGAACCCAGTAGACATTGATAGATCACGAACTGTGCTGTAGATGTCTAAAGTCTCCTGGTACCCTGTGTCTTATGTAGAGAAGAACCCAGTAGACATTGATAGATCACGAACTGTGCTGTAGATGTCTAAAGTCTTCTGGTACCCTGTGTCTTATGTAGAGAAGAACCCACTAGACATTGATAGATCACGAACTGTGCTGTAGACGTCTAAAGTCTCCTGGTACCCTGTGTCTTATGTAGAGAAGAACCCAGTAGACATTGATAGATCACGAACTGTGCTGTAGACGTCTAAAGTCTCCTGGTACCCTGTGTCTTATGTAGAGAAGAACCCAGTAGACATTGATAGATCACGAACTGTGCTGTAGATGTCTAAAGTCTCCTGGTACCCTGTGTCATATGTAGAGAAGAACCCAGTAGACATTGATAGATCACGAACTGTGCTGTAGACGTCTAAAGTCTCCTGGTACCCTGTGTCTTATGTAGAGAAGAACCCAGTAGACATTGATAGATCACGAACTGTGCTGTAGATGTCTAAAGTCTCCTGGTACCCTGTGTCTTATGTAGAGAGGAACCCAGTAGACATTGATAGATCACGAACTGTGCTGTAGATGTCTAAAGTCTCCTGGTACCCTGTGTCTTATGTAGAGAAGAACCCAGTAGACATTGATAGATCACGAACTGTGCTGTAGACGTCTAAAGTCTCCTGGTACCCTGTGTCTTATGTAGAGAAGAACCCAGTAGACATTGATAGATCACGAACTGTGCTGTAGACGTCTAAAGTCTCCTGGTACCCTGTGTCTTATGTAGAGAAGAACCCAGTAGACATTGATAGATCACGAACTGTGCTGTAGATGTCTAAAGTCTCCTGGTACCCTGTGTCTTATGTAGAGAAGAACCCAGTAGACATTGATAGATCACGAACTGTGCTGTAGACGTCTAAAGTCTCCTGGTACCCTGTGTCTTATGTAGAGAAGAACCCAGTAGACATTGATAGATCACGAACTGTGCTGTAGACGTCTAAAGTCTCCTGGTACCCTGTGTCTTATGTAGAGAAGAACCCAGTAGACATTGATAGATCACGAACTGTGCTGTAGACGTCTAAAGTCTCCTGGTACCCTGTGTCTTATGTAGAGAAGAACCCAGTAGACATTGATAGATCACGAACTGTGCTGTAGACGTCTAAAGTCTCCTGGTACCCTGTGTCTTATGTAGAGAAGAACCCAGTAGACATTGATAGATCACGAACTGTGCTGTAGATGTCTAAAGTCTCCTGGTACCCTGTGTCTTATGTAGAGAAGAACCCAGTAGACATTGATAGATCACGAACTGTGCTGTAGACGTCTAAAGTCTCCTGGTACCCTGTGTCTTATGTAGAGAAGAACCCAGTAGACATTGATAGATCACGAACTGTGCTGTAGACGTCTAAAGTCTTCTGGTACCATGTGTAGAGCAGAACGAAATAGACATCGGTAGATCACGAAATGTTCTTTAGACGTCTAATGTCTTCTGGTTCACCGTGTCTTATGTAGAGCAGAACCCAGTGGACACTGATAACTCACGAACTGTGCAGTAGACGTCTAAAATCTCCTGGTACCCCGTGTCTTATGTAAAGCAAAACGCAGTAGACACTCGTGGATCACGAAATGCGTTGTAGACGTCTAATGTCTCCTGGTACACCGTGTCTTATGTAGAGCAGAACGGAGTAGACACCGATAGATCACGAACTGTGCAGTAGACGTCTAAAGTCTTCTGGTACCTCGTGTCTTATGTAAAACAAAACGCAGTAGACACTCGTGTATCACAAAATGTGTTGTAAACGTCTAATGTCTCCTGGTACACCGTGTCTTATGTAGAGCAGAACCCAGTGGACACTGATGACTCACGAACTGTGCAGTAGACGTCTACAGTCTCCTGGTACCCCGTGTCTTATGTAAAGCAAAACGCAGTAGACACTCGTGTATCACAAAATGTGTTGTAAACGTCTAATGTCTCCTGGTACACCGTGTCATATGTAGAGCCGAATTCAAGAGAAACTGGTAGATCACGAAATGTTCTGTAGACGTCTAATGTCTCCTGGTACACCGTGTCTTATGTAGAGCAGAACGCAGTAGACACTCGTGGATCACGAAATGTGTTGTAGACGTCTAATGTCTCCTGGTACACCGTGTCTTATGTAGAGCAGAACCCAGTAGACATTGATAGATCACGAACTGTTCTGTTGACGTATAATGTGTTCTGATACTCCGTGTCTTATGTAGAGCAGAACGCAGTAGACACTCGTGGATGACGAAATGTGTTGTAGACGTCTAATGTCTCCTGGTACTCCGTGTCTTATGTAGATCCGACCTTAATAGACACTGGCAGATCACGAAATGTTCTGTGTAGACGTCTAATGTCTCCTGGTACCCCGTGTCTCAAAAGACACTGGTATATCAAGAAATGTGCTACAGACATGTCGCCCCACTCGGACACATTATTCTGGTTCCGAGCCAAACATCTATTTCTCTCTAATGCTTCTTGCTTAGCGGAGAAGCAACAAACACCAATTTTATAGTCTTTGGTTTGATCCGATCGGGGCTCGAACACACGATCTACCGCACTCGTTGTGAGTACGCTAACCATTACACCATCAATGTGGTTAGTAAATGTAAGATTTATCTCCTATTTTGATATATAAATTAACAACTGTTTTTAATATCGATTGCCATGACAACAACAACAACAACAACAACAACAACAACAACAACACAAAGTTAAAGATTTTCTTAAGCCTACCTGCTATGCCAATAATTACGATACTTTTTATTGTTTTTCCAACATTTCCCGTCCCGCATTGGAAAATATCGCTGGTCTATTTTTACTTTTTTTCTTCATTTTAAGAAAGCGTTTCATTGGTTTGGTATAGTGCCAAGAATTACTAATAGACAAAAATGCTAATATTTTTCTTTGAATTTCGAAATAAAGTTGTGCAATGGCACGTTTTTCAAAATTTGTAATACAGTAATACATATATATTGATCTGTTTACGGAACACAAAGACTGACATTGAATGCACTGATGCTACGGAACACAAAGACTGACATTGAATGCACTGATGCATAGCAAATGCAGGTATACACGCTATATAGTATTCACATTATCAGATATACATAATAAGATTAAAAGGTCGATAATTAGAATCAAAATAATAGACTTTTACTATCCTTATGTGAAATATTAAAAAGAAATGGTATCACGTGATCTGGCAACATCGATATTTGATCAATTATTGCTGTAAACAAGAAAATGTAAACATATAAATAAAGATTTCACCGTTTTATTAAAATGTCAATCACATTTAACATTTATTAGGATACAATTAATGTTTTCAAATCGTCGTTGGTAAATCATGGGAAGTAAATTAAAACAGCCATGATCAATAATTCCATCAATATTGATCAGTAAAACAAAACACAATCTCTCCCCTCAGTCATTGGTGGTTGGGTGGTTTATGGTGCTTAACGCCACTTTCAATTATTGAAAATAATAGGACCACGACATATGACGCTGGAAATCCAGAACCTGGGAAAGGCAGAAAATGTGATGGGATTAAATAAGTTATTGGTATCCCAATCCTCACCCTCTTGATAATTGGATCTCCGTCGACAATATAAACAAATGACGTATTTCCGACATTGTTATCGAAATACAATGTATCATAAATTTATAGACTAGTTTGTTTGATTTCTATAAATATCAAGAAAAGAATCTTAGCAATCCAATTTTCAAATCATTTTTTCCCCTAGATGTATATCAATAAATGATATATACAAACTAATTAGTAATTTGTTAATTATATTTTCTGAATTGTCAAAATCTGCATGTTAAGTATACTATTAATACCGCCAAATCAATATCAAAGTAATCAATTGAATGGACATGAATTTCAGTGAAAAATATATACAATTTAAAGAAAAAATACCGATTTTTCATGTAAAAAGATAAAGTAAAGTTAAATGGTCGATCCCTTAAAAGACACGTGGAAGCACTGGTACATTAGAGAAATCCGAATGTAAGATGATGTTGGCATAGTGTGTCATCCGTCTTACTGTTGGGAGTAATTTTTTATGATGTAATCAAAAGTTAGTGCTGAAATGCGGCTTAAACTGTATGTTTTAATTGGCACAGGAAAACATAGGGGGGTGTGTGTGTGTGTGTGTGTGTGTGTATAATAAGAAATGATTTCCCTAACACCTGGCCACCAACGACTATATTCTTAACAAACTTGATCATTAAGAGCCCTGTTAAATTTTTGTCTTATACATGCATTGGACGTGTTATTCCTATAGGCTTGTGCTAAAAGGTGGAGTGGAGTCGTGGAGTGGGGTCTTGGAGTGGAGTCTTGGAGACTCCAAGTTGGAGTGGAGTCTTGCAGACTCCAAGTTGGAGTGTAGTTGATGATTTTTCTGTAGATGTATTTTGTAAACTAGGAATTGATAAATAAAAAAGTAGATGATTACTAGATATTTTAAATCTTTTCAACATTTCACACTACATCAATCATATCAAACAGACCATAATTCAATGTTGAATACCAAGCGAGTCTAATAACAGCTTATGCTCGGGTGATAAATTCTGCTTGATTTCAATGTGAATTAAGATATTACAGATCCAACCATTTCATCTTACTTTTATGGCTGGAATTATCAGAAAATGTTATGGCTGTGGACAAGCATTTTCAGAAAGATATCGAAATGCTCCAAATGACCTAGTGCTGAAAAGATATGATCACAGAATATACCTAAGTCCTAGATCTAAAATACCGGAACATTCAGCTTCTTTGAAGAACACATATTTTCATTTAAATGTTGACTGTGCTAGGAAGAAAAATCCACAGTTTGAATTCAAAGATATCTTAATTCATAATGAATTCAAGCAGAATTTATCACCCGAGCATAAGCTGTTGTTAGATTCGCTTGGCATTCAACATTGAATTATGGTCTGTTTGATATGATTGATGTAGTGTGAAATGTTGAAAAGATCCAACTTGGAGTCTGCAAGACTCCACTCCAAGACTCCACTCCACGACTCCATTCCACCTTTTAGCACATACCATTCCTATAGCACAATATATTTGGTTGTCTACCTCTACTGAGACTATAATATGTCATATTAGGACACTACGAGGTTTCCCACAAACTTGTCTACAACCACTTGACATACTTCATATAATAAATTTAAAGATTTTAAAATGTTTTGTGTTTATACTCTATGACACTGACTGATATGAAATACCTGTTATGACATTTAAATCTTATCTATAAGATCTACAATGCTATTGGTCACAAATACTATTCACGTGATGTCTCATTGTTGAAGCTTGGCAAGATCACTTGCTGATTATAATATATGAACATCATACGACATGTTGCACCAGGTATGGAAAATTTAGAAAAATAATTATATACTTTATATTCATCATTTTCTTTATTCATATTAATTCATATCAATGTAATGGTGTATGATCAATAAGAAAAATAGCCAGAAACCTTATCGTTCATGGACACTGGTCAACAGGATGGTCACTGTGTTTCGTTTGTGTTCTGTTTAATTTGATTTCAGTAAATTACTGAATCTTTTAAAATAAGCTTTATCAATTTGTTTCGTATTTGAATGGGAGACACTAGAAAAAAACCATTAGGCTAAATATAGAATAAAACACGTGTAGATTTGCTCCAGTAATATTATATATGTATTAATAGCTACTCAGTCATCTATAAGTTTGAATAATACATGATACATATTTTGAAGTTTGTATGTGAGACACTTTTAATATGTTTTGCTTGTGTAGAATTGTCAGGTCCTGATCATTCCCCTTTTAGGAATTCTCTTACAGATCTTCAAAACCAATCTCTACCCAGAATTGTCGGTCCTTGCACTCTCTCCAATCTCTGTCAACGCCTAAAAAGTAGTCTACCTTTGTTTTAAACTGGTTTCCTTTTTATAAAATATTACCAGTGTAATGTTCAGCAACTATAGAAGCTATTACAACAAGGAGCCAGAACAGCGCTGTATGACTGATCACCGTATACAAAATAATCCCTTATCTTCGTTTGAAAATAAACAAAGAAGCTTCTTAAATATTAGTTATATGGTATTCTTTATATATTTTACAATATATGAGGTCATTATAACCGGTTTATATCAAGTTACCCTTTAATAAACGGATTTTGCCAAGATCCTTGGCATATAGGCGCTGACAGAGATTGGAGAGAGTGTAAGGACCGACAACTCTGGGTAGAGAATGCTTCAGAACGTTTAATTAATCTGTGTATAAAATGTACTTCCAAATTCCTACGATGGATTCACGGGTCACTTTCTCCGTTAAAATGAAATTTATTTATTTATTTATTTATTTATTTATTTATTTATTTATTTATTTATTTATTTATTTATTTATTTATTTATTTATTGTGTTTGTTTGTTTATTATTATTACTTGATTTTTGTTTTGCTTTTCTGTGTATTTTCTGTTTCTTTGTTTCGTTTTGTTTTGTTTTCTCACACAACCACACACGGATAAAAGTGCCGTTGAATTATGACCTATGGTAAGATGAAATTGAAAATAACATATAGAATGATATATTTAACAATATTCATTTAGAACCGGATACAAATTAAAACTGAATGCACAAGAATACCCACATCCTTGGAGTAATCTCAGCAGAACAACCGGAAATGAACTCCCTGATTCGGAGATTTCACAAGTAATACTTAATTGCTTAAAGTCCAGCGTGCAGTATTTCATCTATTTTAAGAACGATTTTATGACTTAAAGATTAGTTTAATAAATAAATGACAGTAGACATGCCGTAAATACTGTACATATGGCAACATCAGACCGCTTCCCTCATTTACATACGCCGCCATATTAAAAACAAACTAGTGTCGATGTGCTTGCCATGTTTACTGGTAATTTAAAAAAAATCCTATTTTAGAAATAATATAATTCTTGGTCAACTTTTGATGTGTGAAAATAAGTGAACGACATATACTAAGCAGAAAGTATATGACTCTGCTGCAAAAAAAAAACCCATTTAAGAAGTAAACTTTTAGTATACCGGTATATGATTTATGCTGAAATGTTTGTAGTTTTGTAGTTAAGTACATTTCTCATGGTGATTTTATCTGACAAGGTCCAGTTTTCATGTTCTACTATCTGTTTCTAATTCACTTGCCATTTTTCTAGTGACTAAATTGTAGAAAACTGTTCTTAGTAAGAATAAGCTATAGACAGGTAATTGAAATCGGTCGGTGGCAAAAGATAAATCGAGAGAATAGAGTATGTAATTTGAGTCAGGGTAGGGAGTTAGGAGAAGAGTTTCATTATTTGTTCTAATGTACTAAATTTATACAGGACAGAGACAGGTTGATTCACCAAAACTACAGATGTAGTCCATATACTGTAAAATATCGTGCCTTGATTGTTCAAATTATGTGGTTAAATTCATTAGAATATTTAACAGTAAAGCAAGCTAGCTATTGATTTAACATTGATTTGTTTACTTCCTTTCGGAGACTGATGTAAATATGTTTGTATCTTTGATATTTATCTCTTTACCATGTGATATGGCTATGAGAAAAAACGATACATCTGTATATATATACACACACAAAGAAAAAGGTTAAGCACCCCCTGATATATTAAAACATAATAAGTTACACTAAGTTTAGATTCTAATATTTATATTGATAATAGCAAGAACAATGTTCCATTAAAAAGATGTGCTCACACAGGAGCGACCATTATATCTAATATCGACTAGTCATGCACGTGAACCATGCCTCTCACGCATTACTCAAATTCAGTATGTTCACGCTTCGAATTTGGGTATTTAAGTCCGGTGTTTTAAAAAAATATTCATTCTCAGTAAGCATGGTACGAAGGCGAATATCAGAAGCACAAAGATGGCAAATAATCGGCATGCATACTAATATTTATTTTTATTGATCTTTGCCATATATCATGCTATGTTGTAAATTGTAGGGATAGTGTTGTTATAGCTTGTGCCCAATCTCATTGCCTATATTAAAGCAATAAAATATGTTTATTTTCTAAAAATAAAATGCCGTCCATGTACCCTCAAAAACCTAAATTGATGTCTTGACAAATATAAACAATAAACCATAAAACAGGTGTTGATTACACTTGTCAGAATCAAGGTAACATAATACGTATACCTCATGCAAATTTCCGGGGTTAAATATTAAGGTCAAGTATACAACTCTTCCCTTGCTTCCTATTTCACTATTTTGTTTATGCTTAGTCTTTCAGGTAGGAGAATTTAACTGTGATGAGCGAGTTGTCTGGTAATGGCGACTAAGGGAGAGACCGATGATATATACTGCGATTTATGTCAGGGCAGACACATTACAAAACAGGCGGAGGAATATTGCCTCCGGTGTGAAGAGGCACTTTGTGCTGATTGTATTGCTCACCATAAATTATCTAAAGCATCAAAAACTCACCAAACGATACCAATCAACGAGTATAAAAATTTACCCATCTTTATTCAGCAAATCAAGCAGTACTGTGATGATCATGGCGATATTTCCGAGTTCCATTGTCCGACGCATGACGTTGTTTGTTGTAAAAGATGTATTACCTCCAGTCATAGAGAATGTAAAGACATTATTATTATTGAGGATTTACTTGAAACCTCCGTATCGTCAACGGCATTAGATAATCTTGAACAAACGATACAAGATGTAGGATCCAACCTAGAAATCGTCATAGCTGATAGACAAAATAACCTTGTTGAACTTAAAAAACAGAAAAATAACATTATAAGAAAAGTGAAAGAAAAACGAGAAGAAATCATTAATTTCTTAGACAAGCTTGAACGAAAAATGCTGGACAATATTTCATTAATCGAAAGCAAGACTGGACAACAAATTAAAAAAACTTATTGAAGAATTGAATGTAAAACAGCAGGAAGCAAAGACACTAAAGAAAGATATTGAGTTGACGAAAAAATATGCATCCAGTGTCCAGATATTGATGGGTACCAGACAACTTCAGGAACCAGTATCATCACTTGAGAAATACATACAAGTAGCGTATGACAACGGTCGCTTTAATCAGACGGAGATAGAATTTAAAATGGACGAACAATTAAATACCATAACAAAAGATATCAACGAATTTGGAAAGATATCACAGAAAGGTGATCAGACACTTGTAAGATTAAATTGGCGACAGGAAAAGGCAGCTCAAATTTTAACTCTAAAACAAAGAACAATTGATGACGTTGTCCTGAGGAAAGTACAACAGATTGCTCTGAGTGGAAATATTATAAAGGGATGTACAATAATGAAAAACGGTAATAAATTGTTTACTGAATACTACAGTGGACAAGTACTGAAATATGGCAGTAATGGACAACTAATATCTAAACTTGAAGTGAAGGACTCTTCGGTCTTTGATATTACAGCTATTGATAACAGTAATATAGCTGTTTCAAGCTGTGGTTATGGACATAAAATACATTTAATAGACGTGGATCGTTTACAGTTAACAGGAAGTATAGATACTGGTTCCTACATGTATGGTATAACATGTCATGGTGGATCATTAATATACTGTACACATAGTAACGGAATAAGAAGCTTTAACATGTCTACTAGAAAATCTATAGAAATAATACCAGGATCAAAGGGAGAGTTCATGTACACATACATTACATCAGACAACAATTATATCTACCACTCCAATCACAAAACTAATTCTGTGGTATGCTATGATTTCAATGGGGTCAAGAAATGGTGTTATAGTAGCGATTTATTGAAGGAGCCCAAAGGTATAACAGTTGACTCTAATTCAAACATATATGTAGCTGGGTGCAACTCTCACGATGTGGTAGTTATATCACCAGATGGTAAACGAGCCAAGCAGTTACTTGTTATTAGTGACGGTATTGAACATCCATGTGCTCTTTGTTATGACAAAGATCGGAATCATTTACTTGTGGTAAGCCATGGAGGATCGGCCAATCTGTACGAAGTTTCTTCAATCAGAACTTAACCTTACAATCTGTGGTGATGATTTAGTTACTGTGTTGACTCTATAAACTTTCAGTGTTAGTATTATCGACGTGAGATAAGATATGACGAACATTAAAACACACATCTAACGCATGGTAATACAATGAGACATTAAGTTAATATTACACGTGTTGTATGTTTAAGATATTACAACTATATTTATGGTGGTAAATTAAATATCAAACGTGAACACTGACTAAACTTAATAGATACAGATAATTGTAAAATTTGTAAGAATTAAAAAATAAAAACTGTTGAATTGTGTTATTTTATTTTTGTAATGAAGATGTTTGTGGTATCTTTTTTTTGACATTTTTGTCTTTGGTGGTCAACTAACATCCATCAACATCTCGTTTAGAGGGGCAGTCGTGGTCGTGATGGTATGGTAGTTGGATTTACAACTATCTGTGTAATCAGAATCTATTACCACTAAAGTTTTGAGTTCGAATCCCGCTCAGACGAGGATTTATCAATACCACATTATGTGATAAAGTTTGTCAGTGACAAGCAGCAGGTTGGTGGTTTTCACCGGGTACTCTGGTTTCCTCCACCAATAAAACTGACCACAACGATAATGCTGAAATACTGTTGAAAATAGCGTTAAGCACAACAACCCTAACACATGTCGTTTAGGATCATGTCAGGTACCCTTTAATTCATCTTTAAACGTCCAATAATTGACAAGACAGTTAAATATATTGCCCAATCAGGCAACAACTCTAGGTGTGTACGTGGTTTCATAAAGTAAGCCCATCGTTGATTGGTTGGAACAATATAAACCCTGACATGACCCCACATGGGATTATGCTAGATGTTAGTGTTGTATCACCAACGAAAAAAATATATACTACACACATCTAACTTTTACTAGATTGTGATAAAGCCCTATCGTCATTAACAACGACTCCCGCCATCCGATTTAACTTATGTGATACTTGTTAAATTGATTTACAATATACCGTCGATTTTCTCCTGGTACTCTGGTCTACTACAACAGAAAATGTTTCTCCCTAGCATGAGGTGAAGGTAACCAGTAGTCGACAATACAACAATTCGAAACAACAGAAATGTCAGGAAACCTGTATTCATCTTTAATCGTCCAATAATATGGAATACAGTTAAATATATCTCCCAATCGGACCACAACTCTAGTCTTGTGTTTGGTTTTATAGCATAAGCTCGTCGTTGATTGGTTAAAAATATAAACTTTGGATTGTCTCTAAGCAAAAGTTTGTTAGATGTAATTGTTGTGCTGCAGATGAAATAAAAAAGACAACAAACGTCAAATATTAATTAGATTGCAATAAATTCCTATCGCCATTGCTTGTTACTCCGCCAACGGATATAATCTTGTGATACTTTGTGAAATTGATTTACAAAATATCGTCGAATTCTCCTGGTAGTCCGGTCTACTACAACATAAAACTTTCTCCATAGTATGAGGTTAAATTAAGCAGTAGTCAATAATACAACAATTAAAAACAGCACAAATTAATCACTCCACAATCAAATATTAAACAGTATTGGTAGACAATATAACCAACCACAACAACACGAACCTCTCCTTTGTCAAACACCAAACAACAATGGTCGATAATACAGCCAACCACAACAATATAAACATACTGCCCTTGGATGATGATGTTAGGGTAGATTAACACACGAGGGAAAAACATCAAATAGCAACAAATTTAACAAAATAATAACATAATGTTTAGGGGTAAAAATTAATGTAAAATGTTAATTTTATATTTTGATAAATATTATCACATGTTTGCTTCTATATTTTGACTATTACATAAATAATTTTCAAGGTAGGCTATAATTGTTTTATCATTTTTCAATATTATTATTCAAGTATGCATGTCTTAAAATTTTGAAATTTTATGAAAACTTTGAAATTTTTGAATTTTTTTGAAATTTTTAAAATTTAAACATTTTTGGAAAATTTTGAATTTTAAAGCAAATTTTTATTCTTTTTATGTTAGAATTTTGAAAATCGGTAAACCTCGGCCGGAGCAGGTGTTAATTTTTCCGGATCGGCAAACTTCGGGCTCAGCGGGTGTTAATTTTAGGCATTAACACCCGTTGCTAATATTATCACATGTTGCTAGGGATGGGCGGGGCTTATGAAAGGTTAGTGAAAATTAACAAATGCCGCTTGCCCAATGAAATGAATGGATAATGTAAGAAATTTGCATAAAGTATAATAATACGAATTACTACTCTGTCAAACCTCAAGCAGTAATAGTACACACTGTAGGCAACCACAATGATGCAACCACTCTTCTGTCAATCCTCAAACAGTAGTCGGCAATACAACCAATTACAGCATGAACCACTCGTCTGTCAAACCTCAATGGTCGATACTATCATATGACCAAACATGATAACGCGAATCACTCTTCTGTAAAACCTCAAACGGTAGTTGTCGACAATATGATAAACCACAACGACATGCACCACTGCTCTGTCAAAGTTCATACAGTAGTTGTCGACAATACAATCAACTACAGCATGAATCACTCCTCTGTCAAACCTCAAACGGTAGTTGTCGACAATATGACAAACGACAATGACATGAACAACTGCTCCGTCAAACCTCAAACTAGTCGTTGACAATATGACCAACTAAAACAACACGAATCAATCCTAAAATATAAGATGGCCACCGTGACATGACAAACACACAATAAGTAAATAAATGAAATATTTTCCATAAAGTAAAAACTTGACAGTGTTAGGGATTGTTCTTTAACACCAATTGCGCAATGCTTCAGCTATTTCATGGCCAGGACAAGCTACTTTTTGCTGATGATATCTTCTACAATGCTAAAAGGAAAAGTACGAACATACACAGCAGAAAAAACTATAGATTTAGCAACACGAATATGTGCTCTGGAAGGATTACTACAGTGTAATTCCTGCCCCATTAGTGTTTCACGTACTGGTGTTGAAATATCTGTGCTAAGTCATGAAGGAGAACATGACGGGATTGTGACTATGGCAAGTGGAATGTATACTAGTATGTGGTTTTCTAGGACACAATTATTCCGTAACGGTTAACCAATTCATGGTGACCGTAATATTTTCGTGATGACTTCAGCTATACCACTAGGAACCATTGGTACAGTACCTTCCTTGTTAGTAGCAAACCATCTATCAAGGAATTCACGATATGAAACGCTAGATCTATAATACCGTATCAACTGAGATATATATTCCTAATAGAGGTGTTGGTGGATTGTTAATACAGATGACATCCAAAGCATGTGGAACAGGAACTGCTTATCATTACGGATACCATGATTGCACCTCCGGTTTTTAGTATGGTACGTGTTGTTCGACCTATGCTTTTCTGTGTGGTGTTTTATTAATAGTTGTTTGTCCTTTTATCCTTTTTTATTTTGGCCATTGTATTTTCTGTTTTTCTTGATTAACGGTTTCTTATTACTCCTTTGGTATCTTTTTAGCATGGTCCCTTACACAGGTTTTCATTCTTGGTTTGGATCAGACATCCAGGATCACTACTCATGTGTTATTTGATTACTCCTGTGGTATCTTCACTCTGTTCTTGTCATGATAACATATATATAAAGTGCAACACATTTTGTTTTCTCATAAAATACTCATTGAACGAGTAGTCATCAGATAGTCTCTTGCAAAGCATTCATTTTAAAGTTTGTTTTTCTATAACTACTGTCACTGAGCCATTGAAAAGGCAAACTTGACTGTTGATAACACCTTACAAAATCTGTGCTTTTTGTGTGAATTATTCTTTTCAGCGATCCAAGATGGCCATCACTATAGAGCATGTTTTTGTCAATTATAAATCTAATATGAAAATCATTGCAAAGCTCTATGCAAATAAGTTAAAGATTGTCTCTCTAAAAACTAGAATTTTGAACCCAAAATGTATTTTTTTAAATTTCTAACTCAATACAATAATTCAATTTTAATATAAAGGTTGCCATGATTACAGTTCTAGTTGTTCAGTTCCCCAGATCCGTACAGCCATGGGAGGTAATCGTTTTCTCAAAATTTAGAAACTAGACCGAACCCAAACTGTAAATAAATAATTATTAGATGTTCTCATGCAAAGCTATATTTTGTTGTTCTCCATCCTGTCGATCAATGTCAATGATCAAATTTAATATCTTAAAACTTATTGATCAAAATATTGATTTGGTGCAATAAATTGATTACTAATCTAGTAACATGTTGTCCTATTTTATGTACTTGTAACGAGAAATCGGTCATCATATTACAGTATATATGTCCCTATCTGTGAGGTGATTTGTATCTACTAGAATAAAAGACCTTGGAGTGTAACTACATGATATATGCAATATTTATTAATGACAATAATGAGTAACATGACGGGTGTAACTGATTACTCTTCACGAGTACCTGGGTTCTCCTAGGTTTTTGGTGGGTCTTTCTTACTCTTCACGAGTACCTGGGTTCTCCTAGGTTTTTGGTGGGTCTTTCCTACTCTTCACGAGTACCTGGGTTCTCCTGGGTGTTTAGTGGGTCTGTCTTACTCCTCACGAGAACCTGGGTTCTCCTAGGTTTTTGATGGGTCTGTCTTTCTCTTCACGAGAACATGGGTTCTCCTAGGTTTTTGGTGGGTCTGTCTTACTCTTCACGAGTACCCGGGTTCTCCTAGGTTTTTGGTGGGTCTGTCTTACTCTTCACGAGTACCTGGGTTCTCCTAGGTTTTTGGTGGGTCTGTCTTACTCTTTACGAGTACCTGGGTTCTCCTAGGCATTTGGTGGATCTATCTTATTCTTGACGAGTACCTGGGTTCTCCTAGGTTTTTGGTGGATCTGTTTTACTCTTCACGAGAATCTGGGTTCTCCTAGGTTTTTGGTGGGTCTGTCTTACTCTTCACGAGAATCTGGGTTCTCCTAGGTTTTTCGTGGATCTGTTTTACTCTTCACGAGAACCTGGGTTCTCCTGGGTGTTTAGTGGGTCTGTCTTACTCCTCACGAGAATCTGGGTTCTCCTAGGTTTTTGGTGGGTCTGTCTTACTCTTCACGAGTACCTGGGTTCTCCTAGGTTTTTGGTGGGTCTGTCTTACTCTTCACGAGTACCTGGGTTCTCCTAGGCATTTGGTGGATCTATCTTATTCTTGACGAGTACCTGGGTTCTCCTAGGATTTTAGTGGGTCTGTCTTACTCCTCACGAGAAATTGGATTCTCCTAGGTGTTTGGTGGGTCTGTCTTACTCCTCACGAGAACGTGGGTTCTCCTAGGTTGTTGGTGGGTCTGTCTTATTCTTCACGAGAACCTGGGTTCTCCAAGGGTTTTGGTGGGTCTGTCTTACTCCTCACGAGAACATAGGTTCTCCTAGGTTTTTGGTGGGTCTGTCTTACCTTTTACGAGCACCTGGGTTCTCCTAGGTTTTAAGTTGGTTTGTCTTACTCTTTACGAGAATCTGGGTTCTCCTAGGTTTTTGGTGGGTCTGTCTTACTCTTCACGAGTACCTGGGTTCTCCTAGGTTTTTGGTGGGTCTGTCTTACTCTTCACGAGTACCTGGGTTCTCCTAGGTTTTTGGTGGGTCTGTCTTACTCTTCACGAGTACCTGGGTTCTCCTAGGCATTTGGTGGATCTATCTTATTCTTGACGAGTACCTGGGTTCTCCTAGGTTTTTGGTGGATCTGTTTTACTCTTCACGAGAATCTGGGTTCTCCTAGGTTGTTGGTGGGTCTGTCTTACTCTTCACGAGAATCTGGGTTCTCCTAGGTTTTTCGTGGATCTGTTTTACTCTTCACGAGTACCTGGGTTCTCCTAGGTATTTGGTGGATCTATCTTATTCTTGACGAGTACCTGGGTTCTCCTAGGTTTTTGTGGATCTGTTTTACTCTTCACGAGAATCTGGGTTCTCCTAGGTTTTTGGTGGGTCTGTCTTACTCTTCACGAGAACCTGGGTTCTCCTAGGTTTTTGGTGGGTCTGTCTTACTCTTCACGAGAACATGGGTTCTCCTAGGTATTTGGTGGATCTATCTTATTCTTCACGAGTACCTGGGTTCTCCTAGGTTTTTGGTGGATCTGTCTTACTCTTCACGAGAACCTGGGTTCCCCTAGGTTTTTGGTGGATCTGTCTTACTCTTCACAAGAACCTGGGTTCTCCTAGGTTTTTGGTGGGTCTGTCTTACTCTTCACGAGAACCTGGGTTCTCCTAGGTTTTTTGTGGGTCTGTCTTCCTCCTCACGAGAACCTGGGTTCTCCTACGTTTTTGGTGGGTCTGTCTTACTCTTTACGAGCACCTGGGTTCTCCTAGGATTTTAGTGGGTCTGTCTTACTCCTCACGAGAAATTGGATTCTCCTAGGTGTTTGGTGGGTCTGTCTTACTCCTCACGAGAACGTGGGTTCTCCTAGGTTGTTGGTGGGTCTGTCTTATTCTTCCCGAGTACCTGGGTTCTCCTAGGTTTTTGGTGTGTCTGTCTTACTCTTCACGAGAACCTGGGTTCTCCAAGGGTTTTGGTGGGTCTGTCTTACTCCTCACGAGAACATAGGTTCTCCTAGGTTTTTGGTGGGTCTGTCTTACCTTTTACGAGCACCTGGGTTCTCCTAGGTTTTAAGTTGGTTTGTCTTACTCTTTACGAGAACCTGGGTTCTCCTAGGTTTTTGATGGGTCTGTCTTACTCTTCACAAGAACCTGGGTTTTTATAGGTTTTTGGTGAGTCTGTCTTACTCTTAACGAGTACCTGGGTTCTCCTAGCTTTTTGGTGGGTCTGTCTTACTCTTCACAAATACCTGTGTTGTCCTAGGTTATTGGTGGGTCTGTGTTACCCTTCACGAGTTCCTGGGTTCTCTTAGATTTTTGGTAGGTCTGTCTTACTCTTCACGAGAACCTGGGTTTTCCTAGGTTTTTGGTAGGTCTGTCTTATTCTTCACGAGAATCTGGGTTCTCCTAGGTTTTAGGTGGATCTGTCTTACTCTTCACAAGAACCTGGGTTCTCCAAGGTTTTTGGTTGGTCTGTCTTACTGTTCACGAGAACCTGGGTTCTCCTAGGTTTTTGATGGGTCTGTCTTACTCCTCAGGAGAACCTGGGTTCTCTTAGGTTTTTGGTGAGTCTGTCTTGCTCTTCACGAGTACATGGGTTCTCCTAGGTTTTTGGTGGGTCTGTCTTACTCCTCACGAGAACTTGGGTTCTCCTAGGTTTATGGTGGGTCTCTCTTGCGCCTTTGACGACAGTGGTCAACTCAGTACTAAAATTTATGATAAGCGGGACGACTTCAATTTTAAAATCATAAATTTTCCAAACATGTGCAGCAATATACCAGCCTCTCCTGCATATGGTGTTTACATCTCGCAATTGATTCGCTATGCAAGGGCCAGTAACAATTATTCTGATTTCCTGAAACGTCATCTTCATCTGAGAAACAGGCTACTGGACCAGGGCTATTAAAAGATTCGCCTTATTCGATCTCTTAAAAAGTTTATATTCCGATACCAATATCTTGTCGAAATATATTCCGTCTCTGCAGAAAAAATTATAAGCGATGCATTTTCATATAGTGAAAATGTATAAAGATAAAGAAGTCGCAAATGTCAAGAATTTTTTTGTCAATGTGTGACGTAAAAATATTTTTGACATTTACGTCACCGAATATGGTACTGCTTTGACAACTATTTTACCTATTTTGTTCCTGTATTTAAATACTGTTACAGTGACAGCCGGAACCTTTGAACCGTAATGAGAGCGGGAGGTTTGGCGCCTTAAAATCTGATTCAACCCACCATTTCTTTAGTAATGCCTGTACCAAGTCAGGGTCATTACGGTTTTCACAGTTTTCCGGTTGTTGACTGATTTTGTCTGTTTATATAATTATGAGTTTTGACTTTCCCTTTGTAAGATTGTTCGGAGTTCGGTAATTTTGTTATTACCTTTCCTTACGAGAACCTGGGTTATCCTAGGTTTTTGGTGGGTCTGTCTTACTCTTCACGAGAACCTGGGTTCTCCTAGGTTTTTGGTGGGTCTGTCTTACTCTTCACGAGAACCCGGGTTCTCCTAGGTTTCTGGTAGGTCTGTCTTACTCTTCACGAGAATCTGGTTCTCCTAGGTTTTTGGTGGATCAGTCTTACTCTTCACGAGAACCTGGGTTCTCCTAGGTTTTTGGTGGATCTGTGTTACTTTTCACAAGAACCTGGGTTGTCCTAGGTTTTTGGTGGATCTGTCTTACTCTTCACGAGAACCTGGGTTCTCCTAGGTTTTTTGTGGGTCTGTCTTACTCTTCACGAGAACCTGGGTTCTCCTAGGTTTTTGGTGGGTCTGTCTTACCTTTTACGAGCACCTGGGTTCTCCTAGGTTTTAAGTGGGTCTGTCTTACTCTTCACGAGAACCTGGGTTCTCCTAGGTTTTTGATGGGTCTGTCTTACTCTTCACGAGAACCTGGGTTCTCCTAGGTTGTTGGTGGGTCTGTCTTACTCTTCACAAGAACCAGGGTTCTCCTAGGTTTTTGGTAGGTCTGTCGTACTCTTCACAAGAAACTGGGTTCTCATAGGTTTATGGTGGGTCTGTCTTACTCTTCACGAGTACCTGGGTTCTCCTAGGTTTTTGGTGGGTCTGGGTTACTCCTCACGAGAACTTGGGTTCTCCTAGGTTTTTGGTGGGTCTGTCTTACTCTTCACAAATACCTGTGTTCTCCTAGGTTATTGGTGGGTCTGTGTTACTCTTCACGAGTTCCTGTGTTCTCTTAGATTTTTGGTGGGTCTGTCTTACTCTTCACGAGAACCTGGGTTTTCCTAGGTTTTTGGTAGGTCTGTCTTACTCTTCACGAGAATCTGGGTTCTCCTAGGTTTTTGGTGGATCTGTCCTGCTCTTCACAAAAACCTGGGCTCCCCTAGGTTTTTGGTGGGTCTGTCTTACTCTTCACGAGAACCTGGGTTCTCCTAGGTTTTTGGTAGGTCTGTCGTACTCTTCACAAGAAACTGGGTTCTCATAGGTTTATGGTGGGTCTGTCTTACTCTTCACGAGAACCTGGGTCTTCCTAGGTTTTTTGTAGGTCTGTTTTACTCTTCACGAGAACCTGGGTTCTCCTAGGTTTTTGGTTGGTCTGTCTTACTCTTCACGAGAAACTGGGTTCTCCTAGGTTTTTGATGGGTCTGTCTTACTCTTCACGAGAACCTGGGTTCTCCTAGGTTTTTGGTAGGTCTGTCGTACTCTTCACGAGAAACTGGGTTCTCATAGGTTTTTGGTGGGTCTGTCTTACTCTTCACGAGAACCTGGGTCCTCCTAGGTTTGTTGTAGGTCTGTTTTACTCTTCACGAGAACCTGGGTTCTCCTAGGTTTTTGGTTGGTCTGTCCTACTCTTCACGAGAACCTGGGTTCTCCTAGGTTTTTGGTGAGTCTGTCTTACTCTTCACGAGTACATGGGTTCTCCTAGGTTTTTGGTGGGTCTGTCTTACTCTTCACGAGAACTTGGGTTCTCCTAGATTTTTGGTGGGTCTCTCTTGCTCCTCACGAGAACCTGGGTTATCCTAGGTTTTTGGTGGGTCTGTCTTACTCTTCACGAGAACCTGGGTTTTCCTAGGTTTTTGGTGGATCTGTCTTACTCTTTACGAGAACCTGGGTTCCCCTAGGTTTTTGGTGGATCTGTCTTACTCTTCACAAGAACCTGGGTTCTCCTAGGTTTTTGGTGGGTCTGTCTTACTCTTCACGAGAACCTGGGTCCTCCTAGGTTTTTTGTGGGTCTGTCTTCCTCCTCACGAGAACATGGGTTCTCCTACGTTTTTGGTGGGTCTGTCTTACTCTTTACGAGCACCTGGGTTCTCCTAGGTTTTTAGTTGGTCTGTCTTACTCTTCACAAGAACCTGGGTTCTCCTAGGTTTTTAGTGGGTCTGTCTTACTCCTCACGAGAAATTGGGTTCTCCTAGGTTTTTGGTGGATCTGTCTTACTCCTCACGAGAACCTGGGTTCTCCTAGGTTGTTGGTGGGTCTGTCTTACTCTTCAAAAGAACCAGGGTTCTGCTAGGTTTTTGGTGGGTCTGTCTTATTCTTCACGAGTACCTGGGTTCTCCTAGGTTTTTAGTGGGTCTGTCTTACTCCTCACGAGAAATTGGGTTCTCCTAGGTTTTTGGTGGATCTGTCTTACTCCTCACGAGAACCTGGGTTCTCCTAGGTTGTTGGTGGGTCTGTCTTACTCTTCAAAAGAACCAGGGTTCTGCTAGGTTTTTGGTGGGTCTGTCTTATTCTTCACGAGTACCTGGGTTCTCCTAGGTTTTTAGTGGGTCTGTCTTACTCCTCACGAGAAATTGGGTTCTCCTAGGTTTTTGTTTGCTCTGTCTTACTCTTCACGAGAACCGGGGTTCTCCTAGGTTTCTGGTAGGTCTGTCTTACTCTTCACAAGAATCTGGTTCTCCTAGGTTTTTGGTGGATCTGTCTTACTCTTCACAAGAACCTGGGTTTTCATAGGTTTTTGGTGAGTCTGTCTTACTCTTCACGAGTACCTGGGTTCTCCTAGGTTTTTAGTGGGTCTGTCTTACTCCTCACGAGAAATTGGGTTCTCCTAGGTTTTTGGTGGATCTGTCTTACTCCTCACGAGAACCTGGGTTCTCCTAGGTTGTTGGTGGGTCTGTCTTACTCTTCAAAAGAACCAGGGTTCTGCTAGGTTTTTGGTGGGTCTGTCTTATTCTTCACGAGTACCTGGGTTCTCCTAGGTTTTTAGTGGGTCTGTCTTACTCCTCACGAGAAATTGGGTTCTCCTAGGTTTTTGGTAGGTCTGTCTTACTCCTCACGAGAACCTGGGTTCTCCTAGGGTTTTGGTGGGTCTGTCTTACTCCTCACGAGAACCTGGGTTCTCCTAGGTTTTTGTTTGCTCTGTCTTACTCTTCACGAGAACCGGGGTTCTCCTAGGTTTCTGGTAGGTCTGTCTTACTCTTCACAAGAATCTGGTTCTCCTAGGTTTTTGGTGGATCTGTCTTACTCTTCACAAGAACCTGGGTTTTCATAGGTTTTTGGTGAGTCTGTCTTACTCTTCACGAGTACCTGGGTTCTCCTAGGTTTTTAGTGGGTCTGTCTTACTCCTCACGAGAAATTGGGTTCTCCTAGGTTTTTGGTGGGTCTGTCTTACTCCTCACGAGAACCTGGGTTCTCCTAGGTTGTTGGTGGGTCTGTCTTACTCTTCAAAAGAACCAGGGTTCTGCTAGGTTTTTGGTGGGTCTGTCTTATTCTTCACGAGTACCTGGGTTCTCCTAGGTTTTTAGTGGGTCTGTCTTACTCCTCACGAGAAATTGGGTTCTCCTAGGTTTTTGGTAGGTCTGTCTTACTCCTCACGAGAACCTGGGTTCTCCTAGGGTTTTGGTGGGTCTGTCTTACTCCTCACGAGAACCTGGGTTCTCCTAGGTTTTTGTTTGCTCTGTCTTACTCTTCACGAGAACCGGGGTTCTCCTAGGTTTCTGGTAGGTCTGTCTTACTCTTCACAAGAATCTGGTTCTCCTAGGTTTTTGGTGGATCTGTCTTACTCTTCACAAGAACCTGGGTTCTCCTAGGTTTTTGGTGGATCTGTGTTACTTTTCACAAGAACCTGGGTTCTCCTAGGTTTTTGGTGGGTCTGTCTTACTCTTCACGAGAACCTGGGTTCTCCTAGTTTTTTTGTGGGTCTGTCTTACTCTTCACGAGAACCTGGGTTCTCCTAGGTTTTTGGTGGGTCTGTCTTACCTTTTACGAGCACCTGGGTTCTCCTAGGTTTTAAGTTGGTCTGTCTTACTCTTCACGAGAACCTGGGTTCTCCTAGGTTTTTGGTGGGTCTGTCTTACCTTTTACGAGCACCTGGGTTCTCCTAGGTTTTAAGTTGGTTTGTCTTACTCTTCACGAGTACCTGGGTTCTCCTAGGTTTTTGATGGGTCTGTCTTACTCTTAACGAGTACCTGGGTTTTTATAGGTTTTTGGTGAGTCTGTCTTACTCTTAACGAGTACCTGGGTTCTCCTAGCTTTTTGGTGGGTCTGTCTTACTCTTCACAAATACCTGTGTTCTCCTAGGTTATTGGTGGGTCTGTGTTACCCTTCACGAGTTCCTGGGTTCTCTTAGATTTTTGGTAGGTCTGTCTTATTCTTCACGAGAACCTGGGTTCTCCTAGGTTTTTGATGGGTCTGTCTTACTCCTCACGAGAACCTGGGTTCTCTTAGGTTTTTGGTGAGTCTCTCTTACTCTTCACGAGTACATGGGTTCTCCTAGGTTTTTGGTGGGTCTGTCTTACTCCTCACGAGAACTTGGGTTCTCCTAGGTTTTTGGTGGGTCTCTCTTGCTCTTCACAAATACCTGTGTTCTCCTAGGTTATTGGTGGGTCTGTGTTACCCTTCACGAGTTCCTGGGTTCTCTTAGATTTTTGGTAGGTCTGTCTTACTCTTCACGAGAACCTGGGTTTTCCTAGGTTTTTGGTTGGTCTGTCTTATTCTTCACGAGAATCTGGGTTCTCCTAGGTTTTAGGTGGATCTGTCTTACTCTTCACAAGAACCTGGGTTCTCCTAGGTTTTTGGTTGGTCTGTCTTATTCTTCACGAGAACCTGGGTTCTCCTAGGTTTTTGATGGGTCTGTCTTACTCCTCACGAGAACCTGGGTTCTCTTAGGTTTTTGGTGAGTCTCTCTTACTCTTCACGAGTACATGGGTTCTCCTAGGTTTTTGGTGGGTCTGTCTTACTCCTCACGAGAACTTGGGTTCTCCTAGGTTTTTGGTGGGTCTCTCTTGCTCCTTACGAGAACCTGGGTTATCCTAGGTTTTTGGTGGGTCTGTCTTACTCTTCACGAGAACCTGGGTTCTCCTAGGTTTTTGGTGGGTCTGTCTTACTCTTCACGAGAACCCGGGTTCTTCTAGGTATTTGGTGGGTCTGTCTTACTCTTCACGAGTACCTGGGTTCTCCTAGGTTTTTGGTGGGTCTGTTTTACTCTTCACGAGAACCCGGGTTCTTCTAGGTATTTGGTGGGTCTGTCTTACTCTTCACGAGTACCTGGGTTCTCCTAGGTTTTTGGTGGGTCTGTTTTACTCTTCACGAGTACCTGGGTTCTCCTAGGCTTTTGGTGGATCTATCTTATTCTTGACGAGTACCTGGGTTCTCCTAGGTTTTTGGTAGATCTGTCTTACTCTTCACGAGAATCTGGGTTCTCCTAGGTTTTTGTGGGTCTGTCTTACTCTTCACGAGTACCTGGGTTCTCCTAGGTTTTTGGTGGGTCTTTCTTACTCTTCACGAGTACCTGGGTTCTCCTAGGTTTTTGGTGGGTCTTTCTTACTCTTCACGAGTACCTGGGTTCTCCTAGGTTTTTGGTGGGTCTTTCCTACTCTTCACGAATACCTAGGTTCTCCTTAGTGTTTAGTGGGTCTGTCTTACTCTTCACGAGAACCTGGGTTCTCCTAGGTTTTTGGTGGGTGTGTCTGACTCTTCACGAGTGCCTGGGCTCTCCTAGGTTTTTGGTGGGTCTGTCCTACTCTTCACGAGAACCTAGGTTCTCCTAGGTTTTTGGTGGGTCTGTCTTACTCTTCACGAGAACCTGGGATCTCCTAATTTTTTTGTGGATCTATCTTATTCTTCACGAGTACCTGGGTTCTCCTAGGTTTTTGGTGGATCTGTCTTATTCTTCACGAGAACCTGGGTTTACCTAGGTTTTTGGTGGCTCTGTCTTACTCTTCACGAGAATCTGGGTTCTCCTAGGTTTTTGGTGGCTCTTTCTTACCCTTCACGAGAACCTGGGTTCTCCTAGGTTTTTGATGGATCTGTCTTACTCTTCACAAGAACCTGGGTTCTCCTAGGTTTTTGGTGGGTCTGTCTTACTCTTCACGAGAACCTGGGTTCTCCTACGTTTTTGGTGGGTCTGTCTTACTCTTTACGAGCACCTGGGTTCTCCTAGGTTTTTAGTTGACCTGTCTTACTCTTCACGAGAACCTGGGTTCTCCTAGGTTTTTGGTGGATCTGTCTTACTCTTCACAAGAACCTGGGTTCTCCTAGGTTTTTGGTGGGTCTGTCTTACTCTTCACGAGAACCTGGGTTCTCCTACGTTTTTGGTGGGTCTGTCTTATTCTTCACGAGTACCTGGGTTCTCCTATGTTTTTGGTGGGTCTGTCTTATTCTTCACGAGTACCTGGGTTCTCCTAGGTTTTTGGTGGGTCTTTCGTACTCTTCACGAGAACTTGGGTTCTCCTATGGTTTTGGTGGGTCTGTCTTACTCCTCACGAGAACCTGGGTTCTCCTAGGTTTTGGTTGCTCTGTCTTACTCTTCACGAGAATCTGGTTTCTCTTAGGTTTTTGGTGGGTCTGTCTTACTCTTCACGAGAACCTGGGTTCTCCTAGGTTTTTGGTGAATCTCTCTTACTCTTCACAAGAACCTGGGTTCTCCTAGGTTTTTGGTGGGTCTGTCTTACTCTTCACGAGAACCTGGGTTCTGCTAGGTTTTTTGTGGGTCTGTCTTACTCTTCACGAGAACCTGGGTTCTCCTAGGTTTTTGGTGGGTCTGTCTTATCTTTTACGAGCACCTGGGTTCTCCTAGGTTTTAAGTTGGTCTGTCTTACTCTTCACGAGAACCTTGGGTTCTCCTAGGTTTTTGATGGGTCTGTCTTACACTTCACGAGAACCTGGGTTTTTATAGGTTTTTGGTGAGTCTGTCTTACTCCTCACGAGAACTTGGATTCTCCTAGGTTTTTGGTGGGTCTGTCGTACTTCTCACGAGAACCTGGGTTCTTTTAGGTTGTTGGTGGGTCTGTCTTACTCTTCACAAGAACCTGGGATCTCCTAGGTTTTTGGTGGGTCTGTCTTACTCTTCACAAGTACCTGGGTTCTCTTAGGTTATTGGTGGGTCTGTCTTACTATTCACGAGAACCTGGGTTTTCCTAGGTTTTTGGTAGGTCTGTCTTACTCTTCACGAGAATCTGGGTTCTCCAAGGTTTTTGGTTGATCTGTCTTATTCTTCACAACAACCTGGGTTCTCCTAGGTTTTTGGTGGGTCTGTCTTACTCTTCATGAGAACCTGGGTTCTCCTAGGATTTTGGTAGATCTGTCTTACTCTTCACGAGAACCTGGGTTCTCCTAAAACCATAGTCTAAAGGACAATGTTAAACCTCCGTAGACACATAAGTAAAACCATGGTCTAAAGGACAATGTTAAACCTCTGTAGACACATGAGTAAAACCATGGTCTAAAGGACAATGTTAAACCTCCGTAGACACATGAGTAAAACCATGCTCTAAAGGACAATGTTAAAGCTCCGTAGACACACGAATAAAAACATGGTCTAAAGGACAATGTTAAACCTCCGTAGACACATGAGTAAAACCATGGTCTAAAGGACAATGTTAAACCTCCGTAGACACATGAGTAAAACCATGGTTTAAAGGACAATGTTAAACCTCCGTAGACACATGAGTAAAACCATCGTCTAAAGGAAAATGTTAATCCTTAGTAGACACACGAGTAAAACCATAGTCTAAAGGACAATGTTAAACCTGCGTAGACACATGAGTAAAACCATGGTCTAAAGGACAATGTTAAACCTCCGTAAAAACACGAGTAAAACCATGGTTTAAAGGACAATGTTAAACCTCCGTAGACACATGAGTAAAACGATGGTCTAAAGGACAATGTTAAACCTCCGTAGACACATGAGTAAAACCATAGTCTAAAGGACAATGTTAAACCTCCGTACACACATGAGTAAAACCATGGTCTAAAGGACAATGTTGAACCTCCGTAGAAACATGAGTAAAACAATGGTCTAAAGGACAATATTAAACCTCCATAGACACATGAGTAAAACCATGGTCTAAAGGACAATGTTAAACCTCTGTAGACACATGAGTAAAACCATGGTCTAAAGGACAATGTTAAACCTCCGTATACACATGAGTAAAACCATGGTCTAAAGGACAATGTTAAACTTCCGTAGACACACGAATAAAACCATGGTCTAAAGGACAATGTTAAACCTTCGTAGACACATGAGTAAAACCATGGTCTAAAGGACAATGCTAAACCTCCGTAGACCCATGAGTAAAACCATGGTTTAAAGGACAATGTTAATCCTCCGTAGACACATGAGTAAAACCATGGTCTAAAGGACAAAGTTAAACCTCCATAGAAACATGATTAAAACCATGGTCTAAAGGACAATGATAAACATCCGTAGACACACGAGTAAAACCATGGTCTAAAGGACAATGTTAAACCTCCGTAGACACACGAGTAAAACCATGGTCTAAAGTACAATGTTAAACCTCGTTAAAAACATGAGTAAAACCATGGTCTAAAGGACAATATCAAACCTCCATAGACACATGAGTAAAACCATGGTCTAAAGGTCAATGTTAAACCTCTGTAGACACATGAATAAAACCATGGTCTAAAGGACAATGTTAAACCTCCGTATGCACATGAGTAAAACCATGGTCTAAAGGACAATGTTAATCTTCCGTAGACACTCGAATAAAACCATGGTCTAAAGGACAATGTTAAGCCTCCGTAAAAACACGAGTAAAACCATGGTTTAAAGGACAATGTTAAACCTCCGTAGACACATGAGTAAAACGATGGTCTAAAGGACAATGTTAAACCTCCGTAGACACATGAGTAAAACCATAGTCTAAAGGACAATGTTAAACCTCCGTACACACATGAGTAAAACCATGGTCTAAAGGACAATGTTGAACCTCCGTAGAAACATGAGTAAAACAATGGTCTAAAGGACAATATTAAACCTCCATAGACACATGAGTAAAACCATGGTCTAAAGGACAATGTTAAACCTCTGTAGACACATGAGTAAAACCATGGTCTAAAGGACAATGTTAAACCTCCGTATACACATGAGTAAAACCATGGTCTAAAGGACAATGTTAAACTTCCGTAGACACACGAATAAAACCATGGTCTAAAGGACAATGTTAAACCTTCGTAGACACATGAGTAAAACCATGGTCTAAAGGACAATGCTAAACCTCCGTAGACCCATGAGTAAAACCATGGTTTAAAGGACAATGTTAATCCTCCGTAGACACATGAGTAAAACCATGGTCTAAAGGACAAAGTTAAACCTCCATAGAAACATGATTAAAACCATGGTCTAAAGGACAATGATAAACATCCGTAGACACACGAGTAAAACCATGGTCTAAAGGACAATGTTAAACCTCCGTAGACACACGAGTAAAACCATGGTCTAAAGTACAATGTTAAACCTCGTTAAAAACATGAGTAAAACCATGGTCTAAAGGACAATATCAAACCTCCATAGACACATGAGTAAAACCATGGTCTAAAGGTCAATGTTAAACCTCTGTAGACACATGAATAAAACCATGGTCTAAAGGACAATGTTAAACCTCCGTATGCACATGAGTAAAACCATGGTCTAAAGGACAATGTTAATCTTCCGTAGACACTCGAATAAAACCATGGTCTAAAGGACAATGTTAAGCCTCCGTATACACATGAGTAAAACCATGGTCTAAAGGACAATGTTAAACCTCCGTAGACACATGAATAAAACCATGGTTTAAAAGACAATGTTAAACCTCCGTAGGCATATGAGTAAAACCATGGTCTAAAAGACAATGCTAAGCCTCCGTAGACACATGAGTAAAACCATGGTCTAAAGGACAATATTAATCCTCCGTAGACACACGAGTAAAACCATGGTCTAAAGGACAATGCTAATCCTTCGTAGACACGAGTAAAACCATAGTCTAAATGACAATGTTAAATCTCCGTAGACACACAAGTAAAACCATGGTCAAAGGACAATGTTAAATATCCGTATACACATGAGTAAAACCATGGTCTAAAGGACAATGTTAAACCTCCGTAGACACACAAGTAAAACCATGGTATTAAGGACAATGTTAAACCTCCGTAGACATATGAGTAAAACCATGGTAGAAAGGACAATGTTAAACCTCCGTAGATACATGAGTAAAACCACGGTTAAAAGGACAATGTTAAATCTCCGTAGACAAATGATTAAAACCATGGTCTAAAGGACAATGTTAAACCTTCGTATACACATGAGTAAAACCATGGTCTAAAGGACAATGTTAAACCTCCGTAGACACGCGAGTAAAACCATCGTCTAAAGGACAATGTTAAACCTCCGTAGACACATGAGTAAAACCATGGTCTAAAGGACAATGTAAAACCTCCGTAGACACATGAATAAAGCCATGGTTTAAAGGACAATGTTAAACCTCCGTAGACACATGAGTAAAACCATGGTCTAATGAACAACGCTAAACCTCCCAAGACACATGAGTAAAACCATGGTCTAAAGGACAATGTTAAACCTCCGTAGACACTCGAGTACAACCATGGTCTAAAGGACAATGTTAATCCTCCGTAGACACACGAGTAAAACCATAGTCTAAATGACAATGTTAAACTTCCGTAGACACATGAGTAAAACCATGGTGTAAAGGACAATGTTAAACCTCCGTAGACACATGAGTAAAACCATGGTCGAAAGGACAATGTTAAACCTCCGTAGAAACATGAGTAAAACTATGGTCTAAAGGACAATGTTAAACCTCTGTAGACACATGAATAAAACCATGGTCTAAAGGACAATGTTAAATCTCCGTATACACATGAGTAAAACCATGGTCTAAAGGACAATGTTAAACCTCCGTAGACACATGAGTTAAACCATGGTCTAAAGGACAATGTTAAACCTCCGTAGACACATGAGTAAAACCATGGTCTAAAGGACAATGTTAAACCTCCGTAGACACATGAGTAAAACCATGGTCTAAAGGACAATGTTAAACCTCCGTAGACACTCGAGTAAAACCATGGTCTAAATGACAATGCTAATCCTCCGTAGACACACGAGTAAAACCATAGTCTAAATGACAATGTTAAACATCCGTAGACACACAAGTAAAACCATGGTCTAAAGGACAATGTTAAACCTCCGTAGACACACAAGTAAAACCATGGTCTAAAGGACAATATTAAATCTCCGTAGACACATGAATAACACCATGGTCGAAAGGACAATGTTAAACCTACGTAGACACATGAGTAAAACCATGGTTAAAAGGACAATGTTAAACCTCAGTAGACACGCGAGTAAAACCATCGTCTAAAGGACAATGTTAAATCTCCGTAGACACATGAGTAAAACCATGGTCTAAAGGACAATGTAAAACCTCCGTAGACACATGAGTAAAGCCATGGTTTAAAGGACAATGTTAAACCTCCGTAGACACATGAGTAAAACCATGGTCTAATGGACAACGCTAAACCTCCCAAGACACATGAGTAAAACCATGGTCTAAAGGACAATGTTAAACCTCCGTAGACACTCGAGTAAAACCATGGTCTAAAGGACAATGTTAATCCTCCGTAGACACACGAGTAAAACCATAGTCTAAATGACAATGTTAAACTTCCGTAGACACATGAGTAAAACCATGGTGTAAAGGACAATGTTAAACCTCCGTAGACACATGAGTAAAACCATGGTCGAAAGGACAATGTTAAACCTCCGTAGAAACATGAGTAAAACCATGGTCTAAAGGACAATGTTAAACCTCTGTAGACACATGAATAAAACCATGGTCTAAAGGACAATGTTAAATCTCCGTATACACATGAGTAAAACCATGGTCTAAAGGACAATGTTAAACCTCCGTAGACACATGAGTAAAACCATAGTCTAAAGGACAATGTTAAACCTCCGTAGACACATGAGTAAAACCATGGTCTAAAGGACAATGTTAAACCTCCGTAGACACATGAGTAAAACCATGGTCTAAAGGACAATGTTAAACCTCCGTAGACACTCGAGTAAAACCATGGTCTAAATGACAATGCTAATCCTCCGTAGACACACGAGTAAAACCATAGTCTAAATGACAATATTAAACATCCGTAGACACACAAGTAAAACCATGGTCTAAAGGACAATGTTAAACCTCCGTAGACACACAAGTAAAACCATGGTCTAAAGGACAATATTAAATCTCCGTAGACACATGAATAACACCATGGTCGAAAGGACAATGTTAAACCTACGTAGACACATGAGTAAAACTATGGTTAAAAGGACAATGTTAAACCTCCGTAGACACATGAATAAAACCATGGTTTAAAAGACAATGTTAAACCTCCGTAGGCATATGAGTAAAACCATGGTCTAAAAGACAATGCTAAACCTCCGTAGACACATGCGTAAAACCATGGTCTAAAGGACAATATTAATCCTCCGTAGACACACGAGTAAAACCATGGTCTAAAGGACAATGCTAATCCTTCGTAGACACTAGTAAAACCATAGTCTAAATGACAATGTTAAATCTCCGTAGACAAACAAGTAAAACCATGGTCAAAGGACAATGTTAAATATCCGTATACACATGAGTAAAACCATGGTCTAAAGGACAATGTTAAACCTCCGTAGACACACAAGTAAAACCATGGTCTAAAGGACAATGTTAAACCTCCGTAGACACATGAGTAAAACCATGGTAGAAAGGACAATGTTAAACCTCCGTAGACACATGAGTAAAACCACGGTTAAAAGGACAATGTTAAACCTCCGTAAACACATGATTAAAACCATGGTCTAAAGGACAATGTTAAACCTTCGTATACACATGAGTAAAACCATGGTCTAAAGGACAATGTTAAACCTCCGTAGACACGCGAGTAAAACCATGGTTTAAAGGACAATGTTAAACCTCCGTAGACACATGAGTAAAACCATGGTCTAAAGGACAACGCTAAACCTCCCAAGACACATGAGTAAAACCATGGTCTAAAGAACAATGTTAAACCTCCGTAGACACTCGAGTAAAACCATGGTCTAAAGGACAATGATAATCCTCCGTAGACACACGAGTAAAACCATAGTCTAAATGACAATGTTAAACTTCCGTAGACACATGAGTAAAACCATGGTGTAAAAGACAATGTTAAACCTCCGTAGACACATGAGTAAAACCATGGTCGAAAGGACAATGTTAAACCTTCGTAGAAACATGAGTAAAACCATGGTCTAAAGAACAATGTTAAACCTCTGTAGACACATGAATAAAACCATGGTCTAAAGGACAATGTTAAATCTCCGTATACACATGAGTAAAACCATGGTCTAAAGGACAATGTTAAACCTCCGTAGACAAATGAGTAAAACCATGGTCTAAAGGACAATGCTAAACCTCCGTAGACACATGAGTAAAACCATGGTCTAAAGGACAATGCTAAACCTCCGTAGACACATGAGTAAAACCATGGTCTAAAGGACAATGTTAAACTTCCGTAGACACTCGAGTAAAACCATGGTCTAAATGACAATGCTAATCCTTCGTAGACACACGAGTAAAACCATGGTCTAAATGACAATGCTAAACATCCGTAGACACACAAGTAAAACCATGGTCTAAAGGACAATGTTAAACCTCCGTAGACACACAAGTAAAACCATGGTCTAAAGGACAATGTTAAACCTCCGTAGACACACGAGTAACACCATGGTCTAAAGGACAATGTTAAACTTCCGTATACACATGAGTAAAACCATGGTCTAAAGGACAATGTTAAACCTACGTAGACACACGAATAAAACCATCGTCTAAAGGACAATGTTAAACCTCCGTAGACACATGAGTAAAACCATGGTCTAAAGTACAATGTAAAACCTCCGTAGACACATTAGTAAAACCATGGTTTAAAGGACAATGTTAAACTTCCGTAGACACATGAGTAAAACCATGGTCTAAAGGACAATTCTAAACCTCCGTAGACACATGAGTAAAACCATGGTCTAAAGGACAATGTTAGACCTCCGTAGACACACGAGTAAAACCTTGGTCTAAAGGAAAATGTTAAACCTCCGTAGACACACGAGTAAAACCATGGTCTAAAGGACAATGTTAAATCTCCGTATACACATGAGTAAAACCATGGTCTAAAGAACAATTCTAAACCTCCGTAGACACATGAGTAAAACCATGGTCTAAAGGACAATGTTAAACCTCCGTAGACACACGAGTAAAACCATGGTCTAAAGGACAATGTTAAACCTCCGTAGACACACGAGTAAAACCATGGTCTAAAGGACAATGTTAATCCTCCGTAGACACACGAGTAAAACCATAGTCTAAATGACAATGTTAAACCTCCGTAGACACACAAGTAAAACTATGGACTAAAGGACAATGTTAAACCTCCGTAGACACAAGAGTAAAACCATGGTCTAAATGACAATATTAAACCTCCATAGATACATGAGTAAAACCATGGTCTGAAGGACAATGTTAAACCTCTGTAGACACATGAGTAAAACCATGGTCTAAAGGACAATGTTAATCTTCCGTAGACACACGAATAAAACCATGGTCTAAAGGACAATGTTAAACCTCCGTAGACACATGAGTAAAACCATGGTCTAAAGGATAATGTTAAACCTCCGTAGACACATGAGTAAAACCATGGTTTTAAAGAAAATGTTAAACCTCCGTAGGCACATGAGTAAAACCATGGTCTAAAGGACAATGCTAAACCTCCGTAGACACATGAGTAAAACCATGGTCTGAAGGAAAATGCTAAACCTCCGTAGAAAAATGAGTAAAACCATGGTCTTAAGTACAATGTTAAACCTCCGTAGACAAATGAGTAAAACCATGGTCTAAAGGACAATGTTAAACCTCCGTAGACACATGAGTAAAACCATGGTTTAAAGGACAATGTTAAACCTCCGTAGACACATGAGTAAAACCATGGTCCAAAGGACAAAGCTAAACCTCCGTAGACACATGAGTAAAACCATGGTCTAAAGGATAATGTTAAACCTCCGTAGATACACGAGTAAAACCATCGTCTAAAGGAAAATGTTAATCCTCCGTAGATACACGAGTAAAACCATGGTCTAAAGGACAATGTTAAACCTCCGTAGACACATGAGTAAAACCATGGTCTAAAGGACAATGTTAAACCTTCGTAGAAACACGAGTAAAATCATGGTCTAAAGGACAATGTTAAACATCCGTAGACACATGAGTAAAACCATGGTCTAAAGGACAATGTTAAACCTCCGTAGACACATGAGTAAAGCCATGGTCTAAAGGACAATGTTAAACCTCCATAGACACACGAGTAAAACCATGGTCTAAAGGACAATGTTAAACCTCCGTAGACACACGAGTAAAACCATGGTCTAAAGGACAATGTTAAACCTCTGTAGACACACGAGTAAAACCATGGTCTAAAGGACAATGTTAAATCTCCGTAGACACATGAGTAAAACCATGGTCTAAAGGACAATGTTAAACCTCCGTTCACACATGAGTAAAACCATGGTTTAAAAGACAATGTTAAAGCTCCGTAGGCACATGAGTAAAACCATGGTCTAAAGGACAATGCTAAACCTTCGTAGACACATGAGTAAAACCATGGTCTAAAGGACAATGCTAAACCTCCGTAGACACATGAGTAAAACCATGGTCTAAAGGACAATGTTAAACCTCCGCAGACACATGAGTAAAACCATAGTCTAAAGGACAATGTTAAACCTCCGTAGACACATGAGTAAAACCATGGTCTAAAGGACAATGTTAAACTTCCGTATACATATGAGTAAAACCATGGTCTAAAGAACAATGTTAAACCTCTGTAGACACATGAGTAAAATTATGGTCTAAAGGACAATGTTAAACCTCCGTAGACACATGAGTAAAACCATGCTCTAAAGGACAATGTTAAACCTCCGTAGACACACGAATAAAACCATGGTCTAAAGGACAATGTTAAACCTCCGTAGACACATGAGTAAAACCATGGTCTAAAGGACCATGTTAAACCTCCGTAGACACATGAGTAAAACCATGGTCTAAAGGACAAAGCTAAACCTCCGTAGACACATGAGTAAAACCATGGTCTAAAGGACAATGTTAAACCTCCGTAGACACACGAGTAAAATCATCGTCTAAAGGAAAATGTTAATCCTCCGTAGACACACCAGTAAAACCATGGTCTATAGGACAATGTTAAACCTCCGTAGAAACACGAGTAAAACCTTGGTCTAAAGGACAATGTTAAACCTCCGTAGACATATGAGTAAAACCATGGTCTAAAGGACAATGTTAAACCTCCGTAGACACATGAGTAAAGCCATGGTCTAAAGGACAATGTCAAACCTCCGTAGACACATGAGTAAAACCATGGTCTAAAGGACAATGTTAAACCTCCGTAGACACATGAGTAAAACCATGGTCTAAAGGACAATGTTAAACCTCCGTAGACACATGAGTAAAACCATGGTCTAAAGGACAATGCTAATCCTCTGTAGACACATGAGTGAAACCATGGTCTAAAGGACAATGTTAAACCTCCGTAGACACATGAGTAAAACCATGGTCTAAAGGACAATGCTAAACCTCCGTAGACACATGAGTAAATCCATGGTCTAAAGGACAATGTTAAACCTCCGCAGACACATGAGTAAAACCATAGTCTAAAGGACAATGTTAAACCTCCGTAGACACATGAGTAAAACCATGGTCTAAAGGACAATGTTAAACTTCCGTATACATATGAGTAAAACCATGGTCTAAAGAACAATGTTAAACCTCTGTAGACACATGAGTAAAATTATGGTCTAAAGGACAATGTTAAACCTCCGTAGACACATGAGTAAAACCATGCTCTAAAGGACAATGTTAAACCTCCGTAGACACACGAATAAAACCATGGTCTAAAGGACAATGTTAAACCTCCGTAGACACATGAGTAAAACCATGGTCTAAAGGACCATGTTAAACCTCCGTAGACACATGAGTAAAACCATGGTCTAAAGGACAAAGCTAAACCTCCGTAGACACATGAGTAAAACCATGGTCTAAAGGACAATGTTAAACCTCCGTAGACACTCGAGTAAAACCATGGTCTAAATGACAATGCTAATCCTCCGTAGACACACGAGTAAAACCATAGTCTAAATGACAATATTAAACATCCGTAGACACACAAGTAAAACCATGGTCTAAAGGACAATGTTAAACCTCCGTAGACACACAAGTAAAACCATGGTCTAAAGGACAATATTAAATCTCCGTAGACACATGAATAACACCATGGTCGAAAGGACAATGTTAAACCTACGTAGACACATGAGTAAAACTATGGTTAAAAGGACAATGTTAAACCTCCGTAGACACATGAATAAAACCATGGTTTAAAAGACAATGTTAAACCTCCGTAGGCATATGAGTAAAACCATGGTCTAAAAGACAATGCTAAACCTCCGTAGACACATGCGTAAAACCATGGTCTAAAGGACAATATTAATCCTCCGTAGACACACGAGTAAAACCATGGTCTAAAGGACAATGCTAATCCTTCGTAGACACTAGTAAAACCATAGTCTAAATGACAATGTTAAATCTCCGTAGACAAACAAGTAAAACCATGGTCAAAGGACAATGTTAAATATCCGTATACACATGAGTAAAACCATGGTCTAAAGGACAATGTTAAACCTCCGTAGACACACAAGTAAAACCATGGTCTAAAGGACAATGTTAAACCTCCGTAGACACATGAGTAAAACCATGGTAGAAAGGACAATGTTAAACCTCCGTAGACACATGAGTAAAACCACGGTTAAAAGGACAATGTTAAACCTCCGTAAACACATGATTAAAACCATGGTCTAAAGGACAATGTTAAACCTTCGTATACACATGAGTAAAACCATGGTCTAAAGGACAATGTTAAACCTCCGTAGACACGCGAGTAAAACCATGGTTTAAAGGACAATGTTAAACCTCCGTAGACACATGAGTAAAACCATGGTCTAAAGGACAACGCTAAACCTCCCAAGACACATGAGTAAAACCATGGTCTAAAGAACAATGTTAAACCTCCGTAGACACTCGAGTAAAACCATGGTCTAAAGGACAATGATAATCCTCCGTAGACACACGAGTAAAACCATAGTCTAAATGACAATGTTAAACTTCCGTAGACACATGAGTAAAACCATGGTGTAAAAGACAATGTTAAACCTCCGTAGACACATGAGTAAAACCATGGTCGAAAGGACAATGTTAAACCTTCGTAGAAACATGAGTAAAACCATGGTCTAAAGGACAATGTTAAACCTCTGTAGACACATGAATAAAACCATGGTCTAAAGGACAATGTTAAATCTCCGTATACACATGAGTAAAACCATGGTCTAAAGGACAATGTTAAACCTCCGTAGACAAATGAGTAAAACCATGGTCTAAAGGACAATGCTAAACCTCCGTAGACACATGAGTAAAACCATGGTCTAAAGGACAATGCTAAACCTCCGTAGACACATGAGTAAAACCATGGTCTAAAGGACAATGTTAAACTTCCGTAGACACTCGAGTAAAACCATGGTCTAAATGACAATGCTAATCCTTCGTAGACACACGAGTAAAACCATGGTCTAAATGACAATGCTAAACATCCGTAGACACACAAGTAAAACCATGGTCTAAAGGACAATGTTAAACCTCCGTAGACACACAAGTAAAACCATGGTCTAAAGGACAATGTTAAACCTCCGTAGACACACGAGTAAAACCATGGTCTAAAGGACAATGTTAAACTTCCGTATACACATGAGTAAAACCATGGTCTAAAGGACAATGTTAAACCTACGTAGACACACGAATAAAACCATCGTCTAAAGGACAATGTTAAACCTCCGTAGACACATGAGTAAAACCATGGTCTAAAGTACAATGTAAAACCTCCGTAGACACATTAGTAAAACCATGGTTTAAAGGACAATGTTAAACTTCCGTAGACACATGAGTAAAACCATGGTCTAAAGGACAATTCTAAACCTCCGTAGACACATGAGTAAAACCATGGTCTAAAGGACAATGTTAGACCTCCGTAAACACACGAGTAAAACCTTGGTCTAAAGGAAAATGTTAAACCTCCGTAGACACACGAGTAAAACCATGGTCTAAAGGACAATGTTAAATCTCCGTATACACATGAGTAAAACCATGGTCTAAAGAACAATTCTAAACCTCCGTAGACACATGAGTAAAACCATGGTCTAAAGGACAATGTTAAACCTCCGTAGACACACGAGTAAAACCATGGTCTAAAGGACAATGTTAAACCTCCGTAGACACACGAGTAAAACCATGGTCTAAAGGACAATGTTAATCCTCCGTAGACACACGAGTAAAACCATAGTCTAAATGACAATGTTAAACCTCCGTAGACACACAAGTAAAACTATGGACTAAAGGACAATGTTAAACCTCCGTAGACACAAGAGTAAAACCATGGTCTAAATGACAATATTAAACCTCCATAGATACATGAGTAAAACCATGGTCTGAAGGACAATGTTAAACCTCTGTAGACACATGAGTAAAACCATGGTCTAAAGGACAATGTTAATCTTCCGTAGACACACGAATAAAACCATGGTCTAAAGGACAATGTTAAACCTCCGTAGACACATGAGTAAAACCATGGTCTAAAGGATAATGTTAAACCTCCGTAGACACATGAGTAAAACCATGGTTTTAAAGAAAATGTTAAACCTCCGTAGGCACATGAGTAAAACCATGGTCTAAAGGACAATGCTAAACCTCCGTAGACACATGAGTAAAACCATGGTCTGAAGGAAAATGCTAAACCTCCGTAGAAAAATGAGTAAAACCATGGTCTTAAGTACAATGTTAAACCTCCGTAGACAAATGAGTAAAACCATGGTCTAAAGGACAATGTTAAACCTCCGTAGACACATGAGTAAAACCATGGTTTAAAGGACAATGTTAAACCTCCGTAGACACATGAGTAAAACCATGGTCCAAAGGACAAAGCTAAACCTCCGTAGACACATGAGTAAAACCATGGTCTAAAGGATAATGTTAAACCTCCGTAGATACACGAGTAAAACCATCGTCTAAAGGAAAATGTTAATCCTCCGTAGATACACGAGTAAAACCATGGTCTAAAGGACAATGTTAAACCTCCGTAGACACATGAGTAAAACCATGGTCTAAAGGACAATGTTAAACCTTCGTAGAAACACGAGTAAAATCATGGTCTAAAGGACAATGTTAAACATCCGTAGACACATGAGTAAAACCATGGTCTAAAGGACAATGTTAAACCTCCGTAGACACATGAGTAAAGCCATGGTCTAAAGGACAATGTTAAACCTCCATAGACACACGAGTAAAACCATGGTCTAAAGGACAATGTTAAACCTCCGTAGACACACGAGTAAAACCATGGTCTAAAGGACAATGTTAAACCTCTGTAGACACACGAGTAAAACCATGGTCTAAAGGACAATGTTAAACCTCCGTAGACACATGAGTAAAACCATGGTCTAAAGGACAATGTTAAACCTCCGTTCACACATGAGTAAAACCATGGTTTAAAAGACAATGTTAAAGCTCCGTAGGCACATGAGTAAAACCATGGTCTAAAGGACAATGCTAAACCTTCGTAGACACATGAGTAAAACCATGGTCTAAAGGACAATGCTAAACCTCCGTAGACACATGAGTAAAACCATGGTCTAAAGGACAATGTTAAACCTCCGCAGACACATGAGTAAAACCATAGTCTAAAGGACAATGTTAAACCTCCGTAGACACATGAGTAAAACCATGGTCTAAAGGACAATGTTAAACTTCCGTATACATATGAGTAAAACCATGGTCTAAAGAACAATGTTAAACCTCTGTAGACACATGAGTAAAATTATGGTCTAAAGGACAATGTTAAACCTCCGTAGACACATGAGTAAAACCATGCTCTAAAGGACAATGTTAAACCTCCGTAGACACACGAATAAAACCATGGTCTAAAGGACAATGTTAAACCTCCGTAGACACATGAGTAAAACCATGGTCTAAAGGACCATGTTAAACCTCCGTAGACACATGAGTAAAACCATGGTCTAAAGGACAAAGCTAAACCTCCGTAGACACATGAGTAAAACCATGGTCTAAAGGACAATGTTAAACCTCCGTAGACACACGAGTAAAATCATCGTCTAAAGGAAAATGTTAATCCTCCGTAGACACACCAGTAAAACCATGGTCTATAGGACAATGTTAAACCTCCGTAGAAACACGAGTAAAACCTTGGTCTAAAGGACAATGTTAAACCTCCGTAGACATATGAGTAAAACCATGGTCTAAAGGACAATGTTAAACCTCCGTAGACACATGAGTAAAGCCATGGTCTAAAGGACAATGTCAAACCTCCGTAGACACATGAGTAAAACCATGGTCTAAAGGACAATGTTAAACCTCCGTAGACACATGAGTAAAACCATGGTCTAAAGGACAATGTTAAACCTCCGTAGACACATGAGTAAAACCATGGTCTAAAGGACAATGCTAAACCTCTGTAGACACATGAGTGAAACCATGGTCTAAAGGACAATGTTAAACCTCCGTAGACACATGAGTAAAACCATGGTCTAAAGGACAATGCTAAACCTCAGTAGACACATGAGTAAATCCATGGTCTAAAGGACAATGTTAAACCTCCGCAGACACATGAGTAAAACCATAGTCTAAAGGACAATGTTAAACCTCCGTAGACACATGAGTAAAACCATGGTCTAAAGGACAATGTTAAACTTCCGTATACATATGAGTAAAACCATGGTCTAAAGAACAATGTTAAACCTCTGTAGACACATGAGTAAAATTATGGTCTAAAGGACAATGTTAAACCTCCGTAGACACATGAGTAAAACCATGCTCTAAAGGACAATGTTAAACCTCCGTAGACACACGAATAAAACCATGGTCTAAAGGACAATGTTAAACCTCCGTAGACACATGAGTAAAACCATGGTCTAAAGGACCATGTTAAACCTCCGTAGACACATGAGTAAAACCATGGTCTAAAGGACAAAGCTAAACCTCCGTAGACACATGAGTAAAACCATGGTCTAAAGGACAATGTTAAACCTCCGTAGACACACGAGTAAAATCATCGTCTAAAGGAAAATGTTAATCCTCCGTAGACACACCAGTAAAACCATGGTCTATAGGACAATGTTAAACCTCCGTAGAAACACGAGTAAAACCTTGGTCTAAAGGACAATGTTAAACCTCCGTAGACATATGAGTAAAACCATGGTCTAAAGGACAATGTTAAACCTCCGTAGACACATGAGTAAAGCCATGGTCTAAAGGACAATGTCAAACCTCCGTAGACACATGAGTAAAACCATGGTCTAAAGGACAATGTTAAACCTCCGTAGACACATGAGTAAAACCATGGTCTAAAGGACAATGTTAAACCTCCGTAGACACATGAGTAAAACCATGGTCTAAAGGACAATGCTAAACCTCTGTAGACACATGAGTGAAACCATGGTCTAAAGGACAATGTTAAACCTCCGTAGACACATGAGTAAAACCATGGTCTAAAGGACAATGTTAAACCTCCATAGATACATGAGTAAAACTATGATCTAAAGGACAATGTTAGATATATTTATTACTGAAATTTACAGTTGCTAAATGTAATTATTAATAAAACTAATGTTCTCCTCCCTCCGGTATAGGTGACCTTATCTAAAGTCATGAAAGAAAACTTCATTGCAGTTGAACTGGTGATAAATTGGAAACAAACGGGTATAAAAGCATCATTTTTATTCATAAGCTAGTATTTCCAATAATTGATAACATTATTGTCATGTATATATTATTAATAAAACTAATGTTCTCCTCCCTCCGGCATGGGTGACCTTAACCGATTGTTGACTATCCTGTTTAGACTCTTTGGTTTTATTGCTCCCAATACCTTAAAATATTTGGTTTTCCAACCTTTCCACTTTGAACGTACCTGATGAATGTTATTCCAGAAACGTGTTGTGTGCACTAAATTTGATATCTACGTTTGTATTCTTCTAGATTGTTCATTCTGGATTGCACATTCGGTTTTCTCTAACGTTTATTGTCTATTTCCGAGTTCACAATGTATTACGGTACATGGTTGTATGCCTAATATCCCTAAATTTGTTAAACCTACCCTTCAATTTATATAAAAAAAAATCAAATGAAATTGAAACATGATCGAAGAATTACCAGAAATATTAATAAGAAGAGTACACGGTCTCCTTAACCACATATTATTGTTTAATTGCATTAACCGGATTTTTCTGATTTTTTTTAAAGAGACGTAAATATGGTATATTTTTTCTTACTAGAGGTATTTTATAATGTTTAGGAGGAGATATGCTGTAATTTTATTTTCTACATAGATAAATACTTAACATAGTTTGTCAGTGACTTGTGGCAGGTCGGTGGTTTACTCCGGGTACTGCGGTTTCCTCCACCAATAAACTGACCGCCACGATATAACTGAAATATTGTTGAAAGTGACGTTAAACACCATAACCCCCAACCCCCTTAACAAGCAATGTTTATTTTCTCCTTAGAAACATCTTTTAAATAGTTTTCATTGCTTTAATTAAACAACATAAAGTAGAATTACGGTGGCTCGAACTCGAAGGGACAGTCAAAATGTGTTTGAGTCATCGAAATTTCGAGCCACCGAAATTCCGTAATTTCATAGAGAAAAAAATCCGGTTCTGACCCGGGACAGTTTCATTACGCTGTGATAAACTAATGCACACTACAGTGAACCTTAGTCGTAAAAATATTTAATATTTATATATATTAAACATTTAATAATATTTATTCATTTAGAAAGTTCTCAAAGACCAGGGGTTCTGAATACCTATTTGATATCTTCAAACTGTAATTGGTATAGTTCGGAATCCCCTTTCTTGTGCAAATTACGGGATCATAAAATTAGAGCATTATTACTTTAAATCCTTTTGGTACGAAAAAGTAGGGAGGGTTTGATAGGTTATTAACTCCAAATCAATGTGATATGAATGTTTTACTTGTATGCAACATTTTATATTTGTACAAACGTTTAAAGAGTGCATCTCTAATATTTCTATGATAGATTAAAAAAAAATGATTAAAAATGTAAACGTCGATTATCTCCCTTCCATGGTAACTGCCTAGAATCATTTAATACATGTACAGTCAAACCTCTATTAAGCAGTAACCTGTATTAAAAGGTCACTTTTTTTTTGTCATGTCATAGTAAATTTCATATACATTCAACCTCTTTTAAGAGGTCATCTATCTTATAAGGCCACCCTTTCTTTGTACCAAAGGTGACCTCTTAATACAGGTTTAAATGTATATGTACCAAAGGTGACCTCTTAATACAGGTTTAAATGTATATGTACCAAAGGTGACCTCTTAATACAGGTTTAAATGTATATGTACCAAAGGTGACCTCTTAATACAGGTTTAAATGTATATGTACCAAAGGTGACCTCTTAATACAGGTTTAAATGTATATGTACCAAAGGTGACCTCTTAATACAGGTTTAAATGTATATGTACCAAAGGTGACCTCTTAATACAGGTTTAAATGTATATGTACCAAAGGTGACCTCTTAATACAGGTTTAAATGTATATGTACCAAAGGTGACCTCTTAATACAGGTTTAAATGTATATGTACCAAAGGTGATCTCTTAATACAGGTTTAAATGTATATGTACCAAAGGTGACCTCTTAATACAGGTTTAAATGTATATGTACCAAAGGTGACCTCTTAATACAGGTTTAAATGTATATGCATTTTACTTTGTTTTTGTGTTTATCTAAATATCATGATTACTGTAATTAAATCAAATCTACGTTGCCTAGTATATGACGTCACAATTGAAATATAAGAAAAATTAAACGCATAACAAAATATTCGGAAACAAATGGAGCAACTTACTATGAGTAAAAACAAATAATCGATTGAATTGAAATAAAATTAATTTTCGTCTTTGGTTTGAACACAATTAATGAAGTTTGATTGTAAATACATGTATGTACTCTCGTAAATTCAGGAACTGGATATCACCCAATGAAATCGAACTTCGCTTTCATTATCTTTCCGGTGTTTTGTTCTCTTGCCGCGACCTCCAATTCCGTTCCACAATAATGAAAACTGACATTAACTATTGGTTCCCTTGTTGTATCTTCAGTTGTTAATTCCACTATCAGAGTTCCCAAGGGGCAGCACGAGTCTTCTGTGACAAAAGATGGCGACCCTGACGTAGACGTATACACTTCAAGTAAGGCACTGTCAGCACCGATATATGGCGCATAATACGACTTTTCTGGTCTTGGTTTTCCAATTTCTATTTTCTCTCCCTTTTGCAAGTGAATATCAAATATGTCATCGCAAATATCAACTCCGTGGATTCTCTGTCGTTTACTCTCGGGATGGACTCCTTCCTTAAAATGTTTATTGATCACAATGCCGTATGTAAATTTACTAATTCGTGATGTAATGGCTTTCGGATCGTGACCGAATAAGACAGCACCTTTTAAAACGGCCAAGGAACAGTCATCTGGATTGATAATGCGCATGTGCGGAAAATTCGAAACTATGGCGTTCTTAATAACGTGGGAATCGGAATATCCACCGACTAAGAGGATTGTTGTGACACTAGAAACTGGTCCATTCTGTAGAAGTTGGTAAAGATGTTGAATAATCAACGAAACGGAACTCTTGAACAATAAATTGAAAGTGTTTGGGAATATAAATATTTTGTCTCTTTTGAATTCAACAGCAGTATTCAATAGAGAGTTTTCAAAATTGTCTTGAATTGAGATGTGATGTTTCTCTTTATATATTTCGTACAGACATGTTGGACATTTCAAGCTTACACTGGTCGTCTGGGATGGTTCAAAATTCCTCTTTTTCATTTCAAAATCAACAAACATTTCTAATATCTCGATAGGGTATTTTGCATTGGCTTCTTTCATTACATCTGAACCAAATATTTTAACCAGTAAAAGCCAGAATTCATCATCAACTGTAGTACCACCCCAACAGCCACCGGAAGCATGGTGAAGTTCCTGTAGTGTACCATCTGCCTGTATTTCGTGAACAGTCACATCAACAGTACCACCTGAAATAAAGATTTTAAATATTTATGTGGAAACAAAAAAATAATGTTACATTTAAATGTTTCAACCATATGATTACATTTATTTAAATGTTCAGCCACATGATTACATTTTATTTAAATGTTTCAGCCACATGATTACATTTTATTTAAATGTTTCAGCCACATGATTACATTTTATTTAAATGTTTCAGCCACATGATTACATTTTATTTAAATGTTTCAGCCACATGATTACATCTTATTTAAATGTTGCAGCCAATCTTACATTTTATTGAAATGCTTCAGCCACATTATTACATCTATATTTCATTTTCCGATTAAATGTTTTTGTTAATATTAGGTGCTTATTTCGGGATATCATGATCATATCATTAAAAAATAAATCAACTGTTCATCTAAATTTTAATTTTCCGTATTAGTTTGTTCTTTGAAAGCTTTTTAACAGACACCATTTATACTGTATTTATTCCCTTTTACTTTAAATATTTCTAAATAATGTAACTGGCAGCATTTTTTTCTCTAGTTTCTAATTAGATATACCTCCAAGGTCGAGGATAAGATATTTCGTCCCTCTATCTAATGCAGTTGTAGAGAGTGAGCTTCCATTTGAACTAATGCATTGTGGGACATATCTACAGTACATAGAAGCTGCCTCTGGTTCCAATGCTAATGTCAAATTTTCATTAATGATTCCTCCCTGTTTAAGACAAAAATAAAGATTAACTGAACACATCCAGCATACTTGTCAATATTAGACATGTTAAATGCTGTGTACATGATTGTGTCTGTGTATACAATGTATGTAAAATTTTAGCGAAATTATGTAATAATAAATATGCATATCATATTGTATATAGTATGTATATGGAGAAGACAATACTAGGTTGAAAAACTTGTGTCTGGTCCTTTTGTCATTATTTAGACAATAAGCTTAAATTAAATATGTATTCGCCATATTTGTATATACAATGTATGTATTCGCCATTTATGCGACTTTGAGTGTAAAATGTTGTTCTTGATAATATTTCTGATATATATTTTTGTAATTCAACAGAGGCTAACAAACACAATGGTGGTTGTGTACTTTAGCAGATTTATATATAAACGCAATGCATTATTATTATTTTATTGTCTTCGGAACTGCATTCCATCAAATATTTATGGCATTCAAACAAATAATTACGGGACGTCTCGGAACCGATCACTTAACAGTAACACGACGGGTGTCGCTAGTGGAGCAGGAACTGATAATCAACACCGGTTTTTATTGGGGTTTGTATTGCTCGAATTTTATTTCCGGTGTAATGTTTTGTAGATCATTGTTTGTCCTTTTGTTCTTTTCTCTTTTGTTCATTGCATTGTTTTTCCATCTCTGAGTTACGGCTTCTGAAAACCCCTTTGGCATCTTCAAACTTTTCTTATATCTACTTTTGAAATCAGTGGCTATCACACATATATATGTTGGTTAAAAATAGGACACTCATTTCATGAAATGAATGGATCTAATCTATTTTTGAAATTGTTTTTGCAGACGCATGCATTACCTTTTCTGCAGCACGTCTCATGAAGTGCTTTGCCTTATCACTCCAAATAGCAGGTACCGTTAGTACCCATTGTATCATGTTTTCATGGAGAATATTCTGGTTGTCACGGCTGTGCAGTCTCTGTAATAAGTGGTTCCGAAGATACCCTATTGCGAGCCCAAACACGTCAATAGCTAGCATTTCTTTTCCTTTAACATCATGAATGACAGTATGGCTACTTATATTCTATAAATTCATAAATTATTTAATAATGTAATAACATTTTAGTTCATTATATATTTATTTTATTTATTTTCCCAATTTATTGTACATAATTGCAGTCTGTATTAAAAAAAAAATATGTTTTACCTCTCGATCCACTCGCATCAAATGCCATTCTGTATCAGATTAGTCAGAGTTCACAGTACAGACGAAGATTATATGAACTTTTGAAACATAGAACAGAGTAGAAACCTTCCGAATGTATAAAAATAATTATGATTTGATTTGTTGATTTGACAAAAATGATTTTAGTTATCAGTAGACTCTTATGTGATTCGTCATGCCCGTTTATCAAACTACTGTTAGCGTCATTATAATTGAAAGTCAACGCGAGATATAGACGAACATCGCCATCTCGAACTCTTTGATAAGTCGAAGTGAAATAACGATTTTTTGTTGTTGTTGTTGTTGTTGTTGTTGTAATAAACTATGGGTATCTCAGACTACTTGAATACTCCATTAATCGAAAGTCAACACGAGATATGGTAGAACCTGGCTATTTCCAACCCTTTGATAAGTTGAAGTGAAATAACGGTCTCTTTGTAACAGTAATAAATTGTGGGTATTTCGCTCTACTCGAATCCTCGGTTAATCGAAAGGGAAATCTGAGTCCCTGACACTTCGAGATAATTTGTTTAATTGTAATAAAGAATGCTAAAATCGTTCTTATAACCATTGTCGTATCCATCACAAGTTTCATATATTTGTTTTAAGGTACTGATAAAAAAAGAAACAGAGGCTTTGTTTTTTGTGTAAGAAAGTCTGCCACCAGGAAGATACCGGTCATTGTTTGCAGACCGGTGTACCATCATGGCGTCGTTACTGTATACTATCTATAAATAATAAATAATAATATACACTATAAAAATATAATGTCTCTATAATATACCTCTGCAGTGTATAAAGCCATCTTAAACCTTTGAAAGAAGAGATAATCAGCATCAGATTCATTTTCCACTATGTCGGCGTACTTCCTTTGTGCGTCATAACCAAAAGCCACAATTTGTCGATCAGGACCAATCAAAAGAGCAGAAGGAGCTTTCGCCGACAAACCAGAGTTATGAGCCCACAGATTAGTAGATATTTTTAGTTTATCAGCTTCATATTCATGACGAAAGGAGAAAGCATACCCAGAGTAAGTTGTTCCAAAATCAATGGCCGCCACCATAATTTTGCCTACTGGTTGCATCTGTTAAAAGACAAAAGTAATATCTAACATAGTTCAATTAACATATTAACTTATTGTGTTGCTTTCTTTTGTTATTGCCACTTACTTAGAAAATACACGCCATGCTATAGGGTTAGGGTTATGCTGTTTAGCGCCACTTTCAACAATATTTCAGGTATATCTTGGCAGTCAGTTTTATTGGTGGAGGAAAACAGAGTATCAGGAGAAAACCACCGATCTGACGAAAGTCACTGACAAACTTTATTACAAAATGTTGTATCGACTACACCTCACCCTGAGCAGGATTCGAACTCATAACGTTAGTGGTGATATGCACTGATGGCATAGGTAGTTGTACATCAAACTACCATTCGATCACGACCTCCTTCATGTCTTGTTATCAATTTAAAATATGCTATAATGGTGCTATGCATAATGTCTTCTTATAAATCCATGCAAGGATTATTGACTTGAAAATCAATTGGATATGTCGATGGCACATTAGTGCTTCCATAAATATTTCAAAACATAGTGTCAAATATATGTAAAATAATGTATTCTAAATCAGAATCAGCTTGATAGAAGTTATCAAGACTAAACTGTTATTATCAAGTTAGTTGGTGTAATATTTTTATTCATGCCAGATGATCTCGGTGATAGTTTTTATCATTTTCGTTGGGTGTGTCTATTTAAGATTGTGGGAAAGACCACCTTTTCTTTTATGTATATCCTCCACATAGAGGTTACTGTACGATCTTAAATAAACAACTGTTGCTGCCTACTAACGATGCCTGTTTATTACAAATATAGATTCTCCTTCAGTTGCCCATGTGGGTTACGATATTTCTCCACTCAAGAGAGTTAAATTTAAAATTTTAACCACAAGCCGTGACATTAGGCGAGTGGTTAAAATTTTAATTTAACTCTCGAGAGTGGAGAAATATCGTAAGCCACATGGGCAACTGAAGGAGAATTTGTTTCTACCATTATTTAACACGAACTTTATTTCAAAATCCGATTCAATTACGATTTGACAACATGCGGGGAAAGGCACGAGACATTTTATTCCTCTAGAGGATTACAGATTTTTCCACCACTGGTTCAGCGAGATTAAAACGCCGTAATAATGGGAGAAAGATTAATCATCACGTAATGCTCACATCAGATAGCAACATTACAAATTGTAAAAGTGTGTTGAAGTACATAAAATATACCATGTGGTTCCTATTATGATTTCCTTGATAGAGGGTTGCTATTTACAAAGAAGCTACTGAACCAAGGTTCCCAGAGGTAAGGTTGAAGTCATCCCCTCGAAAGTTCTATCGTCGCCACCTTGACTCTGCTAACCGTTACGGAATATCTGTGTCACAAATAACCACTGATACGGCAATGTATGTTCTGTTTGTCATAATCACAATCCATTCTTTTTCTCTTTCATGACGTATCACCTGGTTTGTAACACGATGGATGCCACTAGTCAAGCAGAAAATGTTTATCATTCCGGAGCAGCTGAACTCACCATCGGTTTTATGTGTAGTTCGTTTAGTTCTCAGTGTAGTATCTTGTATCTCATTGTTTGTCATTTTGTTCTGTAAATAAACTTGTGTTTGCATTCACTGCTGGGGTTCGTTATATTATGGTGATTGTAAAGTGCTCCAACATACGGAGCAACTGAAACACGACCAAACCGGATACTACATCAACAAGGATAGTCGTCTAAACACAGCCCTAGGTCACGCCCCTAGTGTAACGCATACAGATGCTATAGACATACACCTTTACGCCCAGGCCAAAAATACGATAATACTATAGTAATATTTTATTCATAAATAAATAAAATACCTGTTGTTGGACGAACGATGAAGTCCTATTCCCCTGAGCAGCATGGCGGACAGATTTTCTGCCATTTCTTTTCTGGAGATACAAATGAAAACGTATTTACTTAAAACATAAAAATATATATATAATATTGGTTTCAGATACTGTCGTGAAATTGAGAAAGTTGTAGAAAGTGTTTCTATTGTCTGAGTTGTACGGATTAATTTATTTAAGTATGGGGCTTATATTTTATATACTCATTCCGTATCACTATTACATTGACAATCCGATACCGCACTCCATCACAAAGTAAATTGTCCATGTTTTAAAATTCTCTCTTGATTTGAATTAATCAATACGCTGATTGATTGATTGGTGTTTAACGCCAATTTTAACCGTATTTCAGTTATACGTCTTGACTTTCCCTGGGTAGATTTTAAGAGAGTTTACCAACCGGTTGACATTAAGAAGAATTCCGAAGACACCCATCTGAACCCTCCCATGTTACTCTCATAAAAAGATGACACAGAGTAAAGTTTGCTGTATTTCCTCGTAATGTTATAGAATCTATGATAAAAGATGTGGATTAAATACAATAGTTTTATTTTCAACAATTCACATCGTAAAATTGAAAATTTGGGAGCAAATGCTTGCTTCTATATTTATTTTAGAAAAACCTCAATTTAGAACGAGGTTCGAATACGATTTGTGCATACATTGTAACATGTGCATGTTTATTAATTAACTATTAATTGTTGGTTACTTAACGTCTAGTGGCAAATTTATAATGCATTTTCAAGCTCAACAATATATAAAAACTATACAGAAATGAGGAGATGATGGGACATCCGGGCAACAATTTTGACTGCTGTTGGAAAAGTATGAAGAGAAGAAAACATGAGCCTTTTGCAGCAACTACATTTCTCTCAATCTATTTTGAAATCTACACAAGAGATCTTAAACTAGCAGGAAGCGTGGCACTCTCCACACTCCAAAACACTTTACTCTCTAGAGTCCATGGTCAGGCTTTCTTTAGTATAAACCACAGGGGCTCGCAGTTATATTTTCACATCATTAGGTACGTGTTAAAAATAAGTTCCCATCGAGAATCCCCCTTTACAAATACGAATTCATCAATGTTATTAGTTTTTGTTAGAATTCATTAACATTAAATGTCGTTAAAGTAATTTAATATTTAACTTTTTAAATGTTGTTGATTGTGTAAAGTTTACAAATGAAGCTTTTCTTCCATTTCTCATCAATGTAGAAGAACTTGTTGTAGTCCAAATATCACGAGGGGTGGTCGTGGCCGGTATCATATGATACATGCCTGTACCAAGTCAGGGTCATTACAGTTTTCACAGTTTTCCGGTTGTTGACTGATTTTGTCTGTTTATATAATTATGAGTTTTGACTTTCCCTTTGTAAGATTGTTCGGAGTTCGGTAATTTTGTTATTACCTTTATGGTAGCAGAATTTACATTTACACGTGCAATCAGTGCCTATCTCCACTGAAGTTTTGAGATCGACTCTGGCCTATGGAGTTGTGCACTCTATTCAATCTTATGGGATAAAGTTTGACAGCAACAGGCTAGTGGTTTCACACCAATGTTAGTGACCGCCAAGATATAACAGGAATATTGCTTATATTAGCGCTAAACATCAATAAGCCATAATTCACATATCACCAACTGATATCAGAAATTTAAAAGATTTATAAAACACTTATAAATTGCTGAGAGTACAGTCAAACCTGCCTTATAGGGCACCTCTATATAACAGATCACCGTCTATAAATCCGTCTCATTTCCCCCATTAATGAATAGTACATATAATTTTGTATATTAAGAGCCACTGCTCATAAAGACCACATGTTCAGGTTATCTCGAGTGTCCTTTATATACAGGTTTGACTGTTTGTTTTATTTTCACTCTATGTTGCTCATTAATTACCTGTGGAATATTTGGATTCCTCTCTGCATAGGGTGGCGGGGCAGATGGTTCAATAAATGGTTGGTCTTGCTGAGAGAGAGAAGGGTATAGCTGATTAGACTGAATGGCTTCCTGTAAATAGATTTTTTATAAGTCATTTCTACAAGTTAATAATGCTGAAATAAAAATATTATATATCTGAATAATTTTACTACGAAAATAAAATTGTTCCTAGTGGGTTAGTTGAAGTCATCACTTCGAAATTTTAAGGTTTAAAGTGGTAGGCATGGGGTATGGGAGATAACTCTATTTTCAGTGTCTTCTCAAATATATGATCATCTGTGCGTTTGAAAATTCCCCCTCAATTCCAAGCTTCTTGGTGACAAAGATTGTTTACATTGGATACGGCCAGTTAAAAAATGACTCCTTTTCCTTTTACCTGTCCATAGCTGTGCTCCTTGCAGGGCTCACCAAACCAGGCGAAGTGGACGAATTCGTCCTATATCGGCTGAAGCCGCTCTCCCTCAACTACAAAGCGAAATTAAAGTCGCCTTGTTTCTTTTTGCAAGTCACTCTTTTCTTGCAAATAATCTTCGTTTTATGGTAAAGCTGATTGTCAAACAATTGTAATCAATGGGAAGATACATAAGAATAAGAGGAAAAGGTTTTATTCAAGCAATAAAGAAGGTTTAATTTGTTGATACAAAAGTATCACGGACAACTTCTGCAAAGGACTGGGAGCTATAAGGGCCAAAATCGGCCCCACCTCAGATGTCGATAACATTTTCTCCAAAATGTATTCACAATATATGCTTTTCAGAAATAAATACAGTTAGTTAATATGTGTATCTAATTCCTCACAGCGGATCGACAAATTCAGGTCATGAAAAGCACTTAACGTCATTTTTTTCATTATACAGAACATACGTATCATTGTATTATAATGCATATCTTTAAAAAACAAAAACAAAAACAAAGCATAATAAAACTCAATAAACAAAGCATAAATTGACTTGATATGCAATGTGGATTGATTTCAGGAATAAAAACATGTTCCGAAGCTGTCTTATGAATTTAAAGTGAACGAATAGTAATGTCGCAACGTCATCCATTTTCGACGGTCTCCTGTTTTCGACGGTTTGTTTCTCGTGATAAAATCTCTCATTATTTTGATCGCTTAATTTGTCAGAGGTTATATTATGATGCTGAAATTGCATGAATGATCTCATGAAATCTTATCTAAAAATGTCATCTTTAAATATAAGAACTGCGTACCATATCTATTATTTCACGTTCAAATTGTAGTTTTTCGTAAATCATTTTTTCGTCACCTTAACAAAGCTTTAATCATTTAAAAAATATATCTCATACAGACCAATTTTGGTTTCATCTACTGCTATGACATTGATAATGTACATATTGAGGTCAATATCAGGGGCGGACCCTGGATTTCAAGTTGGGGGGGGGGGGGGGGGACTTAAAAAAATTGCGCCGCGCGGAGGGAGGCGCGATAATTTTTGGGGTATTTCGTGATAATAATAGGATATTATACATTATTATACAGCTATAATTTTAATCCAATCAAAAGCAATATGGTTGTGATCGTCTTCCGTAATTAGAATCGTCAAAATGAAATACAACCGAATTAATATCAAATGGCGACTTGTTTCAACATCATTTAAAATATACCTTGTCATTTTTTAATACTTATACATTACGTTCACGATATTTTATTACAACACATTTTGTTCCTGTTCTAGTTAAAGGACTTTATCAAACAGAATCATACAGGTTTTTTTTTATTAATTGCGATCTATTTATAGAACTGTTGCTGACAGACCTGTGTCTACGTTAAGGGTTAATACCTCTGCAGTTAGAAAATAGACTTTGAACTACAGTAGTTTTGTTCCATTGTTGCACTCTGATTTGAGGTCTGACAAATAATAATCTTTACTTTAAGTTGCTTCAGTTTATGACTGTCAGTGTCAACACTACATGATGTTTCATTCCATAACCAAAACGGACCATAACCAAAACGGACCATTACTAAAACGGACTACACTAAAACGGACCATAACCAAAACGGACCATTACTAAAACGGACTACACTAAAACGGACCATAACCAAAATGGACTACCAGAAAAAAATATGTATTGCAAGAATCTTAATTAGTTTTTATTTTTAGTGTGCGTTGATTGTTTTTTTTTTAAACTTATCTTATTTGTGATAATTACTTTCTAGATTTATGAATAAATCAAATTAGTACAGGTAACTTAGTGAAGCCAAGTAATTATTGGTGTTTTAATTGGTTTATGACACCCAAATCGCTTTTAATTAGATTAAATGATTTGATTATCAGGTGATTGTGCAAGTGTGTGTGGTCTTGAATTTACTTTTCTGGAGCAATCTGCACAGTGGTCTGTCCCCATTGTGAGAATGATAATGAATGAAAACAAACTCCATGTTCTTTTATTGTCTATGAACCAAAGATCAAAGAAATTTACTCGTTTTTGTGATGGAATTTATCAAAATTCCATGTACTGCAATCGGTTAATTATATCTTAATTACTTTTTTTCTTTTTATCAACCCAAGCCCATATTCTTTGGGGGAAACTAAGATTAAAGCATTGAGGGTTTAATAATCTTTGTAATTTAAAACCAAATTCTTTAAAATTAATTAACTTTTAATCAAATAAAAATCAAATTAATCATTATTGTAATTAAGTGTGTAACAATTAATTGTATGATTTGACTAAAAATGTGCTTGCAATGGTTTTTTTTGCAAAGGACTGGGAGCTATAAGGGCCAAAATCGGCCCCACCTCAGATGTCGATAAAACAACAACAACAACACTCCTAATAAACTGTTGCAATCAGAATCTGCTGTAAGTTGTCTTTTACGTGTAAGGAGTATTTCCCGAAATTCTTTCAAAATGATATAAACTGTTAATATCTTCCTGTCATTGATGAAACCAGATATGTTCGTGGTAGCCCATCATACAATACTGTCAGTTCCCTTTTAGCGCTCTCGCTAACATTAAATTTTTCCAAAATAAATAACAAATCTTTAATGTTTTGTCTTTCTTCTTCAGACAAATCTTGGTATGAAGATTTGTTGGACGACGGATTGAAATCGACTTTAACAGTCTGCCCATCAGTACTTTCTAATTTTAAGTACTGGGGTACAAGGCCATATGACTCTACAAACCAAAGCGCAGTTTCAAGCTTCGAATTAAATTATTTTAATTTCCTTGATTTGTTATTTTCGATAATTAACGCCTCTCCCTCTTTATGTGCAAACGAACATATGTTTATAATTAAAACACACTAAACAAATTAATACAAATAATTAAATACATATAAAATCATAGAAATAATACATAAAATATCATATTTATTCAAGAAATTTACACTTTTTATTTCAATAGTCCGTTTTTGTTATGGTTCGTTTTGGTAATGGTCCGTTTTGGTTATGGTCTGTTTTGGTTATGGGATGAAACATCCGGTAGCGAGTGTCAATATACATTCGTGCTATATTTGCATTCCCTAGCTTTCTATATATTGTTGGACCATTGAGCAAATTGGCATATACACATGTACTGTACATATTTCTTTTGCTGAAGGCTACACAAATACGACTTTTTGCATTTTGTGTGGTATTAATTCAAAGCATAGTGATATTTAAAAAAAGGGGGGTACATATTAAAAATTATCACCAAAATATATGTCATCACAAGTTTTTGTTATAAGAGTCTTATAACAATATTGGTTGTGATGATGATGATGATGATGATGAGGTGGACAGTGATGATATGGAATATACTGAGGATGCTATTGACAATATGATTTTAGGATTTTCAGGAGATTAATATAAACATGAATCCAAAATAAAGTGTCTTTTTGTGTTTTTTACTTGCATTCTGGTCTTACCTAATGCATAATTGACATGTCCACATAATATTTGGTACATCATCATGTTTTGAGTTTTGGTGGTTTGAATTAATGGTCATTAATGTAGTTTTCAAATTCGGGCCTGTAGAATTGATGGTGGCCCTGTAAATATTTGAACTTACAGGCCCGGTGGGCTTGTAAGGTAAAAAGTTAAGCGTGAAGACTGCCGTTAGCGATAAATCTCTGGAAAATTGAAATAGTATAAAGTTTGGAAAAACTTTCGTCTGCTTCTACTGTAGTCCGCTTTTACTGTAGTCTGCTATTTATATCCAGGTTTCTAAAACAGGCAAAGCGTCCCCGACTTTCATTAAAATCGATGCGTATTTTGATTTACTATATTCGATGTATCTTATTCCAATTTTAACAGCTCCTGCATAGATATCCGTTGTTTATACAGTGACGACAATCGCATTTAGCGTCACACCAACTGAAATACCATAAACTTTCTTCTCACATTATTACCGAGAAAAATACTCCCGCAAGCTTGGAACAACATAATACTTCGCACGCATGTTCATTTTTAGTAACAGGTTCGATATACAAAAGAAGAAGTTGTTCCATGGTTGCGGGGACTATATTTTTTTAACTTTTTTATATTAATTTAGGCCTGTTTTGTGGTATTTTCAGTTTTTAGACATAATTTAGCGGTTGATTGTGACGTCATAGTGTAAAATTATGACCAGATTAAGTTTGAATTGGGGAGATCTTATCCAGTACTGCTTTCCGAGAAACTTTCAAAATAATGAATTTGCAATTGAAAAATACATATTTTTAGGGCATTTTTAAGCCCTTATCACCCCCACTCCTTTGTACTGACGAAATTCCAGGTGAATATTAAATCCCAAATCTTAAAATATACAAACAGACGCTTCCTTTACCAAACTGGCCGTTGAATTGTGTTATAGGAAATCGGGGGAAGGAAACGAACATTTAGATGTCATTGACAGATTTCAAAGCAAAAATGAATAAATCTAAAATCAATAAATATAAGATCAATAATAATAATAAAACAAATACAAAACATGAATTTAATGTTAAATATGAAAGATATCAACAAGATGTTAGCAAAGATAGAAAGCTATGTTTGGGAAAACAATTGTAATATCTGATCCTCTCTTATACCGCCCCCGCCCCCCCCCCCCCCCCCCCCCCCCTTCTTCTAAGACAACTAAAGAATAACCAGAATCAAACGAATACAACTGGAGCACAGAATTTTAAGGAATTTAACAATACAGCTGGGTGGATGTCTGTGTTTTTTGTGTGTTTTTTTTGTAATGAATTAATCAAGTAGAGTCACCCTCAAACCACCCCTCCCCCTCCCCAGCCGACTTGAAAATAAAAAAGACAAATGCAGTCATTTGGTAATTTGGACATCCACTTTGTCAATTATAAGAATTGAAAAGCTTTTAGTTATTGGTAACTAGTTATTTTTTATCTCACAATCAAAGAAACTAGCAAAGGGTGGGTGTGTGATAACTTTCCTCGACAATTTCATTTTTTTCTGGGTACCTTCCATGAAAAACATAAATTTAAATATTTTAAAAATCTGACGGTAAAAGTTTGTAAAATTTGGTGCAATGATGTCTATATGTCTATTCTTCAGTGTGACATTTTTTGGTGGAAATTAATTGACACGAATTTTTTTAATCCGATTTTTAATACCAAGGTGGTCCTCAGGGCATCACCCCTTTTTTGCAGTTTCCACTGTTTTGCACATGATTATCTCCAAACAGGATATTCAGATATGCTAGATATTTCATATTTATTCAACAACAACACTCTCAAGTGTATTAAAGCCAAAATATTCCCTTTCAATCAGAAATAAATGTGCATATCTATTAGAATCTTCCGAAACTAGTATTACCATCTGGCGTCAAGAATACCCCCAAAATTGCTATATTTAGGATGTGCTATGGAGAAAACGGCACGGTGAATTTTTTTTGAAACTTTGGCAGATAATGTATTTAGACATAACTATTCCATGATGCAAATTTAAAAAAAATTGAATGATGGGGAAATTTTAGGGTAACCCAGGTCTACCCCCTTAAGGTGGCCACCATAATTCGGATATCGGTTAGTTGGTTGGTTGGTTTTACGGTGTTTAACGCGGCCACTTTCAACAATATTTCAGTTATATCGTGGGGGTCAGATTTATTGGTAGAGAACACCGGAGGACCCGGAGAAAACCACTGACCTGTCGCAAATCTCTGAAAAACTTTATGGATATCGGTGTCAATAATAATATGAATATGTTTGTATTGACCGGCCTTCCTCGAATTACGGCTCCTGATTACCCCTTTGGTATCTTTATACTGTCCTTGAGACACATAAACACGGGTAAATGTATTGAGCTATCACATCAAATGTTGGTACATTGTACGATTGTAACTGACTCGTCATTTGTATGTAAAAGTTTAAAAATAATGTCAAGTTACTACATATATAATATCAATGTACACACAATTTTATTTGGTTCGATCATAAATAGTCACATTATATTGTTTTTCCACTGAAATCTAAAATACCGAAACTACACAATTATAAAAACAAAGTGATGTTTTTCATGGTTGACCGCTATGGAATATCTGTGTCACAAATGACCATGGATATGTTCCACTTGTCGTAAACACTTCCCGGTCCTTTCCTCATTCATGATTTATGACCGGGTTTGTAACTAGATGAACACGACGGCTGCCACTAGTGGAACAGGAACTGCTTATCCTTCCGGTTGTTAGTGGGGTTCGTGTTACTCGATCTTTAGTTTTATGTGTATGTTTTGTAGATCGTTGTTTGTCCTTTTGGTCTTTTATTCATTTGGCCATTGTGTTGTCTGTTCTTCATTTGGCCATTGTGTCGTCTGTTCTTCATTTGGCCATTGTGTTGTCTGTTCTTCATTTGGCCATTGTGTTGTCTGTTCTTCATTTGGCCATTGTGTTGTCTGTTCTTCATTTGGCCATTGTGTTGTCTGTTCTTCATTTGGCCATTGTGTTGTCTGTTCTTCATTTGGCCATTGTGTTGTCTGTTCTTCATCGATACACGGATTCTGATTACCATTTAAATATCTTCAAACTCCTCTTTTCCATAATCAAACAGAGAAATATTATACAACCATTATGATTACATTAAGGTAAAATGCCTGTGGAGAGGTACTTACTAATACCTGCCCTTGTGCTGGTGTTCGCCTGTTTCCTTCTATACAGTTTCCCATATTGTTCTGAAAGATATATGCAAGTAGTAATGGGGTGGGGGATTATGGGGTTTAACATCACTTTCAACAATATTTCAGTTATATCGTGGCGGTCAGTTTTATTCATGGAGAAAACCGGAGAAAACCACTGCTCTGTTGCAAGTCATTGACACAGTTTATCACGTAATGTTGTATAGAGTACACCTTTTAATGAGCGTGAGTCGAACTCATAACTTTAGTGGTAATAGACTAATGATCAAATGACAGAATCTATTTCAAATATACATATGATGTTATTTTTTTCTATATTTTTCTTTGTTAAGGGAAACGTTAAATAGATAAATATTTCGCAGTGCACATATTTTGTTTGTCAATGTTGTTAAACGTTTTTTTAAATGGCTCGTTTTTATCTATTATACAGGAAAAACATTCAGCATTAATTAACATTTTAATCCATAATACATGACGTTGATGCTTTTTTCAACCTGGAATGATAATATTAAAAACTCGGGGCTATTGAAATAATATGCCGGTTTCCTCCACCAATAAAACTGACCGTCACGATATAACTGAAATATTGTTGAAAGTGGCGTTAAGCACCACAAACCATCAATCACCATCTTAAATAGTTATTTATATTTACTTACCTCTTAACACATGATTTATGTTTAACACTCTGTAAATCAAAGATTCGTTTATTTTATTTTATCTTTTTATTTATTTTTGTATGAATAGAAATAAGGGTAATAACAAAATTACCGAACTCAACTCCGAGCAATCTTACAAAGGGAAAGTCAAAACTCATAAGTGCTTAAACAGACAAAATCAGTCAACAACCGAAACTGTGAAAACCGTAATGACCCTGACTTGGTACAGGCATTTCTAAAGAAATGGTGGGTTGAATCAGATTTTAAAGCGCTAAAGGATTGGTTGTTCTACAAGGAAGTGACTGCTTCTCGTATCTACCTCAGGGGCGGATCCAGGATTTCTAGTTAGGGGGGGGGGGGGGGGGGGCGCACTTAAAAATATTGCGTGAACATTTTTGGGGTATTTCGTGTGAAAAATCACGATTTTACGCCAAAAAATCATATTTTTTTCAATTGCGGAGGGAGACGCGAAAATTTTTGGGGTATTTCGTGTGAAAAATCACGATTTTACGCCAAAAATCATATCATAATGTGCCCGAGTGGAGCGACATGTCTACCTGCGGACTGTTGTTTCAGTGAGCTAGCACTATTAAAAACAAACCAAACGTGTTGATCTAGAACAAAGCGGACCTCATCATCATCTCATTGAAAATTAACTTGTCCTTTCAATGATATAGCTGAAAAATGTCTGAGTTGGCGTTAAACAACAATCACTCACTCACCTAAAACTCAATTAATCTTTCATATTATATTATTACAAATGTTCGATAGATCATCGTCTTATTTAGAATGATCATGTGAATTCACTTACCTGTGTTGTACACCATGTAAAGTACAATCCACATTATCTAATCAGTCGTATGAATTTTAGTCATAAATAGAGAAAAATAGTGAAAATTTAGATGTTGGGGTAATATACAAGAGTTTCTTATATATATATTATATTACCCCAACATCGGTCTTATATATATATTATATTACCCCAACATCGGTAATATAATATATATAGAAGAGTTTCTTATATATATATTATATTACCCCAACATCTAAATTTATATATATTAGAGTCTCTTATATATACATTGTATATTATATTACCCCAACATCTAAATTTTCACTATTTTTCTCTATTTATGACTAAAATTCATACGACTGATTAGATAATGTGGATTGTATTTCGCTGGCACTACAGGTAGCAGCTGTCTCATATTATTGTTTAAGAAAAATTATTGGACTTCGTCCCAAGTTAGGTAACACCTATTATCATATTAAATGACTTATACAACATTGTCTTCTCCGATGGAGTGTTCCTATATCTGACACCAATGAATATTAAAGCGTGTTGTTATTTGTGAAAATAAGTGGGTGAATAAAAGTCGTAACTCATATTTTTGCTTGTAATACACGTGTATTTACACCCTTGTGTCAAATAGATACAACATAATAAATGTTTACTGATTGATGGTTGGTTTATGGTGTTTAACACCACTTCCAACAATAGTTCAGTTATATCGTGATGATCAGTTTTATTAGTGGTGGAAACTGGATTACCCGGAGAAAAACCACCGACATGTTGCGAGTAACTGACAAACTTTATTACATAAAGTTACATCGAGTACAACTTGCCATGAGCGGAATTCGAACTCACAAAGTTAGTGGTGATAGGCACTGATTGCACGGGTAGTTGTAAATTCAACTAACATACGATCACAACCACAACGGCCTCTGTTTACTGACTTAATAAATGTTCACCGATAGGTAAGGTATACAAACTGCAAATTAGATTTACGTAGAGATAGAAAAGATCATTTCCATCCCGTTTTTTTATCTTTATGATAATGTGTCCGTATAACCTGTTGCTCTTGTTATCTTCTTTAATTGTAAACTACTTGGATTATTATTATGGTGTTTAACGCCACTTTAAGCAATATTTCAGCTATATCGTGGCGGTCAATTTAATTGGTGGAGAAAACCGGAGAACCCGGAGAAAACCATTGACCTGTCGCAAGTCAAACACAAACTTTTTCACATAATGATGCATCAAGAAAGCCTTGCCTGAGCGGGGTTCGAGGATACTAGTAGTGCTTCATAGGGATCAACCTTGCCTGAGTGGGGTTCGAGGATACTAGTAGTGCTTCATAGGAATCAACCTTGCCTGAGCGGGGTTCGAGGATACTAGTAGTGCTTCATAGGGATCAACCTTGCCTGAGCGGGGATCTAGGATACTAGTAGTGCTTCATAGGGATCAACCTTGCCTGAGCGGGGTTCTAGGATACTAGTAGTGCTTCATAGGGATCAACCTTGCCTGAACGGGGTTCGAGGATACTAGTAGTGCTTCATAGGGATCAACCTTGCCTGAGCGGGGTTCTAGGATACTAGTAGTGCTTCATAGGGATCAACCTTGCCTGAGCGGGGTTCTAGGATACTAGTAGTCCTTCATAGGGATCAACCTTGCCTGAGCGGGGTTCGAGGATACTAGTAGTGTTTCATAGGGATCAACCTTGCCTGAGCGGGGTTCGAGGATACTAATACTGCTTCATAGGATCAACCTTGCATGAGCGGGTTTCGAGGATACTAGTAGTGCTTCATAGGGATCAACCTTGCCTGAGCGGGGTTCGAGGATACTAGTAGTGTTTCATAGGGATCAACCTTGTCTGAGCGGGGTTCGAGGATACTAGTAGTGCTTCATAGGGATCAACCTTGCCTGAGCGGGGTTCGAGGATACTAGTAGTGTTTCATAGGGATCAACCTTGCCTGAGCGGGGTTCGAGGATACTAGTAGTGCTTCATAGGGATCAACCTTGCCTGAGCGGGGTTCGAGGATAATAATAGTGCTTCATAGGGATCAACCTTGCCTGAGCGGGGCTCGAGGATACTAGTAGTGCTTCATAGGGATCAACCTTGCCTGAGCGGGGTTCGAGGATACTAGTAGTGCTTCATAGGGATTAACCTTGCCTGAGCGGGGTTCGAGGATACTAGTAGTGTTTCATAGGGATCAACCTTGTCTGAGCGGGGTTCGAGGATACTAGTAGTGTTTCATAGGGATCAACCTTGCCTGAGCGGGTTTCGAGGATACTAGTAGTGCTTCATAGGGATCAACCTTGCCTGAGCGGGGTTCGAGGATACTAGTAGTGTTTCATAGGGATCAACCTTGTCTGAGCGGGGTTCGAGGATACTAGTAGTGCTTCATAGGGATCAACCTTGCCTGAGCGGGGTTCGAGGATACTAGTAGTGTTTCATAGGGATCAACCTTGCCTGAGCGGGGTTCGAGGATACTAGTAGTGCTTCATAGGGATCAACCTTGCCTGAGCGGGGTTCGAGGATACTAATAGTGCTTCATAGGGATCAACCTTGCCTGAGCGGGGCTCGAGGATACTAGTAGTGCTTCATAGGGATCAACCTTGCCTGAACGGGGTTCGAGGATACTAGTAGTGCTTCATAGGGATTAACCTTGCCTGAGCGGGGTTCGAGGATACTAGTAGTGTTTCATAGGGATCAACCTTGTCTGAGCGGGGTTCGAGGATACTAGTAGTGCTTCATAGGGATCAAGCTTGCCTGAGCGGGGTTCGAGGATACTAGTAGTGTTTCATAGGGATCAACCTTGCCTGAGCGGGGTTCGAGGATACTAGTAGTGCTTCATAGGGATCAACCTTGCCTGAGCGGGGTTCGAGGATACTAATAGTGCTTTTTATAGGGATCAACCTTGCCTGAGCGGGGTTCGAGGATACTAGTAGTGTTTCATAGGGATCAACCTTGCCTGAGCGGGGTTCGAGGATACTAGTAGTGCTTCATAGGGATCAACCTTGCCTGAGCGGGGTTCGAGGATACTAATAGTGCTTTTCATAGGGATCAACCTTGCCTGAGCGGGGTTCGAGGATACTAGTAGTGCTTGATAGGGATCAACCTTGCCTGAGCGGGGTTCGAGGATACTAGTAGTCATTCATAGGGATCAACCTTGCCTGAGCGGGGTTCGAGGATACTAGTAGTGCTTCATAGGGATCAACCTTGCCTGAGCGGGGTTCGAGGATACTAGTAGTGCTTCATAGGGATCAACCTTGCCTGAGCGGGGTTCGAGGATACTAGTAGTGCTTCATAGGGATCAACCTTGTCTGAGTGGGGTTCGAGGATACTAGTAGTGCTTCATAGGGATCAACCATGCCTGAGCGGGGTTCGAGGATACTAGTAGTGTTTCATAGGGATCAACCTTGCCTGAGCGGGGTTCGAGGATACTAGTAGTGCTTCATAGGGATCAACCTTGCCTGAGCGGGGTTCGAGGATACTAGTAGTGCTTCAGAGGAATCAACCCACAGAGCTTATACGCACGTCCCAGTCGTTAAGTACACAGGAATCATTATCCATGTTACTCAGAGGCGAGTTTAGTAAGACTCTCTTGTCGGTGATGAGTCTTAAATGAGCCTCTAAGAATATTATCAATTATAAACGAAATGCTCAGTAGAAGATTTCAAGAAAATGGAGAACTTCAATGTCTTCAACAGCAAAAGATGAAGAAGCAGACGATATATATATGAGGCTAAATGAATGTACTTCATGAGAGCACACGACTGTCGGTTAAACTTGAATTTCTTCAACCATAAAATATGAAGAATAGTAGCCGGTATGCGAAACTGACCGCCACGATATAACTGAAATATTGTTTGTTGAAAGTTGCTTTAAACTCCATAAAACCAACCAACCAACCAACCAACGAATGAGGATAAGTGAAGGTACTTTATTAAAACACACATCTACCTGTTCTGGGTCTTTAGAATATGATCTTAACATTAAAAAAAACGATACGAAAATTTATTAAATAGTAATACATTTTAATAATCATTTCATATTACGGCGATTATTGTCGGTGAACCAATGTTTGGATCTTTCTCCGTCATCTTTCATCATTTGGTTAATGGATAGTTATGGCCATGTGATAGGAGTAAACATTTTCTGATCTAAGGTGGGAGGGGGTCCTATGATTTCTCGTCCGAACAGTTTTTGAAATCTCCGAGTCTACGCGTATTTACTTTTCCAAAATGTGTAGAGTATCCAGGGGAAAATTGGGGACAATATACAATTATTGCCTGCACTTAAAGGCATATTGTTTACTAAAATCGTAATTTTTTCTTACCCAAAATTATTGACGTTTTCCGTACTGACCTTCATAAAATGAAGATTAACACCGAGTTATGCTGCAAAAGATACGATTTTTTGACAAAAAAAGACCCAAAACTATCGTTATCGGAATTATTGTCCAGGATAACAAGAATTCAAATCTATTCATATGACCTTCTATGTAAACCCGTCTTGAGCATGCACACTGCTTAGAAACAATAAACAACATGTGGTTCTTGGGCAAAAGAGAAAGTGTCAACGCGTGGAAGAAAGCGGACTTTGACGGATTCAGAGAGAAAGATGAATAGAAGTGAACAATTTTCCAAATGGAACAAATGCAGGATATATGTAGGGGATCAGTTGAACCGTTGTAACGAACTCAAGGAAGTGCTACGCGTCCAAACTCGCGCTGAAGTTGCAAAGATTTTGCTTGATAGGTAAGCCGAGCATGTTTTTTCCTTTTTTTCTCAATCGTTTTTCATATTTTATGAATTTATGATGATGCCCATGATCATTTTCGGTAGATATTATTCAATATATGTAATCTTGCAACTGGCAACAGCAAATTATTGTCAATAAATAGCATAAAACGGTCGTATTTGCGAGGTAAACAAACACGAATTTTAGCATCCATGCTGCAGCATCCGGGCTACTGGCATAAAAATAGATAAAAATAGATTTGGCCTCGCTCAGGTCATAGCATAATTAATTAGCTTCCAGTAACGATGGTCAGCTTTTTTAAATCGAAAAAACAACGTTTCGTAGCGTATTCGCCAATAATTCGGTGTTTAATCTTCATTTTATGAAGGTCAGTGCGGAAAACGACAATAATTTTGGGTATGAAAACATTACGATTGTGGTAGATAATATGCCTTTAAGGTGAACATCATAATTGTTCATCCCAAGGGTAAACAATTGTGATGTTCACCGCAAGTGCAGGCAATAATTGTTTTATTATACCTAATCTCTATTTACAATGATGTTGGATGCAATAAACACTTATTTGTGTGTTTCCTAAACTTCATATTTGTGTTTTTAACTTCCGGTCAAGATTGTAATTCCGGAATGCAAAAACGGATACATTTCCGGACAGACATAGAACATAACATTTGTCGACCGGTGAACAACAGTGATGTTTCCCTGGGGGTACCAATTTTGTAAAAACATCACTTTTATTTTATATATAATATATAATGTAAGGTAAAATAAAATATGTTCAACCATTTTATTTATATATAAATTGCACATTTTATGTCAATGAGGAATCAGATGTCTCCTGTCACCTGGAATAATTATTTATTTGGATGAACTTTCTATAGATATAGTGCACAGAATGATGTCAGAGTACATAAACCATAAGATGTGCTCCACCAAAGGATCGATTTGCAAAAGAACACGACGCGAACCATTTCCTAATTGGGGTTTGGGTTTATGGTGTTTAACGCCACTTTCAACAATATTTCAGTTATATCGTGGCGGTCAGTTTTATTGGTAATGGAAATCGGAGTACCCGGAGAAAACCACCGACCTGTCGCAAGTCCCTGAAAAACATTACCACATACTGTTGTATCGAGTACAACTCGCCTGAGCTCGATTCAAACTAGAAAGACACAAAAATGTGGAATAAAATTTTAAAAAATAATTAAAAAAAACCGCCCACTCAGTTGAAACAGATCTAAAATTCAATAGAAAAATCGTAAAAGAGGCAAAATCGCTACCACTTACACACTTTATACATGACACGGGCACTACAATATAATACATGACACGGGCACTACAATATAATACATGACGCTTATTTACCTGGCTTGACACGGGCACTACAATATAATACATGACACGGGCACTACAATATAATACATGACCGCTTATTTACCTGGCTTGACACGGGCACTACAATATAATACATGACACGGGCACTACAATATAATACATGACGCTTATTTACCTGGCTTGACACGGGCACTACAATATAATACATGACACGGGCACTACAATATAATACATGACCGCTTATTTACCTGGCTTGACACGGGCACTACAATATAATACATGACACGGGCACTACAATATAATACATGACACGGGCACTACAATATAATACATGACTTGGCACGGGCACTACAATATAATACATGACTTGGCACGGGCACTACAATATAATACATGACACGGGCACTACAATATAATACATGACTGCTTATTTACCTGGCTTGACACGGGCACTACAATATAATACATGACTGCTTATTTACCTGGCTTGACACGGGCACTACAATATAATACATGACTGCTTATTTACCTGGCTTGACACGGGCACTACAATATAATACATGACTGCTTATTTACCTGGCTTGGCACGGGCACTACAATATAATACATGACTGCTTATTTACCTGGCTTGGCACGGGCACTACAATATAATACATGACTGCTTATTTACCTGACTTGGCACGGGCACTACAATATAATACATGACTGCTTATTTACCTGGCTTGACACGGGCACTACAATATAATACATGACTGCTTATTTACCTGGCTTGACACGGGCACTACAATATAATACATGACCGCTTATTTACCTGGCTTGGCACGGGCACTACAATATAATACATGACTGCTTATTTACCTGGCTTGGCACGGGCACTACAATATAATACATGACTGCTTATTTACCTGGCTTGGCACGGGCACTACAATATAATACATGACTGCTTATTTACCTGGCTTGGCACGGGCACTACAATATAATACATGACTGCTTATTTACCTGGCTTGGCACGGGCACTACAATATAATACATGACTGCTTATTTACCTGACTTGGCACGGGCACTACAATATAATACATGACTGCTTATTTACCTGGCTTGGCACGGGCACTACAATATAATACATGACTGCTTATTTACCTGGCTTGGCACGGGCACTACAATATAATACATGACTGCTTATTTACCTGGCTTGGCACGGGCACTACAATATAATACATGACTGCTTATTTACCTGGCTTGGCACGGGCACTACAATATAATACATGACTGCTTATTTACCTGGCTTGGCACGGGCACTACAATATAATACATGACTGCTTATTTACCTGGCTTGGCACGGGCACTACAATATAATACATGACTGCTTATTTACCTGGCTTGGCACGGGCACTACAATATAATACATGACTGCTTATTTACCTGGCTTGGCACGGGCACTACAATATAATACATGACTGCTTATTTACCTGGCTTGGCACGGGCACTACAATATAATACATGACTGCTTATTTACCTGGCTTGACACGGGCACTACAATATAATACATGACTGCTTATTTACCTGGCTTGACACGGGCACTACAATATAATACATGACTGCTTATTTACCTGGCTTGACACGGGCACTACAATATAATACATGACCGCTTATTTACCTGGCTTGGCACGGGCACTACAATATAATACATGACTGCTTATTTACCTGGCTTGGCACGGGCACTACAATATAATACATGACTGCTTATTTACCTGGCTTGGCACGGGCACTACAATATAATACATGACTGCTTATTTACCTGGCTTGGCACGGGCACTACAATATAATACATGACTGCTTATTTACCTGGCTTGGCACGGGCACTACAATATAATACATGACTGCTTATTTACCTGACTTGGCACGGGCACTACAATATAATACATGACTGCTTATTTACCTGGCTTGGCACGGGCACTACAATATAATACATGACTGCTTATTTACCTGGCTTGGCACGGGCACTACAATATAATACATGACTGCTTATTTACCTGGCTTGGCACGGGCACTACAATATAATACATGACTGCTTATTTACCTGGCTTGGCACGGGCACTACAATATAATACATGACTGCTTATTTACCTGGCTTGGCACGGGCACTACAATATAATACATGACTGCTTATTTACCTGGCTTGGCACGGGCACTACAATATAATACATGACTGCTTATTTACCTGGCTTGGCACGGGCACTACAATATAATACATGACTGCTTATTTACCTGGCTTGGCACGGGCACTACAATATAATACATGACTGCTTATTTACCTGGCTTGGCACGGGCACTACAATATAATACATGACTGCTTATTTACCTGGCTTGGCACGGGCACTACAATATAATACATGACTGCTTATTTACCTGGCTTGACACGGGCACTACAATATAATACATGACCGCTTATTTACCTGGCTTGACACGGGCACTACAATATAATACATGACTGCTTATTTACCTGGCTTGACACGGGCACTACAATATAATACATGACTGCTTATTTACCTGGCTTGACACGGGCACTACAATATAATACATGACTGCTTATTTACCTGGCTTGGCACGGGCACTACAATATAATACATGACTGCTTATTTACCTGGCTTGGCACGGGCACTACAATATAATACATGACTGCTTATTTACCTGACTTGGCACGGGCACTACAATATAATACATGACTGCTTATTTACCTGGCTTGACACGGGCACTACAATATAATACATGACTGCTTATTTACCTGGCTTGACACGGGCACTACAATATAATACATGACCGCTTATTTACCTGGCTTGGCACGGGCACTACAATATAATACATGACTGCTTATTTACCTGGCTTGGCACGGGCACTACAATATAATACATGACTGCTTATTTACCTGGCTTGGCACGGGCACTACAATATAATACATGACTGCTTATTTACCTGGCTTGGCACGGGCACTACAATATAATACATGACTGCTTATTTACCTGGCTTGGCACGGGCACTACAATATAATACATGACTGCTTATTTACCTGACTTGGCACGGGCACTACAATATAATACATGACTGCTTATTTACCTGGCTTGGCACGGGCACTACAATATAATACATGACTGCTTATTTACCTGGCTTGGCACGGGCACTACAATATAATACATGACTGCTTATTTACCTGGCTTGGCACGGGCACTACAATATAATACATGACTGCTTATTTACCTGGCTTGGCACGGGCACTACAATATAATACATGACTGCTTATTTACCTGGCTTGGCACGGGCACTACAATATAATACATGACTGCTTATTTACCTGGCTTGGCACGGGCACTACAATATAATACATGACTGCTTATTTACCTGGCTTGGCACGGGCACTACAATATAATACATGACTGCTTATTTACCTGGCTTGGCACGGGCACTACAATATAATACATGACTGCTTATTTACCTGGCTTGGCACGGGCACTACAATATAATACATGACTGCTTATTTACCTGGCTTGGCACGGGCACTACAATATAATACATGACTGCTTATTTACCTGGCTTGGCACGGGCACTACAATATAATACATGACTGCTTATTTACCTGGCTTGGCACGGGCACTACAATATAATACATGACTGCTTATTTACCTGACTTGGCACGGGCACTACACTATAATACATGACTGCTTATTTACCTGGCTTGGCACGGGCACTACAATATAATACATGACTGCTTATTTACCTTGCTTGGCACGGGCACTACAATATAATACATGACCGCTTATTTACCTGGCTTGGCACGGGCACTACAATATAATACATGACTGCTTATTTACCTGGCTTGGCACGGGCACTACAATATAATACATGACTGCTTATTTACCTGGCTTGGCACGGGCACTACAATATAATACATGACTGCTTATTTACCTGGCTTGGCACGGGCACTACACTATAATACATGACTGCTTATTTACCTGGCTTGGCACGGGCACTACAATATAATACATGACTGCTTATTTACCTGGCTTGGCACGGGCACTACAATATAATACATGACTGCTTATTTACCTGGCTTGGCACGGGCACTACAATATAATACATGACTGCTTATTTACCTGGCTTGGCACGGGCACTACAATATAATACATGACTGCTTATTTACCTGGCTTGGCACGGGCACTACAATATAATACATGACTGCTTATTTACCTGGCTTGGCACGGGCACTACAATATAATACATGACTGCTTATTTACCTGGCTTGGCACGGGCACTACAATATAATACATGACTGCTTATTTACCTGGCTTGGCACGGGCACTACAATATAATACATGACTGCTTATTTACCTGGCTTGGCACGGGCACTACAATATAATACATGACTGCTTATTTACCTGGCTTGGCACGGGCACTACAATATAATACATGACTGCTTATTTACCTGGCTTGGCACGGGCACTACAATATAATACATGACTGCTTATTTACCTGGCTTGGCACGGGCACTACAATATAATACATGACTGCTTATTTACCTGGCTTGGCACGGGCACTACAATATAATACATGACTGCTTATTTACCTGGCTTGGCACGGGCACTACAATATAATACATGACTGCTTATTTACCTGGCTTGGCACGGGCACTACAATATAATACATGACTGCTTATTTACCTGGCTTGGCACGGGCACTACAATATAATACATGACTGCTTATTTACCTGGCTTGGCACGGGCACTACAATATAATACATGACTGCTTATTTACCTGGCTTGGCACGGGCACTACAATATAATACATGACTGCTTATTTACCTGGCTTGGCACGGGCACTACAATATAATACATGACCGCTTATTTACCTGGCTTGGCACGGGCACTACAATATAATACATGACCGCTTATTTACCTGGCTTGGCACGGGCACTACAATATAATACATGACCGCTTATTTACCTGGCTTGGCACGGGCACTACAATATAATACATGACTGCTTATTTACCTGGCTTGGCACGGGCACTACAATATAATACATGACTGCTTATTTACCTGGCTTGGCACGGGCACTACAATATAATACATGACTGCTTATTTACCTGGCTTGGCACGGGCACTACAATATAATACATGACTGCTTATTTACCTGGCTTGGCACGGGCACTACAATATAATACATGACTGCTTATTTACCTGGCTTGGCACGGGCACTACAATATAATACATGACTGCTTATTTACCTGGCTTGGCACGGGCACTACAATATAATACATGACTGCTTATTTACCTGGCTTGGCACGGGCACTACAATATAATACATGACTGCTTATTTACCTGGCTTGGCACGGTCACTACAATATAATACATGACCGCTTATTTACCTGGCTTGGCACGGGCACTACAATATAATACATGACCGCTTATTTACCTGGCTTGGCACGGGCACTACAATATAATACATGACCGCTTATTTACCTGGCTTGGCACGGGCACTACAATATAATACATGACTGCTTATTTACCTGGCTTGGCACGGGCACTACAATATAATACATGACCGCTTATTTACCTGGCTTGGCACGGGCACTACAATATAATACATGACCGCTTATTTACCTGGCTTGGCACGGGCACTACAATATAATACATGACCGCTTATTTACCTGGCTTGGCACGGGCACTACAATATAATACATGACTGCTTATTTACCTGGCTTGGCACGGGCACTACAATATAATACATGACCGCTTATTTACCTGGCTTGGCACGGGCACTACAATATAATACATGACCGCTTATTTACCTGGCTTGGCACGGGCACTACAATATAATACATGACCGCTTATTTACCTGGCTTGGCACGGGCACTACAATATAATACATGACTGCTTATTTACCTGGCTTGACACGGGCACTACAATATAATACATGACCGCTTATTTACCTGGCTTGGCACGGGCACTACAATATAATACATGACTGCTTATTTACCTGGCTTGGCACGGGCACTACAATATAATACATGACTGCTTATTTACCTGGCTTGGCACGGGCACTACAATATAATACATGACTGCTTATTTACCTGGCTTGGCACGGGCACTACAATATAATACATGACTGCTTATTTACCTGGCTTGGCACGGGCACTACAATATAATACATGACTGCTTATTTACCTGGCTTGGCACGGGCACTACAATATAATACATGACCGCTTATTTACCTGGCTTGGCACGGGCACTACAATATAATACATGACTGCTTATTTACCTGGCTTGGCACGGGCACTACAATATAATACATGACTGCTTATTTACCTGGCTTGGCACGGGCACTACAATATAATACATGACTGCTTATTTACCTGGCTTGGCACGGGCACTACAATATAATACATGACCGCTTATTTACCTGACTTGGCACGGGACACTACAATATAATACATGACCGCTTATTTACCTGGCTTGGCACGGGCACTACAATATAATACATGACCGCTTATTTACCTGGCTTGGCACGGGCACTACAATATAATACATGACCGCTTATTTACCTGGCTTGGCACGGGCACTACAATATAATACATGACTGCTTATTTACCTGGCTTGGCACGGGCACTACAATATAATACATGACTGCTTATTTACCTGGCTTGGCACGGGCACTACAATATAATACATGACTGCTTATTTACCTGGCTTGGCACGGGCACTACAGTATAATACATGACTGCTTATTTACCTGGCTTGGC